>JAJHZJ010000381.1:5424646-5937146 GCA_023548195.1 Bettongia penicillata ogilbyi | reverse complement strand
ACTATGGAACTGGAAAAAAGAATGAAGCTTGTGTTATGTTTTGTTTGGTTTGGGTTTTTCTCATGGTTTCTCCCATTCATTTTACTTCTTCTATGCAACATGGCTAATGTGAAAATGTGTTTAATAAGAATGTATGTGTAGATCCCATATAAGATTGTATGCCGTCTCAGGAGGAAGAAGGAAGGGAGGAAGGGGGAGAAAATTTAAGACTTATGGAAGTGATTGTTGAAAATAGAAAACAAAAAAATTAATTTATTTAAAAATATATTCTTGGATGCAGCAATGAGGAAGAGAAATTAGCAATTTTTTTGACACCCCAGCAGAGCAAACATTCCTTCTGCTTGGTAACAGTCAAAGATAGGACCAAGCTTTACAGGGGAAGTGACAAAGCCAGCACTAGGAGGGAACAAGGAAGGCTTAAGTCTGGGGTGTTAGAAGGCAGTAATAACACTTGCAGCACATAAGCAATAGAGGTTTGCTTCTGGTTAGTGAGAGAGAGCCTGTCCCCCATCCTGCCTTATTCTACCCTGTCTTCCTACTGTTTCAGCCAGTCTTGTCCCAGAGTCCAAGAATGTCTGTTTCCCCCACAAAGCAGGATACACCAACGCACCACCTTAGGTTGCCCTTTATGTCATTTGCCCCAGGTGTAAAAATCTCTAGCTACAGCTCTGAGAAGTGGAGAAGTCCACTAAGAAGAAGAATGATTTCATTCAGGGACTTAACCACCGCAACATTAAAATCTCTCCGTGCAAAGTGAATGAAGAACAGTTCGGTAAAGGAAGAAGCCAGCTTCCAACAAGAATCACAGATCAGGAAACCTCATCTCCTATTGAAGGGGCTAGAACTAAAATTGGAATCTCCCATGGCAGGTCCTTTGAGGATCCCTTTCAACACTATGGTTTCTGGTACACAGAAGTTTGATAGCCCCATGGATAGAGCTATTGTGTGTGTGTGTGTGTGTGTGTGTGTGTGTGTTCATCCTTTGTTGCCGAAGAAGACCATGCCATCAGAGAAATGATGACATGACTTGAACTTGACTTTGTTTTGAGTGAGGAAGGGCTGTGCAAGTCACCAGCCTCACTTCTCCTGCAGAGCCATCTGAATACAGTAACCTGATATTCATCAGGATGACTGGAGATGACCCAGGATGAGGCAGTTGAGGTTAAGTGACTTACCCAAGGTCACACAGCTAGTGAGTGAGAGCAAATGTACTTTGAGTCAAGAAGACCTAAATCAAATCCTGACCCAAACACTACTTATATGACTCCAGGCAAGTCACTTAGCCTGTTTTTCCTTAGTTTCCTCATTTATAAAAATGAAGATAATAATAGTACGCACTTCCCAGGGTTGTTGTGAGGAACAAATGAGATATTATTTGTAAAGTACTTCACAAAACCCTTAAAGTGCTTTAAAAATGCTATTTACTATGATTATTCCTACTATGGAGCTATGGAGATGCCTAGAGGAAAAAGCAGTTATAAACTCTTGCTAACAATAGATTTTGTAATCTAGTTTTAAAAAATAAATAACTCTTAATAACACAAGCATGTTAGGATGTTTAGGATAAAGATGACCTCAAAGCCATCTCTTTAACACCCTCATTTTACAGATAAAGAAACTGAGTCCCAGAGACATTAAGTGACTTATCCAGTAGTAGAAGCACATTCTCTGACCCTAGATCCACAGGTGTTTCTTCCATTTATCAGAGACACCAAACACATTGCATCTGTATGCAGTCCACACTCTCAACTGCTACCCCAAACCAAATAATTGGGAAATATTTAACAAAATAAAAATATAACAAAACAGAGATAATGTTATATTTTAAAACTAAGTCAATAGGTAGCCCATAGGGATTCTTATGGGTAGAATAATGACCCTGTTTCTGTATGAGTTTGACACCATTGATTTATACATATATATGTATAATTCTCTTGGTTTACAAAGTAGTTATCTCACCACTACCTGGTAAGAGATGCAATGTATTTCTCAACTCTCTTTACAAATGAGGAAACTGGAGCTTGAAAGGATGAAATAAGTTGTCCATGGTCACCCAGAAGGAAAGCGTCAGGACCTTGATTCAAATTCTGACCTTTTGATTCCGGCTCCTATGCATTATTACATACCACATTTACCTGCAGTTGCTACAAATTAATTAAATGCAACATGAGCATATCGTTTCTGAGAAGGCAGAGAACTAAACAATGTAGAAGATGAGAATTTGAATTTGAATTAGAGAAGGCTTCCTGGAAAAGGTAAAATTAGGGTAAAGATTTACAAGATGTAGGCACCAGGGATGAAGGGAGAGGGAAGGGGACGTGTTAGAAAATGACATAAGCAAAGATACAAAGGAAGAAAGGAATAAGTTCTGGACCAGGGACAGCAAAAAGATCCACCTTCCTAAATCAAAGAGTCCACCAGAGAGTGATAACAGCAATCTCTTATGTTTCATAGGGCTTTCCCATTTACAAAGCACTTTCACCTGCCAGTTAGGGAACATAGGCAAGACCAGTGACCATGTCTTTGAATTCTGAGATACTAGGATTGCTTCTCTTTTAACTCTGAGCATACTTGCACCAGAGCTGGGAACCTCAGTGGTGCTCAGTGCAAAAGTTGATGGAAAGAATTCAATTTAATTCATGCAGTCATTAAATTGAACTCTAATAAGGGAGCCCAGATACATAATGGGGCTAGATGTCCCTTCAAAAGTTCAATATGAATAAGAATGCAAAAATGCTGGGGCCCACAGAATCTCATCAATAATGAAAAGATCCTCTGTTAAAATACTTCTTATCACATTTAGTCTTGGAAGCAACCTTCTGGATGGTCTTGATCCAAGCCCCTCATTTTATCAATGAAGAACCTACAGCCTGTAGAAGCAAAGTGACTTACCCAGGGTCACATGGCTAATAAGAAATAGGGCTAGGATGTGAAACCTGGTCATTTGTTTCCAAATACAGTGTGTGTTCTACTCCCCATCAACATTACTCTTGATTACAATTCTGATTACCACTGAAATTCTTGCTAATGGCTTAACTCTTGGAACGGGAGCCATTTTACATGGCCTACCCTGTAATGGGACAATATTGCAGCTTTTATTTTCTCTGAATAGTCCTACTCAGCACTGCTTTGGCTAATACTCATAATAGACAAGTAGCATTCGTGTTCAGTAATCAACCTACTGTCAGTTCAGCCCTATGGCTGGGTAGGCCACACAGGAGGAAAAAGAGTCCTTCAAAAAGACTTGGGAATCCTAGACATCAAGATAGAGAGGACTTCAGAGGCTATTTTACAGATGAAGAAACTGAGATCCAAGAAGGTAAAATATGGTTCACCCAAGGTCACACAGCTAGTGTCAAAGGCAGGAGGTGAACCCAGGTCATCTGACTTTAGAACCATTGCTCTTTCTCTTGTGCCCCATAGGCAGGGGGAAGGAGGGAGAAGTGGGGAAGTATAGAGAAAGAGACTTTCCAGGATGGCCAGACTGATGGAGTCCAAGCCCCATCAACCTTCTATTTTATCCCCTAGCACAAGGACGTGCAAAGGCATGTCTGGGCTTTGGTATAAAAATAAACCCTGGGCTGTCAAGCCTGAGCATATTAATGATAATTAATAATTCTCTTTAATCCTCCCCAGCTCTATGTGGGAATCTGTGACATGATTTGGGCTGGACATCCTTCCCAAACACACTCAGCAGACTCTCTCCATATGCTGAGTATCTCCACACGACAAATCTGGAAGGAGACTTTAGCAGCAATCAATGCCAACTCTAGCATGCAGGGCCTAGAGGACAGATGGAAAGAGGCATTTTCTTCAGTGGCAGGGGATGGAATCTTTCCTTTGTCCCTCCTTCCCCCAAGTCATGTGGAAGAGAATTAGCGGTGTTCTCCTGTGGGCTTAGGGGTGGGGGGAGAGAGGGAAAATGCAGTGATGAATTTGTTTTAAGCATGAGAGAATATCTAACTCAACCTAGTTATTTTAAAGAGAAGAGAATTGAGTCTTAGAAAAGGTTCAGTGACTTCCTGAAGGGAACACAGCTTGTAAAAGAGCAAAGGCAGAATGCAATCCCACATCTCCTAGCTTCCAATCTAGTGGTCTTTTCACCACTCCAGGGCTGATAGGAGAGTACTCTCCAAAGGGGCGATGTGTCCACTACAAACCCTTTGGTTCTCACATCAGGCCTTGACAGTTGCGTTTTATGCAAGAGTCACCAAAAGAGGAGCATGGCACCCCAGCCAAGATCTTGAACTGGCCATCCTTCTCCTGTTCTGAAACTTACTTTACTTATGGGCAAAGCTAGGCCTACTCTCAGTTCCAGAGAAGATTATCCTATTTGACATACGTCCCTAAAAATGTAAGCTTCCTTCCTTTTCCCAGCTCTTGGATGAGGAGATACATCAGAGACATGTTCCTGAGAGCATTGTACCAGTGCAACATTTGGCACTTTTCTGTTTCTGGCTATTATTTCTCCCATTGTTTGATCACTGCTTACCACAGAATGTAGACCACGACCAGATGACACAAGTCATAGAAGGGAGCAGAACAGAGAGAGAAGAGGCTATGCGACTTGTATCAAACAGGACACAAATGCTAGGGACATAAGTAGTAGATTTTCACCTGAAGTGAGTACCACAATCCTTATCTGGGGCAAGAAATCTGAAGCATGATCTCAATTAATAGAGGGGGAGGGAAGGAAGGGTGTGAGAGGGAAGCTCTCCTCAGGCTACCATCTGCTATCTTCCTATTTTAACTAATTATTCTTGCTAACTAGCTGCTAAGTAAGCTCTGTTATTTCTCTGCTGAGGCAGGACTGAAAGTGCTGTCAATGGCCTCTAAATTTAGCAACGTGGTGCAAAGGTCTGATTGCCCTGTCCTAGTTACGGCTCTGCTGCTGGCCTCCTTTTACAATCATTCCCTAGATCCTTAGTAGTCACTTTTTTTCCTTGTAAGAAGGGCCACACTCTTAGGTAACTTATCTTCCTTCTCCCTCTCTATCAGAGTAAAAGATTCATTCTCCTGCTTTATACTACCTTCCTTTCCCTCTCTTGCTTTTCTATGTAAAGCCTTTCTTTCAGGACCCCAAATCACACTTCATTCCAAAAACCTACCCTGAATTTCCCAGACCTTCCATGACTACTGCCTAGTTCCCCCTACTTCTAACTTTTAGAATTATAGCATATTAGAGTTCAAAGAGACTGAAGAGACCATGCAGTCCAAATTTCTCACTTAGATGGAGATATTAAGACTCAGGAAGGTTGACTTGCCCAAGGGCATACAGCTACCTGTGGTCTACCTTGTCCGTACAATTTAGGGTTTGCCTAGTCCAATTTCTCAGATTGCAGAGGCGATCTAGTTTCTTGAACGTTTGCCAGCAAAGTACAAGATTTGGCAGGTGTTATCAAGCTAGAAAGGCTTCCAGTATGAGTTGGTAATCCGCCACATGTGTGCTGTCTGAGGACCAGTTCTCAGAGGCTCATTGCCAGTTTGGCCATAGAGTGACTAATTTTTTTGGTCAAAACTATTTCCAGAGTCTATCTTTTAAGTTATAGAGACATGATGATCTGTACTGGTGGATGGAGTCCCCACAAACAACAAATACATCATCTAAATACTCAAATATTGCTATCAGTTACGTTTATGTCCTATCTCTCCAACCAAATCATAATAGAAGGGACCACCCTCTACATCTCTTTCAATATCACAGCAAGACATTCAATATTCATTTAAGTGACTTGCCCAGAGTCTAACAGGAAGCAAGAGGAAGAATCAGGATTTAAACCCAGGGCATAGAATCATAGAGTTGAAATAAATAGGACCTCAAAGGCTACTTAGGCCACTCTCCCCCATTATAAATGAATAAACTGTGGCTCATGGAGATTAAGGGATTTGGCAAAGGACATAATCAGGATCTGAACCCAGCTCCTCCAACTCCAGAACTACTGTTCTTTCCATTCCACACTATGAGATCCTAATAAAAAGCTGAGAAAGGCATGACAGGAGATGGTCTATCGGAAGGCTAAATGACTTGGAAGGAGGCAGATTGATGACAATTATTATTCGTCTTGCACAGAGCAGTCTTGTCCATGCAGTTGGAGGTTTATGCCAGTTCTTGTTGATTTAGAGAGAGTTAACTGCCCTTCTAAGGCTGGCCATCATCCACATGGCTCATCCCCAGAGCAGGATTTCACCTCCAAACCTCTAAGTAGGTGCTTTTGGTGGCCCCAGCCAGTACCTGGATTTGTAGCCCATGCACGCAGAAGGAAGGGCTGGCTCAAGAGAGACTCACGTCAGTTTCTTCCTGTGCTTAATGAGTAAAAGATAAACTTCATCACGATAACTTACCATGGTGTTGCAGTGCAAGCTCCATTTGGGATTAAAACCACAATTTTAAAAAGTAAATCAAACCAGCCCAAGAAACCCAGTACCTCGAAGACTTTCCCCCTCCTTTGAATTCTCTCTAATTGGGCACTTATCTGGGGATGCAACAGGCCTGCTTCTCCAAAGCCATTATTGAAACCCACACAATGGGGAAATTGTTGGCTTTTTAGTCCTGTTTGGGATGTCTATTATGCCTTGCTGGAGCCTCTTGGTGAAAAACGCACCACTTTGATTCTCCACTAAAAATCCTCCTCGGGCGTAAGAAAGCTCCGCCCCAAACCCCCAGCTGGCCCTGTTAAAAGGGATCAGGATGCTGTCACAGGCTCAAACTCAGCCACCAAATTTCCCTTTTAAAACGAGCACCCCCTGCATTAGCTGCCGGGTAATGTGATGCAAAACACCTAATTCTCTAACATTTATGCTTCCAATTCAAGAATCAAGCCTGCTTGGAGGATTGAACCTGCTCACCACTGTGCTTTTATCAGACCTCCCACTTCTACAGTTTCTACTCAACCTCTCCAGCAACTTAGCTTTTCATCAGCATCCCTAGGACCCTGACTGGCAGGGTGGTCCAAGTCTCTATGCAAGCACTGTGGAGATTGAAGGCCAGAATCAGCTTTCTTTCTTATTTGAGAGGGAATTCACACCTAAAGACCAAGAGCCTCCTCCAGGTGGCTGGTAGCTGTGAAAGGGATGAGAAATGATTTGTCCTTTATCTATGAAGATGACATGCACCTAGTTCTTTTTTTTCCAGTAGAAGTTAAAATTCTTCATCCACTGTTTTGCACAGCCCTCCTCCAAACCAACAACATATGCAAGATGTCCGGACAAGATTAGGGGTGAGGTACAGGGCTCTACCTGCAATGACCTCTACTCAAAAACTTATATTATGAATTTCATTCTTCCTTCCTTCCTTTCTTTTTTCCCAATTTCTTTCTCTTTTATTTGTCCCTTTCCCTTCCTTTCTTTCTCTCTCTTTTTTCCTTCTTTTTTCCTATGTCTTTTCTTCTTTCCTTCCTTACTTTCTCTCTTCCTTTCTTTTTCTTTCTTTCCTTCCTTCCTTCCAATCTTTCTGTCTTTCTTTTTTTCATTGGCTCTCCCTATTTTACCTAGATTGAAAGGACAGTGACCACTCACTGACTGTACTGCTGACCAGCACAGAGGCTTTGACTTGGTCTGTTTCTGACCTGGGCCAGTTCCTTCCTTCCTGTGCAGCCTAGTGACCCTCTGCTCCTGATAGATCACCATATAGGTGCCAGACTTAGTTCAGGCATCTGGTCAGCTTCAATGCTATTGTAGCTTATAACTCCTATACTCAAACAATTCACCAGCCTCAGACTCCCCTTGAGCTGGGGCTTACAGGAACGTACCGCCATGCCTTGCCTATCATATAAATTTTAATCTCCTTGACCTAGCTAGCATTCAAGGTCTTCTATGATCTGACCCCAACCTACCTTTGCAGTCTCATCTCTCATTTCTAAGGATGCAACACGACAGCTTCTTCAAAGTCATTACTGACATTCACACTATGAAGAAGTTTGGGACTCTGTTAGGAAATGTCCTTTGCTGAAGTCTCTTAGTGAAAAATGTAATCCTTTGGTTCTATATAAACCCACCTACTGAGAATGCTCAGTGGTATAAAAAAACACTTCCCCAAAACCTCTAGCTGGCTTTTTGTAAAAAGAATAAGGATGCTATCATAGGCTCTCCCCACTGCTATGCTCCATGTGCCTGGTACTCCAGTTAAGCTTAAGGTATTCACTATTCCTCCTAAACACCCCACATATTACTGCCTACATGCCTTCACTGAGGCCAGATGCTCTGCCTGAAATGCCAGCCACCTCTTTCCTTGCATCTCATCTGTACTTGCTAAAATTTTACTCCATCCTTCAATACTCAGCTCAAATGCAACAAAGCTTCCCTTACAGCCCCAACTGAAAATGGTCCCTCTGAACTCACTAGTCATTATTTCCATTTTTGACACTTACTATCCTCTAACTTGGACCATAGCTACCTATCTATGTGTCTCCTCTCTTCCCTATTAGAGTGCTCCTTAAGAACATGAACCATATCCTATTTATTCATCTTTGTACCATCTTTCCCCTTCCCCCAACAAATGCAGAATTCCATGCCTCCTAGGTGATCAATAAATGTTCTTTGACTGAATAACCTAGAATATTATGGCCTATTCTTTCAGAAACAGTACATCATCTTGACTAGGGAAGTATGACTAGAATGTTCAGTCACCCTCAGGATTTCATCTATCAACTAAATTCTGTGATACTTGGGATGGAGGCAAAGAAGGGGTTCAACGGAATTAAAACATTCAGTAGCCAGAGATTAAGAATCTACCCTGAGTAAAATGGAAGAAGTACTACACTAATAAAAAATATTAATTTAAACAGGAAAAACATTGGATGGGTATAAAAATATGTATAGAAACACAGAGAGAAGAGATAGAAAGGAAGGGGGAAAAAAGAGGGAAGAAAATAATGATAATTAGCTTGTGGAAACAGACGCATTTGGAGTCAGAAGATCTGAGTTGAATCTCTAACATCGCTATGTATTATTTGTGTCATCTTGAACCTTGGACTCTCTAGGCCTAAGGTTTTTTAGGAGTCAGATGTCAAAGGTTGTTAACTTGGTTTTCAAAGTTTTTAGTAACTGAGTGTGTATGTGTGTGCGTGCATGTGTGCGTGTGTGTGTACAGAGAGAGAGAAATTGAGAGATTCTAAGTATTTTATTTTATGCACTTAAAAGCATTATTTTAAGAAGGAGTTCATAGGCTTCACCAGATTATCAATCAAGGCCACAGCACCAGGAAGGTTGAGAACCCCTGGATTAGATGATCTCTAAATTTCCTCCTTGTCATAAACCTATTATCTAGGAATTGCACTTAAAGGTGTACAAAACCTTCCCTTACAATAGCTAAGTAATCTATATAGTAAGGTAAGTAATGCATTTAGTATTGGCATTGTTTTACAGATGAGGAAACTGAGGTTCAGAGGGATTCACGGTTATATGGCTTCTAAGTGACAGAGCCAGAATTCTAATGCAGGTCTTTCCTGCCAAGTCCAGAGCTCCTTCCACTACATTGGCTACAATATGAGAGAGAAGAAAGGAAGGAAGAAGGGAGGAAAAGGAAAGGGAGGGAATGAAAAGGGGATTTCACTTAAAGCAATGTATTTTATAGGGAGAATAAACAATGATACCTAAAGGAGCCCAATGGAATTCAAAAGAAAAAAAGAGGAGAGAAGAACAAGAAAGAGAAAGGGAGCAATAGGTGGAGATGAAAGAAAGAAAAAGTAAACCAAGGGAAAGAGGAGATAAACTCCAGGGCATGGGGGGGGGGGGGGAGTTGGCACAGCACGCAGAGATGATTGAACCCTTCCTTATCACTAGTATTGAGAACCAGCTGCCTTGGTCCCTAATCCCATTTCTACACCACCATTACAACACACATTCACAATAGTGCTTTGAAATTTCCACCCCCATCCTGAAACAGCTGAATGTCTTAAAAGATCCCTTGTCTCTTGGTCCTTTCCTCTGTCCATGGCATTTGATTAAAGGGCAGAATTCAGGGGGAGTAGAAGGGTAGTGCTTTCTGTTATTGTTGATATCAATAAGAAACTCCAAAAAACTCAAAAAGATTCAAATTTCTAAAATATTTAAACCATGTTTTTAAAAACCTATCAGAATTCTGCCCTACTTTTAAGCACAATAAGATTTGTTATGTGTATGACCATGGTTACAACAACTCCACTTGACTTACTTCATCCAAGAATCCAATATCCAAATTAAGCACAAAAAAAATAAATCAGATATTTTTGAAGGGCCTTTTCTCTTCTCCCTCACTGATCTCATCAGCTCTCATGGAGCCAATTATCAGCGCTATGCATATGATTCCCAGATCAATATACCCAGCCTACCGTCTTTCTTCAGCTCTAGTCTCACATCACCCAGTTGTTTTCTGGACATCTGGAACTGGATGTTCCAGTGTCATCTCAAACTCAACAGGCCCAAAATAGAACTCATCTTTCCCCTCAAAACTCTCCTATCTTCCAAACTTTTCTATTATTCTTGAGTACCACAATCTTCCCATTCACCCAGTTTTACAACCTCAATGTCTTCCTCTACTATTCTCTCAGACTAACTCCATATATCCAGCATTTTGCCAAGTCTTATCATCTCTACCTTTACAACTCCTCTCATAGACATCCTCCTCTCTGCATTCACATAGCCACTCTGGTACAGGCTTTTATCACCTCATGCCAGAACTATTGCTATAGCCTTACGATTTTTCCCTTTCTCAAATCTCTCTGTGCTCCAATCCATCCTCTACTTAATTGCCAAAGTAATTTTCTTAAAGTGTAAGTCTGGCTGCCTCACATCCTCCCTGTCCCCATTCAACAGACTCTTACTTCCAGTATCAAATCATCTGAAATTATTTTTCATCCACTCTGTATATATCTTGTGTGCACATAGTTTGTTTTCATGTTTTCTCACCCTTTAGAGTGTGAGCTCCTTGAGGTCAAGTACCATGTTTTTATCTTTCTTTGTATCTCCAGGTTTTAGCATAGTGCCTGACACATAGTAAGTACTCAATACAATAAATGCCTATTAACTTACTGACTGATTAATTGGGCCCATCACTTCATGAGATAATAGGCATACAAACCCAAGATGTTAATTGAGATGCTAAAAATAACTTCACAGAGAGAGTCAAAGAACTTGAAAACTAGAATTTCTATCCTCTTCATGGATGGGAAAAATACCATTTAAAGAGTTGAGTCAAATAGTTAGATACTAACAGACCTGCAATAGGAACCCACATGCCCAATGCTTTTTCCACTGTACTTAAGAGAAGGCCAAGTTCACTGCACCACACACAGACAAAGCTTTCCTGATTCCATGGGAAAGTAAATGTTTATTTTAAAGGGGAATTTTGAAATTGTTTAAGGATAAACAATTGTTTATCCTTAAACAATTGCAACAGAAAGAAGAAAACAAGCCGGATTGCCTTTGGGAAGCTGTCCAGTGCTTTTCCTGACCACAAGCTGCCCTCTGAAATGAAGGTCATGACTTTAGCACCAACATTCTTCCCAGGAAGCTGAGTGGATCCAGTTGGGGGACCCCACATTCTCTGAAGAATTGAAGTTGAGAATCAACCCTAAGGCAATGAAGAGGTCTATGACCAGTACATCCCTTTACAGATGAGGAATTACAACAAGATGGGACAGGATTACGGCCCTGGGAGAGCCTGAGTTTGAATTGTGGGCTCACTGGGATAAGAACCCCAATGTGGTAGCAAAAACTACTTTTATTGAAGGTGATAAACCTGCATGAAGCATTAGGAGGAAGCCCCAATAAAGGACCTGTGAAATGGCCATAGGAACTTTTCAGTATCACTGGATCTATCCAGACTAGAGCCTCAGTGCATCACTTAGGAGAGCCACTTTTATTCAGAATGTCACACAGCTATCCCAGGAGTCTATTACCAATAAGGGAGTTTAACATGCCACTCCCTGAAAGGGCATTAACATGACTGAACAGGTGGTATATACAATTCCATTGTCCAGATTCAGATAATAATCCCCACTGTAACTGAAATGGAGAAATGATTGGGAGCAGGAACTGATTTTTGTCTTTTTTTGAATGCTTAGTGTTTAACACAGGGCCTAGCACATGGTGCTTAACAAACGTTTGTTGATTGACTGGGGAACGTTGTCTGTCTTCAGCAAATTCCCTGTCACCTATAAGAAAGTTGTCAAATAAATGTTTGATGGAAAAAGAAGACAGGCTCACCACATAGTGAGAGTAAAGGATAACTATAGGGTAACCAGCTTATTCCAATGTTATCCACTCAATTTCAAGAGAATATGGGGAAGGCTCCCAGTGCATTGGGGCCCCTTGTGGTGAACTCATAAAAAGACATGAACAAGAGACTCACAGATGGCTAGGCATAGATGATTTGTGATTCCCATCAATGGAGGAAATACATTTGATGGGATCGCAGATCCATTAGAGTGTTAGATCATTAAAGATAAAAGCAGAGTTCATAAGATCAAAGATCAGAAGCCATCTGGTCAACACCCACCCACCCCGCTTTATACAATTAAACCAGGGGAGCTAAACGAGTTTTTTTCATGAACTTTGAGAACAGTCATCTAACTCTGAGGATGACCTGTAGTTGCAGAAATGCTTATCTATACCCCAAAAGAACTGAGTTGGGTCTAGTACTGGTGTCACAAACTAGAATTGCATTTTCTTAGCTCCTTCTCACATTTTGAGGTCCAAAACTGTGTCTTAGCTGTCTCATACTCAAAGCTATGAAAGTGAATTTTTTTCACCGGAGACAAAACAAACAGACAGAAAGCTAAGCTGCAGCAGAAAGTGATGCTAAGGCCAGTCCCACCGAGGATTCAATCTCAGGGGGAGATTATAGGTGGAGGATGGCCTTTACTCCCAGCAAGATGAGGAGGGAGGTTTTTTAAGAAACAGAGAGGCATCTAAGTAATGAGTCCCTGGGGGTAGTAACTCAGGACATTGGAGAACCCTGGAGCAAGAGACTCAGGAATAGAAATGATCACAGGACAGAAGTGTGATAGTTCTGTGCCAGTGTTCTGGAGCCAAGAAAGTCTCTTTTACCCTATGCTGGTTACTGTTTGACTTATATCTATATTAAGCATTACACATCCATCAAGTGGTTGGACAAATCTACAGAAAATAAGGTGGTTATAGAATAATGTAGTTATTGGAATTTTGTATTTCAATCAGGAGTGAAGTCACACACACACACACACATATACATATATATATATATATATATATATATATATATATATATATATATGTCCACCCATCCACAAGAGACCAGTGCTAATGGCCCTGCTATGGACAGGGTATGAACTGTAACTTATTTAATGTGTACATGGAAGCTAGTGCCTGCACAAAATTCACACATGCATGCATTCATACACACACACACACACACACACACACACATACGTGCGCACACACAATGCTTAGGAAACATAAATCCCATGAAGGAAAATGAACCAAGAAGCACTATCTCTTCCCTGACTCTTGAGGGGTCAGTTAGCAAAGCCCTTCCAGGCCACCTGCCACCTACAGCTGAGGACTGCCTCAGGGTGGCTTAAGAATCTCAGCACTGAAGCTGCCAGCTCTTGTCTTTCACCTGGGACCAATAAAAATTGTGTTGAAGAGAAAATGCAGTGGTAAATGGGGCATTAATTATACTTCCTTGTTGCCCTCCTTTAAGCCCCTCCAAGCCCATGAGGAAGGCCCAGGCCACTGGAGGCAGCTCAAACTGAGTTTCAATAAACTCAGCCTAGCCCTACTTTTTTTTTTTCAGATGGAACAGTCAATTAGAACTTCATCAGGAATCAATTTGCAAGGCTCAGCTGAGACGTAACTATAGATCAGGGCTGTGGCAACTGATTATCCCACTAATGGAATATTTCATTGATTAATTGAGTATTTAAATCTTTAGAAGTGTGGCGGTATTAGCTAGCTGCCTTTGTCACTAGCTGACGGAGGATAAGGATGCTATTGTCTAAGGCTTCAGGAAAACAGTAGCTCTCAGAGTTCATCTTCTCTCAACAAAATGTCAACTCTAGCTTTCTCTATTTGAAGAGGAGAATCACATTTTTTTGTGGTATGATACAGAAAACTCAGGCTCTCTGCTTATGCCAGAATAACAGGATGATGGTGATACTGAATTCTTGATACACTTACCCTGACAAACCCTCAGAGTATTCCCACAGCAAGATTCCTTACAACTCTTCTCTTTAGTAATGCTACTACCAACTTGTAGATGAACCCAGGGTGCCAATGTAAAGGTAAACATTGCAGTAAAGAAAACTTTTTCTTCTTACAATCTCCCCCCACTCACTATTCCATGCCTTTTGTAGTATAATAGAAAGAGCTCTAATCCAGGAGCCAGGAGACCTGGTTTCTGCATACAGCTCAATTACTGACTAGCTATGTTGCTGGGGCAAGTTAGTTTCCATATGTATAAAGCGAAAGAGCTTCACTGGGTCATTTCTAAGGTCCATTCTAGATCTCACATCTTCTCAATATCTTATCAATAATAATTTGTTGAGATTTATTAAGAGGTCTATTGAGATTATTATAGAGATTTATTTAATATCAACTATGTGCAAGGTGCTGTACCAGGCTCCAGGGACTAAAATGAAAAATAGTCCCTGTCCTACAAGAACTTACATTCTACAGGGAGATACAATATGCTCCTAGAAGCAGCGGCTTTGGCAAGGGTTCCTACTAGGAGTTAATGGATAAGTAAAAAACAATGTATATGCAAAGGGAGTTTCAAGAGGGACAGTGTGTTAACAATTGGCATGACCAGCAAAGGTCTCATATGGAAGGTGATACCTGAGCTATTTCTTGAAGGAAGCTAGAGATTCCAAGAGGCCCAAGTAAGGAGAGAGGGAAATCCATAGGGGATCAAAAAGGCATGGATGTGAGAGATGGGAGGCTGGGTTAAGGGAGAGAGTAGGCCAGTTTGACTGTTATATAAGTACAATCCAAGCTACCCCACAATGGATCAACACAAGGAAGGCTCTATTTCCCTAGGAAATTTGGCCTGAACCATTAGGACTTCCTTCTTCATTCATTTGTTCATGCAATGGAAACATACTTAGTGTCTATGTGGAAAGTACTCTGGCAGTTAGAGGGCATAGTGGCTAGAGGGTTGAACCTGGCATCAAGGAGACCTCAGTTCAAATCTTGCCTCCAACAAGATTGCCTACAATAATAGTAAATTTTAATGTAGCACTATAAGATGTGTGTATACATATACACATATATATATACATATATATACACATACATATATGTATGTGTATACGTATATTACATATACACATATACATATGTATGTGTATATGTATGTATGCTCTATATATTTTATATATATACACATACGTGTGTATATGCATATAAAATACTCATTTGATCATTCCAAAAATACTTTGAGATATAACAGGTAGAATTTCCATTTTATAGATGAAGAAAACAATGCTGAAAGGGGTTAAGTGACTTATTAGTTGTGGGTTCCTTATCAAGTCCCCCACATCTGTAAAATGCAGATAATAATAGCACCTGCTGTACCTTGAAGGGCTTGGGGGGGTGGGAACAAATGAGATGATATATGTAAAATACTTTGAAAACCTCAAAGTGCCATATAAATATTCACTATTATTATAAGCACTCAGATTTATAAAGAAAAAGACAAGACTCCTGAACTCAAGAATTTTATAATCTAGTAGGAGGAGATCTAGCATGAGAAACATTTCCCACAGTGCTATTCATGTTTCAATATTAAGAGTCAGTGGTGATGGTGGTGGTTTACTTTTTTTTTCAGTCCATGTACACAGCAAAATATACCCCCTCATTTCCCCCCTCAAAAAAACACCTAGTCCCTTCATCCTTGTCACTGTCAGTACAAATTCACTAGAAGAAACAAAAAAAAAGGGTAGCATTGCTTTGGTGAGATGCCAATGAGATGATCTGTAAAATTCTGTAAAAGTGAATGATTAATTCAGGGTAGAAATAAGTATCTCCACTGTCCTGTTAAAAATATAAATGCTATTACTTGATATTGAAACAATAACAATGCATTTTAAGATTAAATAGAAATGTTTTGAGAGTTAAGAGCATTAGAAAAGTCAATTTCCACATGGGAGAAACTGGATTCAGATGCTGCCTCTGACACTTACTAGTCTCATGACCATTAACAGTTCACTTAATTTTCTAATCTTCTCTTTTCTCCTCTGTAAAATGGGAATATTAATTCTTACACTACATACCTTCTAGGCTTGATATCAAAAGATGTCAACCTGTGGAAGTTTCTTTGGACATTTTGGGGAAATCCCTGGATTATGATATCATGTTTCACCTAAGTTTCTGAATCTTAGCCTCCAGACTAGCAGGTGAAGAACATTCACTCTTCCATTATTTTGGTTGTATCTTCTTCTTCTCGCCAAAGAGCTACTGAACGAGTAAGTTAATGTGGAGAAAGAACTTTATCCTCATTTTCCCAGCATCTAATATAGGGCCTGGCATGTAATTAATACGTGTTGCTTGATTGACGGACCCAAGAATCTCTTCATCTTGATTCCAGTCCCAGCTCTTCCATTAAATAGCTGTGCTTGAGGAAAGTCCCTTCATTCCTGGGCATCACCTTCTCATCTGTCAAAAGAGGGGATTAGCCTAGATCAAGGGGTAGTTGGTAAACTACTGCCCCAATGCTTATTCCAACCCATGGGATCTCTAAGAACCCATCTCCCTCCTAATTATGTAATTCTAGAAGAAAAATAAAAGGATAAGCCTAATCAGTTAAACGTGCCTAGCTTAGTATCTGGCACAAAATCCCTCGTATTCCATCCTTCCTTACTTCTCCTTTGAATTCCATGCTTCTTTTGCCTCTCCTACATCCTAAAAATACTTACACTATTTATCCTCCTAATACCATTCACTCAAATCCAGCTAATTCCTTCCCAATTCTCTAAAAATTATCTTGTCTAATATTGTGCACTTCTCTATTGTGCACATATTTCCTCCTAATAAAATGTAAGCTCCCTGACTGAGTCTAACACACAGTAGGTGCTTATTGATTGCTGTTGAAGAAATGAATAGTAAGGACTTCAAGGTTCTATTCAATTGACCTGGATTGTGTCATTCCAGCTTATTTACAAAGGTATTAATCATTCCTGTCCTTGAGAAGCTTACAGTCTTAAGATGGAAAATGCCATTTTACATTCTTAAGATTAAATAGAAACATTTTGAAGAGTTAAAAGCATTAGGAAAGTCAACTGTGATATAGTGGAAAAGGTCCCAGTATTTGGAACTAGAAGACCTAGATTTGCATGCCCCTTCTGACACTTATTATCACTTAATCCTTCTAATCCCCTGTTTTTTCATCTGTAAAATGGTAATATTCATACTTGCGTTGTATACCTCACAGGCTTGTAAGAAAATAGATTGGTAAACTGTGAGTATCTGACGAAACATGAACTGTCATTACGCAAGTATGCGTTGGGAAGAGTGTTGACGGCAACAGCTGAAGAAGAATTGTAATGGCAACAATAGTGATATTAAACCAATACATAGTTGCTTCATGAAGGACCATCATTAAAACACTAAAGATAGGTGTGATATGAAGTTCAAGGTAAGGATGACAGAAGAAGTCAGGGATGCAGTAAGAAAGTCCTAACTTAGGGCAAAGTAGGACCAAAGGAGCTGTGTTAAACAACTTAATGCTTCATGGAATACGTGGTATTTCAAGAGCAGTTTTGAATGATTAAAAAGTCATCTGGACAAGGAGAATATGTGAAAGAGAAAGAAAGAGACAGAGAGAGAGAGAGACAGAGACAGAGAGAGAGAGAGAGAGATATTCCAGGTTTGTGATGCAGATTGGAGGGAAGGCTCAAGAAAAGACTGAAATGACCAGACCAAAGGGGTCTTGAGTCCTAACTTGAACAGAAGAGGCAGTCTCAGGAATTAGAAATAATGTGGTACGTGAGTAATTAAGGGTTTTGAATCGAAAGACTGAGCTGTGGCTCAGTGGAAGCCACTATGGATTTTATCTGAAATTGCCCTGGGGATATTGTAGCATTGCTGATACTCATCCTTGGGGTCTCAACTCTCCCATCCTTGTGTTTCCTTCAAAACTCCTTCATATCTCATGTAGGAGAAACTTAAGATCATTTGGGGTCTAGTGGGGAATCATGCTTGTGGACAATTCTCTTTTCTAGCCCCCACATTGAAAGGTTATATTTCCAGTTTTGTTCCCTCTTCATCTGATTCTCTTCATCCTTATTTGTCTATTACCACTACCATCATCCCACCTCCCTGACTCATTTCCTATCAGGCTAAATGGAAAATAAGTGCTGTTATCGAACATATTGTATAAGTATTGGTTACTATCTTTTGCATGTGTAAATGACAGAACTGATAGTTTATTGCCCTTGAAATTGGGTCCCACATAATTCTGGAGCTCCTTAATGACCCAGGTTGTGTATGGTGGCATTTGGAGTAAACATAATTATGTAAATAGGGGCAGCTAGGTGGTGCAGTGGATAGAGCAATAGTGCAGGAGTCAGGAGGACCTGAGTTCAAATCTCACATCAGACACTTGACACTCATTAGCTGTGTGAACTTGGGCAAGTCACTTAACTCCAATTGCCTCATCCTGAGTCATCTCCAGTCATCCTGATGAATGTCTGGTCACTGGATTCAGATGGCTCTGGAGGAGAAGTGAGGCTGGTGACCTGCACAGCCCTCCCTCACTCAAAACAAAGTCAAGGGCAAGTCATGTCATTATTTCTCTGATAGCATGGTCTTCTTCAGCAATGAAGAACAAACACACACACACACACACACACAAAATTATGTAAATATTCAAGCCACTATCTAATGCATTCCCTACCCAAAAGATCAGGTAAAAACCATAAAACCAATATCAAATCACTTAATTGTGATAGAATATTATAGCAACAACAGAGAAAATCAAGCAATAGAATTTTTATCAACCATGTTTAAAAAAAAAGTGCAATCTCCCACAGAATCCCATGCTGGGTGGGGAAGGAAACTACCTAAACAAGTCAAGCTCTGTATTTTAGAAGAGTTGTGTTGTAATTGGAACACCTATCAACAACTCCTCCTCTCCCTTGGTATGGTCCCAGAGTTGTCTTCTGTTATTATATGTTCTTCCTGGGAAAGGCTATACTCTTGTGAGATTTCCTTGTAAAACATGCCTGGGGTCTAATCAACACATTTTCGGTTCTCTTATGTTTGAAATTCCTTACCGCACTCTGCTGATAGACAAAAGAATTGATCAGAAGATTCTCGAGACATTGTATTTTTTATTTAGCCACTTACTATCAGCAGTAGCACCCACCAAATGGCAAAATGAAGTTCTACTAGACCCTATTTCTACTTAATTAGGCAAAATAAATTAATTTTAACTTCCTTCACACTCTAGAAGCTAGTTGTCTGGCCATTTTAGTTACCTTGAAGCCTCACTAAGCCTCAAGTAGACACCTAGCAACATTGGAAGAAGAGGGAGTTAGTGGTCTTTGACTTCCTTTATTTACCTAAACTCTTTATACAAAATTTTATATGTAGATGTACATTTATACGTTCACAGTTCAAAAACTAGGTATATATCTCATGATTGATATATGAGTAGGATATATATATATCTTATATATATAGTAGGATATATGTATAAGATTGATATATAAGAGTAGGATATATGAGTAGGATTTAAATATATTACATGGGATTGAAATATATTATATAGCTATAAAAATGAAAAGTATGCCTGTGAAGAGAGAGACAGAGATTGAGAGAAACAGAGATAAGACCTATGATTTATTGGTAGAGGGAAATCCTTAGTGAGGAAGCATTCTTTACCAGTGTAGGTCAGTCCCTTCTCTGAATTTTATCACTGTAGAGTGTTACCAAGAGTATTTTGAGGCTAAATGAGTTACTTGGGATCACAATGAGTATATGGTAGACATGGGACTAGAATCCAGGTCTTTCGGGACCTGTCCTTTCATTGACATAGGCAATTCCCAGTGAGGATAACTGTCTCTAACAATGTAGATCAAAACTTGTTCCACAATCCATAGGCTTAGGGAATTGTTGAAAACCCTGGGAGGTTCAATGACTTTATTAGGGTTACACAGACATCCTGTGTGGAACAACAACTGACATCATCATAACGTCAAGGCAAGCTCTCTGCACACTATGCCACACTGCCTCACATATATTTGTTTTTGCACACACATAAACATCTGTATGTATATACCTACAAATATGGGTATTCAATCATATATTTGACTGGTAGAGTGAGTGTGGCACAAAGTGCACTGAGCTTGAAGTCAAAATTTTGCAAAGGAATCCTGGATCTGCCACTTTCTAGCTATATTTTGAACAAATTAACTTCCCTGAATTTTAGGGTGCTCATCAGGAAAATGGGGTTATTAATACTTATACTACTTGTCTCAGTCTTGCTGTGAAGAATGAGTAAGAAAAGGAATAATAAATGCTTATTGAATTGCAAAAATGCTTGATGAACTGAACTGAACATATGCAAAGGGCCATATGAATATGAGTCAAGATTATTATTATTTTATTGCTGGAATGTTTCACACAGGATTTGTCTTCCATATGGACACTCAAGCCTCTTGTAGCTCAAAAAAGAAACAAGAGAAAGGAAGACACTGAGGTTGGAGCACAGGCTTCCATAGGTTCAGAATGGAAGTTGTCTGTGTGCCCATTTAATAGAAGGCAGCTGCTTTACCCACATATAGTTGGTACATTTTTGTAGCATGAGATGCTCTTGTCTACCATAGCAACCATTTGGAACTTTCTCTGGTTAACCCAATCCACTAGGACAGTAGCCCAGACTGAGTGGAGCTGTCTTTTCAAGCTCTATTCTAACCTCTAAGTGCTAATGAACCTCAGATTTCCACCCTCCTCCCAAACAATTCTCTATTTTATTTTCCATGGGGCACAAATGCAATTGATTTGAAAATAAAACCCTGTTTATCCAAAAAGACATTTTTCAAAAAAGTTAAAAATCATGAGGTACTATTATTTTCTCAGTATCTTTCTTTTATAAATTTTCTGAAGAAATATAGCAAGACCCAAGTCTCTTTCTTTTGTTCACATGCATATAGACCAGAATGGAGGATGGACTATATATATGTGTGTGTGCATGCACGTGTGTGTATATACACACATGTATATATATGTGTATACACACATATACATACACATATGTGTATATATGTATATACTTATATATACATTTATATATGTATGTAGTAGCATATAGTGTGTGCTTTGGGGGGAGGATAGACAACATATATATGCAGTAGCATACAGTATGTGCTTTGGGGCATGTTCTTAGCACAGCTAGTAGAGGACAAACTCTTAGAAGGACCTTGGAGATCTTCGAGTCCAACTAGAGACTCAGCAAGGCTGCTGGTTCCTACTTGGAATCTTGCTACACCCACACTTGTAATACTGTGTGCTTTTTAACTCTTGGGGGAGAGGGGTTTATTAACACAAAATTCCTACATGTAAGGCAAAATCCATTGCTAGTGTTTTATAGTTGAAAATAAGGTAAGATTGCAAGTTGTCTTGGGAAGGGAGTGGAGAGGGAGGGGGAAAAGTCTAAGATATATGAAAGTGATTATAGAACACTGAAAACAAATAAAATAATTACTATTAAAAAAAGAAAATAAGGCCTTCTACAATAAGGCCTTCCACAGAAGTTAAAATCTTCCCTCCCCTGCCTATCCCCCTGCTCTTGCCCATTTGAATGTAAGCTTTTTGAGGTCAAGGACTCTTTCATTTTTGTCTTTGTGTTCCCAGAAACTACACAATGTCTGGCATGTAGTAAAAACTCAATAAAGATTAGTTTAATGAATGAATGGATGTTTTTAAAGGATATTTCTATCAAAATATAGTAGTACAATGGTGAATTGTGCTCTAAGAATATTTCTATCTAAATAACTAGTGTTGGCTGACTAGAGAGATACAGAGAAAGATAGATGGATAAATGGGAAGATAGAGAGGCAGGCAGACAGAAAGACAGACAGATAGATACATTCATACATAGATGGATAGATGGATGGATGGATGGATAGATAGATAGATAGATAGATAGATAGATAGATAGATAGATAGATAGATAGATAGATAGATAGATAGATGATAAATAGACCAATCATTTATTAAGTGCTTACTATGTGGCAGGCACTGAGAACTGGGCTCTGGGCTAAACTTTGAGTATGCAAATACAAACAAGCAAGACAGTCTCTACCCTCAAACAGCTGATTCTAAAGGGAAAGACAAACCATAAAGAAGAGTTGGGAAAAAAAACCGAATTACCCTCTCCCTTAGACAATGTTGAAGGGAAAAAAAAAGTCAATTTGAAAAAAATTGCTTACAATTGTACACTGTACTACAGTACACTGTACTAAACACTGGGTTTTCCAAGCTGGGAAAATACAAAGACGGTCCCTGCACTCAGGGAGTTTATAGTTGGGGTGGAGGTGGGGGGAAAGGATGTGGGAGTGGGGATAGGGATAAGACATACACACAGATGTGTATAATCCAAAGTGGAGGATGCACAGGGCAAAAAGAGGGTCCCAGTGCTCTAAAAATTTGAGAAAGGTTGGACTGTATAGCCATGAAGATCCCTTCCCACCCTGAAATCGTTCTCACCTGGGTTGTCCAGCTGGAAGAATCAGAGAAGGCTTCACAGAGAAGGTGACACCTTATACTTTGACTCTCCTCTTAGACTCCAAGAAGACCACTAGCCTTCTGTTCTGGCAACAATGTCTTAGATATGGGAAAATTAATTAGGTCACAGCTTATCTTCCATTAGTTGTATTTTAGGTTCCTTGATCAGATTTTGGAGATACCCTAAGTCTCATTAGCAATGCATTTGCACAGCATCTCTCAGGGTAAATTACTCCTCCAGATGGCTAATCTCATCCATTTTGTGCTGATTCTTATCCACTTCAATTTTAGATAATGACATTTTCCAAACTTGTCCAAATTCTGGGAGTACGCCCTCATTGCAATCTATGTCCCCCAATGCACTATCTGAAAAGCCCAGGCAGGTCAGGACTTGTTCAAGGTCATGTAGATGGGAGCTGATAGAGCTTGAAAGGGACAGGAATAAGCATTTATCTAGCACCTATTGTGTGCCATGGAACTGGGCTAAGAACTTTACAAATATTATTTCATTTAATTCTCACAACAATTCTGGAAGGTAGGAGCCATGATTATCCACATTTTCAGTTAAGTAAACTGAGGCAAATAAAGGTTAAGTGACTTGCCCAGAGTCACACAGTTAATAAGTTTCTGAGGCTAGATTTAAATTCAAGTCTTCCTGACTCCAGGTCCAGTACTTCATGCACTATGGTGCCACCTAGCTGACCTAGAACCCAGCTTTTCAGATTCCAAATCCAAAATTCTTTCCATTCCAGCACATTATCCTTATTTAGATTAAAGTTTTATATTTGGAGAGTGTTCATGTGAACTGCTGATGGTTTTCCAGCTCAGCTTTGAAAAAGAAAAAAAATACAAACATGTAACTGTGCAATGATGAATGCATATACCTCTGATCCCCTTCCAAGGCAGGGTCAACGAGCTTCAGGCTACATGCTGAGGACTCTACCATGGCCCTCTCCTTCCCATTAGATCATGGGTACAAAAGCTCAAGTTACAGAGGAAATAAGGGAAAGACTATGGCTCAAGAATGTTTGAGATGCCCATAAAACCCCAACTTCTCACCCCTTTTGTTCCATTGAAATTGCAAATCACTGCCCCTCAAAATTATTGCCTTAACTCCTCAGGATACTGAACTTCCAAAATAATGTTCAAACAGCTTCATCTTTCTAGGCCTGTTTCTTCATCTATAAAATGGGAGGACAAAGGGGTTTGAACTAGACCTATAAAATAAGACATTCTTTATGGACATGTAACTCATGTGGAAGATAGGGTTGGCTGAGTCAGCAGGAGGCAATGGGCACCCATCCAGGGCAGCATCTATGTCAACTAGAGAAGGGTGTCTGTACCTTCAGAATAAGAAAGACTTAAGCTTCCAACAATACGACTCCCTGACATTCCCTGTAATCTTAGATATATTCCCATGCTTTTGACCTCTGACCAATGGGCAACTTCACTACTCTTGTAGACTCCTTGGATATCAGCATTCCCAAATCACCCTGGTAATAGACTGTCTTCCTGCCCTTGCTCCTCTCTCACAACAGGGAGTGGGGGGTGGGGAGTGGGGGGGGCAAGGTTACTAGCGCAGAGCATAGTGGGCATTATCAGACAAGGGCTCAGCACTGGATGTTTTTGCTTCATTGTTTGTTACAAGGGAGGGTTCAATTAGAGGGATGTAACAAAAGCAAAGGGTATTAATAAAATATACATATTTTTAAAAAATATCAATCTTAGAATAAGAAAGAAAAAAGATTTTTTTCCCAAATCTAAGTGATAAAGCTAAAAAATTGTTATTTCCAGAGCCTAAAACCTGGGTTCTTCTAGCCCAGAAGTTCTAGTGTTATCACACCATTACTATGATGGCATACATGCCTCTAGAAAGGAAATACTGTTGGCATAAGAGAAAAATAACCCAGGAGGCTATAATTGAGTAGGAGTGGGAGTGAGGGGGCAAGTGGGAGACTCCTTTTTCACTCTACCCATTTTGGGGGTTCACTTTTTGGCTGTTCTGCTGGGTATTCTAATCTTAATCATTTAAAAAGCAGTTTATAAAGTTGCAAAGGTTCTTGTCATGAGTCTTCCATTTCACTGCCCAAGGTCAGATTCTGAGGATATGAGTCCCCTCTTAGAGCAAGTCTTTTATTCAAATTTTTAAAAAATTTTTTCATGATCATTGACCACCAGTTTAAGGTACTAAATTATTTGGACCTTCCTAAATCCTATTTAGACCCTTTGATTCAGATCATTACCATACCTTAACCCTAATGACCTATGTTCGCCCCCTTCCCTTGTTGCTGCCATATTGTTTCAGCAACTGGTCCTATCTTCTACTCTCTTCACCTCCTATCCCTTTTCTCTACACAACCTATAAAATGGGGGAATGGGGGGTTTTGGACTAGATCAGTAAGGTAAAACATATTTTATGAGGCTGCAACTCATGTTAAATTGTCCACAACAGTGGGTTTTCTAGGATTTATTTATAAGGGGAAAGAAAATATACAAATTAGAAATAATATATCATGGCAAGATAACTAGGAGTATAAATAAAGGAAATCTTCCCAGTTCCCAAATGATACCTAGGCTTTTGAAACTGATCCTTAGCTAACTTCACCAAGACAAGATCTTGTCTAGCCTTGAAATTCATATCCCATGATATCTGACGCCTCCTCTCAGTTGCAAGTGAGACTAACTTCTTATATCCAGATCACCCAGAGGGTCCATCTGGGCTCCTGTTTGGAACTCATTGTGTCCATTTTTCCACACCCAGGGTCATATTTAGCCAATCAGGAAGTTACCTGATTGAAGGAAGCTTCTTGCTGCTCCACTCAAGCTGCAACATAATCACTTAGTTCACCAGATACTTCCCCCTCTTTTTCTTATACAAAGTGAAGGAAAGAATGAATCATATCAGGCTTTTTCCATTGCCTAAAAATCAGAATAATTCAACATAATCTACAAGTTGCCCTCAAAGTACACAATTGGTGTCTCCTCTTTTTTGATAGGCCCCAGAGAAGAAAGGTGGAGATAGTTTAGAGGATGATAGTAATGAAATAGAAATTCAAGACTGAAGCCATCCTCACACATAGTTCTCTCTAGCCCACCATGAGAGTGCTCAGACTACTGCTGGCCCTTTAAATGGAGTCAGGTCCCACTGGACACTCTTAAAACTCACTTCATTCATGAATTAAGTCCCTGACATCCCATATCTGTATGATCAATATGTTTGTTTATTAGCAGTAGCTGCTGTGTTTTAGCAAAGCCGGTGGGCTCCAGTGAGTGCGATGCTCTAACCACAAACCAGAACCTGGGACAGAGACAAGAAAGACCTCCTGCTGGCAAACAGGAGCTGATGCTGTATAGGGTTTCAGAGTAATGGTCCTTTAATTGATATCACTGGTTGGGTTGGATTGTTCAACCTGGAGAAAGCTGCGCTGATGACTCCTGGCTTGGCCCCTCCTTTGAGAAATCCATTAACTCAGTGGATATATATGCTGGGCAAATAAAGACAAGAAATGCTAAGAGGGAGACGAGGCTGTCTCAGGCAATCAGTCACAGGAATGTCTGAGTGTGTTAAAGGAAGTGAGAGTCAGCAGCCTCTTTGCATGCGGGGATAGCTGTTCCCTGCTCTTCTTGTCCTCTCTCCCTGTCCTCATAGTTTTGCTCCTTTCCAGCCTAGAGCTCACTGCCCTGACCTTTCCAAGGGGTCATTCCACTTCAGTAACTCAGCGACCTCATCTTTGGTTTGGGTCACATTTCCCCAGATTCGGGGCAAGGTTGAGTCATCTTCTAAACCTCCTGTCTCTTTCTCTTTGACTGTGATGCCCTGACATATCCCTTTTGCAGCAGCCCCATCCCTGCTCTCCATCACTCAACTTCCTTCCCATTCTCCCAACCCTCTCCCCTCAAATCACAACTCATATACACAAAGATCTCTGGAGCTGAAAGGGACCTTAGGACAACCCTAAATGCTTCCATAGCCTTAGTTCTCCTATGTCCTCTAGGCTCCAACATCTTTTTTCTGAGACTTGCCCTCCCATTTCTTACCCTATATTCAAGCTGAAATTTTTACCTCCTTTTCTTTTTATCATTTCTCTCCTTGAGACTTTTTTCTCAAGTAGTATAGTGGAAAGATATAAAATTGGACTTAGTCCTTAGACTCAGGAGACCTGGGATCATGTCCTTGCTCAGCTCCTTACTGGTTATTTAACCCAGCTCTCAGTTTCCTCATCTATACAATGGGGATAACAATAAGAATTGTACTACCTATCTCATAGAATTGTTATAGGCAAAGTACTTCCTAAACTGTAAAGTGCATATAAATATGAGCTATCATTCTTCTAGGCATCCCACAGAGATGCATAATCCTCTCTCCACCACCCCCATACTCAATCACCAGGGTCTCCTTCTTTTGAAAGTCCCTCATCATCTAAAAACCCATCTTAATGATAGAGCAAATCTATTTCCCATCAATTGCGGCAATGATAGGTTCAACATAGACCCTGGGTGTCTGCATAATTCCCCAAGAGAAGGAAAAATCTAAATGGATGGGAAGGTAAACATTAGAAAATATAGTTAACTCTTTGTTGTCTATAATCTTTTCAACTGGAAATTTCTATAATTGATATTTGTATCTATTTGCAGAACAACACACTACAATGAGGAAAGCAACGTAATTATAACAGGAAGAGTCCTAGACTGAGAGTTAGAAGACCTAGGTAGTGGTTCCAGTTCCACCAATTTTCTCATTGTGTGAATTCAAGCAAGTTTCTTTGACCTCCCTTTCCTGTAAAATGGGAGTTACAAAATCACAGAATTTAAGAACTGGATGGACTTCAGCATTCATCTAGTCTAATCTGTAACTGCAAGGAAAACTTCGGGTCCTGTCTATCTCAGAGAAATCACATGAGATAATGTTTGGAAAAATGATTTGTAGATTACAAAGCACCATACAAATATAAAGTGAATAATAATAAATGTTCACTGCCTCTGTCCTGAGGTACTACAATGTGCAAAGCTGATTTTCAGTGGCCCACTAGCTAAATACCCCTGCTGCATACTTCTCCCCATCTCTGAGACAACTGACAGCTGCCATACCACTCTCAAAAATCTACACGTGGAGTGAGCATGCAGTCACAGAAAGATAGCCTCATAGAACTCTAGAGCTAAAAGCGATTTTAGTCATCACAGAATGACAGGATGTTTTAATTGGAAAGGGCCTCAGAGATCATCTAGTCCAATCCCCTCACTTTCCAGTGGTAGAAACTGAGCCCTAGAGAAATTAAGTGACTTGCCTAAGGTCACACAAAGAATAACCGAGGCAAAGTTCAGACCCAAACCTCGTGAACCTATGTCCAACACCCTTTCAACCTCAGCACGCTGCCTTGTCTGTCTGTGCTGGTTGGGCTGACCTATTTAAATCTACTGGCATTTCTAACCTTTTCTCCTCTTTGAGTATCTAGTTAATGTCTTCATAGCTCCTACAACAGCAGCAACCCCTGCTTCTGGCCACATGAGTTGCTATCCCCAGCCAAGGTGCTGACTGCTTCTGTAACAGCCTTGCTAACAGCTTATGAGAGCTGACACAAGCATTCCTTGCTCCCTACTCAAGGGAACCAGTGCAGTCACACCCCCTCTATAAGTCAAAAGAACAGAGATCACCGATTTGGCAACCCACTTTGAAAAGACTGCAAGTCCATGGTTCCTAGTTTTCATCATTTATATCTAGAATTTGTTTGGGTTCATCTATGTGGCCAGGGGGAAGATAGTATGGTATTTGAAAAACATTCCTAATTATTAGTGAGAACTTCCAGCTTGTTATTTAGCTATTTGTTATTTCCTATCACACAAGAGAGCTTCTGGATATCAAAACAAATCTCACTGTCTTTGCTATGAAAACACGTTTTTCCTTCTATTGCTGGCCGGAGTATTCTCAGATATTTCTATACTCTAAAAACACATTAGGAAAAAAAGATATGACCAGCAGGGTTCATTGTCCCACCTCCCCCGAATCTACCTAGAGCCACTTAACCCCAAGCAACGAGATCAATCCAGGTGTAAAGTAAATGAAAATCCCTTCTTTCATTCTTTCAGTCAAAACATTTTTATTTAGTATCTACTATATATGATTGAGGTCATGCACTAGGCACTTTGAGGTTTACAAAGATGAATTACATAAGGAACTAGCTTTCAAAGAACTTTCATTGTAGTAGGAAAGATAAGCCATGTATGTATACAAATGAAATATATTATATGTGCACATGTTGTATTTCCTGATAGAATATAAGCTCCTCAAGAATAGAGGCTGTTAACATTGTGTGATAATCAGCTATGAGAGATTTAACTCTCCTCTACAACGTAATGATCCAAGACATTTCCAAAAGACTTATGATAAAAATTTCTATCCAGACCCAGAGAAATAACTATAGAGTCTGAATGCAGATCGAAGCATACTCTTTTTACTTTTTTGTTTTTTTTCTCTCTTGGGTATTTTCCCTTTTGTTCTGCTTCTTCTTTCACAACATGATTAATGTGGAAATATATATAACATGATTGTACATGTGTATCCTATATCAGATTGCTTGCTTTCTTGGAGGGAGGGAGGAAGGAGGGAGTACAATTTGAAACTTTTAATCATTTAAAAAAAATGTTGAAAACTATCTTTACATATAATTGGAAAAAATAAAATACTATTTACAAAAAGAGAGAGACTGTTTCATTTCTGACTTTTTATCCCCAGTACATTGCATAGCACCAGGTAATTTTTTTCCAAAATGTATTTTATATTTTCCTACATAAAGAAAACATACTAAACATAATTTAAGCTTTTTTGATGATCCAAGGGTATCATTATGAACACCAGTTATGCTGCAGAACTGATGATCACAAAGACTGTTGAGGTTGGTAGTTCTCTTTGGTAATTCTTATATTTTAAAGAGTTATGCCTGCTCTTGTAGTTTTTCTCTCTCCACCACCACTCTCAGATCTAGAATATTAGCACATTTCTGAGGATCTATCCAGTGAGCTCCTCTTGACTATCCACCTATTGACCCACAAAGTCCACTTTCCAAATGGGTCTACCTCTAACTTGATCCTCTCCCTCACCTTCAGGTTAAAGAGAAATCTTGTAAATTGATTCAGCATTCACTTTGAGGTGATTCCAGGAGGTTTTCTGTAGGAAAATAAACCTAGATATCTATTTGTCTCAATACCTAACACATGCACCTCTAGCCTTCCCACTCAAATCCCTTTCCTCCATCCATTTTACCGTCTTTAATCAGGATAATAGAAACCATAAGGTAGACTTTCTTTACTTTTGTTACGGACCTCTGAAAGTGTGATAAAATCGATAGACCCTTTGTCAGAATAATGTTTTAGAATATATAAAGTAAAATACACAAGATTACAAAGAAACTAGTTATATGGAAATAGAGTCATCTAAATATTTCAAAAAGTAGTTCACATACACAGATTAGGAATCCTTATTCTAGAAGAAAGGATGTAAAAAAGAAAAAAATAATGGAGATCAATACAGGTCCACTTCTGGAAGATATCTTCCATTTAGATGAGAGCTCAGGCATCAAACTCATCACTGTACTTATCAACAGGCCATGGAGGCTGCCTTGCACCTCCAGGAGGCACAGGACTCACACTCAGAGATGTAACTGACAACCCTGGCACCTGGAGCAAGAACCACAGTGTATACCCAGGACAAGCAGCATGAAATGTGCCTCAAAAATAAACCTATAAGGACAAATTCAGTTGATGGAGGAGGAGAACTCAGGATAACATCTTGTGTTGGAGAGACAGGGACCCTGGGTCACCTTAAGGCAGCTGGGGTGGGAGGTAGGGGGGAGTTGGAGAGGGAGCAAGATAGGGTCTAGGCAGGAAGGAATTCCCCTGTAGTGTTGCCATAGGTGGGAGGTGAGGTGGGGAAAGGAGGAATCGAGATCTCTGGTAGCTTCCTGTTTTAACTAATTAGTCTTGCTTCCAAGGTATTACACTCAGTTATTTCTATCTGTGTAAGGAGCATGAGGGCTATCAGTACCTTCTAAATTTCAATACTTGTGGCAAAGCCCTGGTCTCCCTACTGTAGTTATGGCTCCTATAAGCCTGGCTACCCTTTCATTTTCTACATTGATTTTTTTTGGATACATTTGTTTGCATGTTATCTCTCCCATTTGATTATAAGATTCTTAGAGACAGAGGCAGCCTTTTATCTCTTTTTGTATCCCCAGCACTTAGCACAATGCCTGACACATAATAGGCACTTAATAGATGTCTATTGATATTGATATCCAAAAGAATACATGGATACCAATCAAAGCATAAACCATTTTTCAGGTACCCTTGTGGTAAGATAAGTATTTTTCCACATGAATACAAAGGCATATTCAGGGGTTTCATGCAAGAGGAATCCCTATGAGATCTGACTATATTCATTTTTTTCCTGTTTAATTATGGCTTCTGAAAGAGTAGGCTCAGCTGCTCCAAAAATCCCTGTTCCCGATTCACCCAAGTTGAGTTTCCAGCCAGCCAGAACTAGGGAGATTTTTCCCTTGGACTTGGGAGGCTAGAAGATGGAGATTTTTTAATTAGAAGCTGTTATTAATGGGAAATGCTGCAAATTAAAACTAGGCCTCCTCTCTCTGTCTCCTCCTCCTCCCTTCCCCCACTATATTTATCTCTGATCTCAATTAGAGAGTTCAGGGATTTGCTGCTGAATAGAATTCTTGGAGATGAAAGCTGATTGAGACACAAAAGGGAACAGAAAAGGGTGGGATTGGGGAGAATGGGGAGAGGAAGATTGAGGAGAGATGGGAATGTCAGAGATGAGGGGGAGGTAAGGAAAGATCTATCACAAATAGTGAAAGTCTTCAATAAAGTCACCTATAACAACTAAAGCCAAATAGGCAGGTCCTAGGAATGAAAGTCGTATTTCTAAGACATGTCTATCTTGGAATTTGTTCCTCGGTCTATTTCCATCAAAACCTGAGAAACAAATGCCAGTCCTCTTGGAGAGAGAAGAAAGAGCCATTTACATATTATTAGGGACAGCAGAGGTTTGAATTACAGAAAGCATGCATTCTGGGAGACAGAGAATTAGAGAAGGCAGGAATTTAGCTGAACTATTATGGAAATCCTGACAGATCTTTTCCATTGTCACCTATTTGTCATCCCTCCAGTTTATAATAGGATCATAGACTTAGAGCTAGAAGAGACCTTAGAAATCATTGAGTTCAGTCCTTCATTTTATAGATAATAAAAATGAGGCCCACAGAGAATGGGTGACTTATCCAAGGGCACTGAAGAAATACTGAAATATTCATGGTCTTAGGATTTAGAGTTGTAAAGGCCCTAAAAAATTTCCCTTTTTTTCCAACACATGATTTTATAGGTAAAGAAACACAAACCCATGGAATAAAAGTGATTTGCCCAATGTTACCCAGGGAGTCGTTATAACTGGCATGTAATAAGCTCTTCAGAATCTGCAAACTGTTCAACTTTCATTTCATTTTGGACCTCCTCAAGGGAGATACTATGTATATTATCAGCTTTATTTTACAGATGAAGAAACTGAGGTTAAGAAAAGTTAAGTTCCATCATCATCATCACATTTATATGGCATTTTAAGGTTTGTAAAGCATTTTATAAATAACATCTCATTTGATCAACAACCCTGGGAGGTAGATGCTGTTATTATCCCTTTTTAAAATTGAGAAAACTGAGACCGACAGAGGTTAAGTGATTTGACCACGGTTACACGGCTAGTGAGTGCCCGAGGCTGGATTTGAACTCATTTCTTCTGACTCCAGGTCCAGTACTTACATCTGGTATGTAACAAGGCCAAGATTTGAAAACAAATTCTATGCCTCTAAAATTAGAATTCTTTCTATTATATATGCTGCCTCCATCTTCCATCACAGAAATAAAATAAATTTTGAAAAGATCAAATACTTTCACTTTCACATATGAGAGGTCCATCAGTACCATGCTCCAACTCCTATGGGGTAACTGACATTTCTTGCACATAGTTAAAGTCTGTTTCTTGCCTTTGTAGTCTCAGCACACAACATATTACCTTGTCCACAATAAACATTTGCTTAATAAATGTCTTGGAGTTGAACTTAAGAGATGGAGGAGGCACTACCTAGATAGCCAGTATCCTGGGAATTATCCAATCTGCTTTAGAGAAGTTATCAAAGAAAATCCCAACTAGAAAACCACAGGTGAGATTCTTTGTATCTCCAAGGAAAGCTCACATTGGCAGAATCTTCAGAAAGTCAGGAGGTGACATGGACTGGGTCAACTCCATCTTTCACCATCTCCTCCATCCAATAGGCAGCAAGTCAACCACTCTTTCTGGAGCTTCAATTCCTCTTGCAAAAACAACCAATAGAATCTTCAGAACCTGGGCCACTCTAAAAGGATGAGACCTTGTCCTTGACCAAGAGAAGAATAGGAGGGATAACTAATCTTGGAGGGGGATAAGAATGATTAATAAAATTAACTGTAAAATCCTTTGCAGAAATAAAGCATTACCAAAGTGCTTACTAATAATTACAAAAACTGCTGCCTTTTGTTCTCAGTGGATTCCTTGACTCTCATTAAATATCCCAAGTGTCTTACCCAACAGTGACATAACTCTGAAGGAGTGGTGAAGAATCATAGCACTACAGGGCAGGATAAGACCAAAGGGATGGGGCAGACTCTGTAACTCAGCCACGGACAGCAAAATCCTTCCCACAAGCAAAGCTCCCTGCTGCCCACCAAATAAAAGCTAAATTCCTCTGATTTTCATTCAAGATCCTCCATAGCCCCTATCTTTGTAGTCCTATGCTAATTCCTTTCCCCATACACAGTATCCAATTGCTTTCTTGTCCCTAAACATATTTTCCAGCCTCTTTGCCTTTGCTCATGCTGTTTCCAATGCCTGGAATGCCCTTCCTCTCCCTCTAAGCTTATTAAATCCCTATTCCACTTTTAAAATCTAACACCAATGGGACCTCCTCCAGAAAGCTTTCCCCAGTCCTTCCTGTTAGTAACAACCTTCTCCCTTTGGGCTTCACTGAGCATGGTTTCTTTTGTAGAGGCACCTAGGTAGGATTAGCAAGAATTAGTCAAAAGAGCTGAGTTCAAGTCTTGCTTCAGACATTTACTAGCTGTGTGAGCCTGAACAAATCATTTGTTTAGTGTCTCTCATCAAGGCACAGTCCTAAGCAGGAAGATGGCATAGTGGCTAGAGTGCTGGGTTTTGAGTCAGAAAGACTTGAGTTTAAATCTTGTCAGATACTTATTAGCTAGTTTCCTCACCTGTAAAATGAGAATGAGATCAGCGTGTGTACAGGTCCACATCTGTTGTTGCTGTTTAGTCGGGTCTGACTCTTTGTGACCCCATTTGGGGTTTTCTTGGCAGAGATATTATATTGATTTGCCATTTCTTTTTCCAGCTCATTTTATAGATGAAGAACTAAGGGTTAAGTGACTTACCCAGGGTCACATCTGTAATCCCCTACTGTCAAGGGAGGCTGAGGCTGGTAGATAATCTTGATTTCAGGAGTTCTGAGCAGCAGTAGGGCTAAAGAGGATCAGGTGTCTATACTAAGTCTGACATGAGCACAATGAGCCTCTCTCCCTCCTTTCCCTGCAGGGAGCCACCAAGCTGCCTAAAGAGGGGCAAACCAGCCCAGGCAAGAAACAGAGCAGACCAAAGCTCCCATGTAGATCAGTAGTGGGGTCAGGTATAAGGAAACCCAATCGCAAACCCCCTCCAAAAAATGCAGATAAATGATAGCACTTATCTCAGGGTCAAATGAGATAATATATGTAAAGTGCTTTGTAAACATTAAAACACTATATCAATGTTAGCAATTATTGTAATTCTCTAGAATATTTATCATGCAATATTGTACAGTGTAGAGATAAAAAAGGGTGATGGATGAAGCACTCAGCTTGGAATCAGGGAGATCTGGGTTCACATTTAGCCTCTGATACTATCTGGTGATTGGAGAGTACCCTAGAAGTCACTACATTTCTAAAAAACCTTAGGTAGCTCCCTAAGATCTGCAGTCTGTGATGGTGGGTGGAGATGTCCCACTAAAAAAATCACAGATCTTTCCTATATTTGGATACTGTGAATTATAGCTATCTGTGTTTGTGCCTCATCCCCATCCCTCACCCCTACTCAGACTCTATGTCCCATGAGGACAGGAGCCATCTTTTTTATTTCTCACCAGGCTGCACTTGAGACTTCTCACCATGCCCTGGAAACCTCTTCAACCTGGATGATCATTCTTCCCTGGAGCCACCCCTTGGAAGGGCTTGCTGCCCCTATGGTTTTTCCCTCTGATTGGGTGCTTCCTCCAGAACCTCCACTCAAAGAAGGTTCCCAGGTGAGCCGTGTCTTCATTTCTCACCAGGTTGTACTCCAGACTTGTCTACCATATTCCCTCCCCAGCTACATTCATCTTCTGCTCTATATCCCATCCCATTCCAGTTTCCTTCCTCCATTCTAAGCTCCTTGAAGGCAAAGTAATCTTCCTTTTTGCTTCTATTTGTTTTCACAGTGCCTGGCACCTAGTAAGTGTTTAACAAAAGCTCACTGAATACTATTTAAACTTTGTACTTCATGTGGTATCCAGTGTATTACTTTACACACAGTAGAAGTTGAACAAATATCTGTTGAGTTGAATTACAGGAGGTGAGAGAGGAGGAGAGGGAATAAGTATTTATATAATGCCTACTGTGTTCCAGGCACTGTACTAAGTTTTTCTATAAATATTATTTCATTTGGTCCTCACAGTGCTATTATTATCCCTATTATACAGTTGAGGAAACTGAGGCAATCAGAGGGTAAGTGACTTGCCCAGGGTCACACACGGTGGATTTGGACTCAGGTCTTCATGATTTCAAGCTCAGTTCTTTATACACTGCTCCACTAGCTTTTTGTATATATATGTATATGTATATATGTATATATATATATGTGTGTGTGCGTATATATATATATATATATATATATATATATATATATATACAATGTAATCCTACTGTAGAAATCTTCAATATAACATATTTTTAGAAACTATGGTGGTACTTTGAACAGGGTGGTAACATCAACTTCATTCAAAAAATTCAAAATCCAAATATCACTAAGGAGACCCAAGTGACTATGCTTCACACAATGCAGGACCTGGGACAAAAATCATAAAGTAGCTCCGCTGATTCCTTTCCATAGCACATAGCCGTGGAATCATTGACCCTATGGGAAAGTTGGAGGGGATCTAAAGAAGATGTATCACGGGCAATGGAAAGGATACTGGATGCTGGGTTAAGATACTGCTTCTCTTACTTATCACTCCTACTTACCTCTGTATACTTGTATACTGTCTCTGACCCTCTGTTTCCTCATCTGTAAAATGAGAGGATAGGAAGAGCTCAAAGCTAGGTGGTGCAGTGGATAGAATGCCAAACCTAAAGTCAGGAAGACTCGTCTCCCTGAGTTCAAAATCTGGCCTCAGACATTCTAGCTACTAGTACTAGCTGTGTGACCCTGGGCAAGTCATTTCACCCTGTTTGCCTCAGGTTCTCACCTGTAAAATGAGCTGGAGAAGGAAATGACAAGCTACCCTAGTATCTCTGCTAAGAAAACCCCAAATGGGGTCACAAAGAGTCAGACATGACTGAAAAGACTGAACAGCAGCCAGCTCTATATGCATGATCTTAATATTACAAAGAACAATTATCTATAGTAAAAGAAAAAGAAATTTCCTCGGCAAAAGAAAATTTTAGCAAAAGAAAAATGAGTTGGGAATTTCCTGACGAAAGAGTGAGCATAGATTATAGAAACTAGCCTGAAGGAGTTAATACAATAAAATAAAGAGCTATCACCCTGTGAGTTCTTAAAATAACCCATGGCTGTGATTCTGTTTCTACAGGCCATCCACGCAATCTGAGCCTATCATATCCCACACACGTGCAATAGTACCAGCAATTTCCATGTGCCCTGTATTGCCAACCCCCCCCCACATTGACATTAGGGCCTATTATGTGCCCAAACCCATTTTTTTACTGGTACCCTCTGTAAGATAATAGAATAACAGGAATCCAGGGCTGGAAGGTTCTCCACTGACCATCAGAGCCAGCTTCCATACAGATAAGAGAACCAAGGCTCAGAGAGACATGAAAGGATTTATCTAATTTCATACAGCAAGTTAATTGCAAAACCCAGATTAGAATTTACATCTCCCAACTTCTAGTCCAGTGCTTTTTCTAATACCCTATGCCTCTTGAGCAGCCCACTAGGCAGCAGCGCTAGCCTCTACCAACATCCCCCAAAGCCCAGAGAGAGTACCCAGCCTATACCTCCACTGCAAGGATAATCTCCACGGTCAAGTGCAGCTCTGCTGTTGGGATAACCAACACATTGCACACAGCTCCAATCTTTTATTCCTAGAGATGGCCGACTTGTAGTAAAAACAAAAAACAAAAAAAAACCCATAAAATAAAAACTCACTTTGCAAAGCACTTCCCTCACCACACTCCTGAGAGATAGTTAATATATCCATTATTAACCCATTTTACAGCATGAGAAACTAGGGCTTAGAGAGGTATGCAGTGTGGAGCCAGGGTTCAAACAGAAGGCTTCTCCAGCTACTTTTAGCAGTTCTCCAAGCAACTCTCCCAGTTTCTACCTCCTACTACCTCCCTTTAGAGCCAGGAACCATTAAAATCTGTTCTCTAGCTAGAATGAGACACCAGCACCCCTCCACTCAGCCCCCTACCGGTCTCAGGTCACACTCAACACACTGCCTGGCTACAGATGGTCCCAGCCCTTGCCTGCCACCTGCAGGTGGACCCTCGGCTCCCTCCCACTCCACTCCTCAGTAACTTCCCCCACCCACCACCCCCCAGCCTTACTACCACCAGCATCCCTCATCCAGGCAGAGGAGCCTAGTGGCTTCCTAACAGGCCAGGCAAGAAAGGACCAGACTCTGAAATTACAGGCTCGTTTACTAATTGCTGTACGTTCCCTCTCTGTAGGTATATCATTGCCAGCAATTAGTACAAAGATCTTTTCCCACTCTTGTTAAGTTCCCGGGCTGCAGTTAAATGCTCCCAGATCCCATTTAAATGATTTCAAATGCAATTCATTCTGGCTCATTAAATAATTCCAGAGCAGTCTTTCCTTCCCTCCACCACCTCAGGAGTCACCATTTTCCCCAGGAAAAAAAATATAGAATAGCAGAATGGGGTATCAGGCAACAACTGGGGCCAAGGGAGAGAGAAGACGAGGTACAGTAAGGGAGAACAAACAATACACCATGCTGACTGTCTTCAGTTCATTGTTTTACATTTCCCTCCTCCCTCCTGACTCCCTCCCTCCCTCCCTTGTTCCCTCCTTCCCTCTCTCTTTTTCTAACTCCCCCTCAGGCTTTCTCTCCCCCATCCTTTTTTCTCTCGGAAATGACTTCACCTGACAGCTATGGATTTAGAGCTTTTTTGCCAATTACTTATGCCCAGTGAGAAAATGGGTTTTTAATGTCTGTCCTTGTTCCGCCTAAGCTGGTTACCACATAGTGAAGCCCAGTCCCAATTCCTCATCTCCCCTTAGCAGCCCCTTGCCCATCTCCCACATATCCCAGGTCAGAGGAAATCAGGCCTGAACTATAAGCATAAAATGGGGAGGAAGTCAGGGGACAAAGCCTCAGTTTCCTTATCTGTGAAAAAGGGTGATGAAAAGGATATAGGGATGAACTTGGAACCAGGAAAACATTATGTTCAAATCCTCCCTTGGGCTCTTCAGTGTGTGACTACAGGCAAGACAGTTATCTTGTCTGAGACTCTCGGTTCCTATCAAATTGGGAAAAGGACACCTGGGGCACCCACCTCAGAAAACTGTGTGGTCCCTTTGACACTGATAATGTATATAAAAGTACTTGGCAAATTGTTCAGTGATAAAAATATTAGTTACTGTTATGGAAGGTTGGGAAATAAATCCCTTGAGGCAAGAACTCTTGGTTACTGTTATTGTTTTGGTGTTTGTATCTGTACCATCTAGCACAAGGCCTGGCACATAGTAGGTTCTCCCTAAATGGTAACTGAATTGAATTGGCTGTAAAACAACAAGGTTGGGGGAGAGCTATCCTTTCTAAACCCTATGATTCTATGAGATGGAAGAAGGGAAAAGGGAGGGAGAAAGTGATGAGGAGAGACAGAACTCCATCTCTGAAGTATGCTTGATTAGCTGTGGTAAGAGCCAGCCTGGGAGTCAATCACAGAGCCCCTACCAAGGCAAGGTTTGAAATGGGCACTCCCTTGTGCATTACTATTTATCAGTGACTTAGGCCTTCAGTAATACATTCAGCATAACTCACCATAAAACAAATGCCTGTGTGCCCCTCAGAGGAATAGTATAGCATAAGAAATATGTACACCTATAAAAAGGAATATTTTAAAATGTCCATCATCGTACACACTCCACCCCGCATGTCTTATGTCTGGACAGTTGTCCATTTTGCCCAACCCCAGTCCTGGCTTTGGACAGGAGAATTCTGATCCCAGTTCTGCTTTGAGCCATTCAGGCGACCTTGTAAATGTTGCATCAGCATCTCTCTAGGCTTCAGGGAATTTTCCTCCCTAAAAATGAAAGAATGGGTTAGAGCAGGGGTTTTTAACCTGGAGTTCTTAGATGCCTGGATGTATTTCAGGTAGCCTATGAATTTGAATGGGAAAAGTTTTAGCTTTGTTTTCATTAAACCCTAACTACAATATAATATTTCCTCCAATTGTTTGAAAACAATATTCTCAGAAAGGTGGGGAGGGAGAACAAGAATGAATTAAGCACCAAGTCTATGCCAGGCACTGTGCTAAGTGCTTTACACTCATTACCTCATTGGAGCCTCACAGCAACCTGGGAGGTGGTGACTATTAAAGAAAAAAAGGCAGATCAAAGTTAAGTGACCTGCCAGGGTCTCCCTGTCTGAGGCTGGATTTGAATTCACTTCTTCCTGACTCTAGACCCAATACTTTATTCACTACACCATCTAGCTACCATAGGGTTCAAATTTTAATTTATTTTATTTTTAATTTATGGAATAAAGCAAGCATTTCCAGAACAGGGTATAATAAAAAGGATGATTGCATATGAAACTGCAAATCTATTATGTGGAGCTTGCTGTTCTTTTTAAATATATAATAAAATTATCATGTAAATTGCTTTTTTGCCTTTTTCTTTTTTTTCAGGTTTGATAAGATTTTGAAAAGGATCGGTGACATATAAAACATAGTCAGAGACCCCTGAATTACAGGATCCCTAGGTTTTCTTCCAGCCCCTAATATTCTATGATTCAGACACTGTCAGAAATTTTAGGAGATTCCATCTCCAAAATCTCATTCAATTTGGTGCGCCTACCCCTTACACACACACAAACACAGACACACACACACACACACACACACACGCACACACATGCTATCTGGGCTTCTAGAGCAATTAAGCCCAGCAGCCCTAAGATAGAGCAGGAGTCACTGAATGTTACAGCTGGAAGAAATCTTACGCAGAAATAGAAAAGTTAGAAACAGGAATAATTTCAGGAGGAAAGAGAGTAAGTTCTCTCTTAGACATGTTGAGCTTGAGATTTCTATAGGAATCCATGTGGAGACAGCAAGCAGACAGTTCTTAATGTTGTCCTAGAGCTCAAAAGTCAGAAGAGAAAGGAGGGTGGGCTATTTAGATCAGAAGTTATATACATGGCAGTCATGTATATTAGTAATGAGAGTTGAATCCATAAGAGCTCATGAGATAACTGGGAGAGAACACAGAGAAAGAAAACTCCTACGAATGTGCTACAGGAATGTAGGATCATAGACACACAGCTGGGATGGACCTCTGATGACACCATCAAAGTACAGACAGAGTGCAGATGCCATCTCTGTACAGGCAGAGAAACTGAGGCACAGAGAGGTTAAGTCCAAGGGAGACATGCCTAAGGTTACATAAGGCTTAAATGACAGAATTGGGATTTCAATGTCAGGTCACCTGACTCCGAAACCCAACTCTCTTTCTGCTACGCTATTACACTTTATTCTAAAAATGAGAAAAATTCAGCTGAGACAGGTGAAGTGATTTGTTCAAAGTCCTTTAGCAAGTTAGTCAAGAGGGAATACTTTTCTTAGCATCTGATATTCAGTTGCCACTAGTGAGAAATGTAGCACTTTCAGGCTTACAGAGTTCTTGCCTCACAATAACCCTGTGAAGTAGGTAGTACAGGTATTATCATTCCCAGTTTACACACAAGGAAACCAAGACCTAAGATGACACCTACCAAGTATCAGACCCAGCTCTCCTGACTCCAAGTCCAGTACACACCCTGTTATAGCAAATTTCAACTCCTTGCCTGGTAGATGTTACCCCAAAATATTTACAAGCCTTGCTCTATCTTAGTCAAGGGTGTTAACACATAGAGAGTAGGCAGATCCAAGCTGAGCCTGCAGGAGTGACAGAAAAGGGCCATAATAGCTCCTTAGTAGAGCAGTGAGATGGAAAAAAATCTGTTCATAGTGGGAGTTGGCCATTTTCCCTAGGTGAGGAGGGTAACTGTCTGGGGAACAATCCAAATGCTTGGTACAGACATAATGCTTCACAGCAGAGCACAGTGAATAGAGAGCTGGCCTTGGAGCCTGGAAAACCCAAGTTCAAATCCTTGCTCTGATACATACTATGTGTGACCTTAAGAAAGTTACTGAAGCTCTCAAGGTCCCAGCTAGCTTTCTGAGATAACTCGGGTCCTCTCCACTTTGGGCAAGAGATAAGTTCTGTTCAGACCTACTAAGCTAATGTGGAAATATTCTACAAAACTTCATCTGTATAATGTATAGCATATCTCTTGCCTTCTCAATGGATGGGGAGGAGGTAGAAGGAAGGAGAGAATTTGGAACTGCAAATAAAAATATTTTAATTTTTTTTAAAAAGACCCTACTAAATAAGCCTGATGTCCTGGGAGGACTGCTGAGCCTGGGGACAAGAAGACCTGGAGTCACATCCCAGCTGCGATGCTTACAGTTCCACTCCCCTTCAAGTCACTAAATCTCCATGTGTGCCTGAGACCATTCCTTCATACTAAACCTTAGGTAGGTGAAGATGACTTAGGGAAGGAAGTTCTAAATTGCAGTCATCAAGTATTTATTAAGTGCTTTCCATATGCTACATTGTGTATGTGTTTGTCCTTCGTTGCCGAAGAAGACCATGCCATCAGAGAAATAATGACATGACTTGCACTTGACTTTGTTTTGAGTGAGGAGGGGCTGTGCAGGTCACCAGCCTCACTTCTCCTCCAGAGCTATCTGAATCCAGTGACGATGCAAGAGAAAACAGTCCCTGCTTTCAAGGAGTTTACATTCCTGAAAAATTATAACTAAATGAAATTATATTTTAAAGACAATCATCCTATGAGGGAATCTTTTTTGTCAAACAACAATTTCTTTATAAAGCAAATTCCTTAATGCATTTATTTTCTGAATCCATATTTACATGTCAGAATTGTTCAAAGTGGGACTTCTTTTTACTTCTAATTTTATTATTTTTTAAATTAACAGACATTTTTTTCTTTTCCCCTCCTCCCCACACTGAACAAAGAAATAAACAAATGAAACTTTCATGTTAAATATGCATAGTCAAGCAAAGGAGATCCCTTCACTGACCAAGTACAAATATATGTGTCTTGTTATACATTTTGAGTTCATCACTTCCCTTTTAGGAGAGGGGTAATCAGGCTTTATCTTCAGTCCTGTGGAATCATGACTGTCCTGTTGATCAGAGTTCTAAAGTCTTTCAAAGCTGCTTTTCTTTATGATGTTGTCGTTGTATAAAATGTTAATCTGATTCTGGCCTCTTCGCTTTGAATTAGTTCTGAGAAGTCTTCCTAATTTCCTCTGAACCTGTCCATTTCATTTTTTCTTGTGGTGTAATAATATTCCTTTACATTCATATATCATAATTGGTTTCCTGAATATGTCGGTACCCCATAGTTTCCAGTTCTTTACTACTATAAGAAGAAAGGCTACAAATATTTTTGTACGTATGGGTCCTTTTATTCTCTCTTTGATGCCAAGTGGTAGTATCACTGGGCCAAAAGGTAGGCACAGTTTAGTGACTTTGGGGACATAGTTGCAAATTTCTGTCCAGAATGGCTGGACTGATTCACAGTCCCACAGTTCCACTATGCATTAGTGTATGCCTGTTTTCCTACAGTCTCTCTCCAATATTTGTCATTTTTTTCTTTTGTCATCCTTGCCCAGTCTGATAGGTGTGAGGTGGAACCAGAGAGTTGTTTTAATTTGTATTTTTCTAATTTTAGTGATTTGAAGCACTTTTTCATGATTGTCAACAATTTAGAATTCTTCCTTAGGGAATGGCTTGTTCCTTTCCTTTGACCATCTTTTGAAGGATGGAGTTTATTTTTGTAAATTTCAATCAGTGTGTAGCATGGTCTTACATATATGTGTGTGTGTTTATAGACATGTAGATATATGTTTATATATTAGCATCTAATTGTAGCCTTCTCTAGGGTGAGGAGGGAAGAAAATAAAATAAAATGAAATAAAACATACACAGCAGAGAAAAGAAAAAAAAAGAAAACCTAGAAGGAAGCACAGAAAAGCTGGGTAGCTTAGAAAAAAACATATAGTATTTATTACATATGTTTTCTTGAAATTGAGGTTTATTTTTTCACATTGAATCCTCTCTTATGTTCTACTGTGTACATTGAAATGTTTTTTCTTTTCTTATTTTACATATGTTTAAAGTGAATTTTAAAAATTTTAATTGAATCGGTTATATATATATATATATATATATATATATATATTCTGGATATGAAACCTTTATCAGAGTTACTTGCTGGAAAGATTTTTTCCTCAATGACCTTTTCCTTCTACCTGTAATTGCATTAATTATGTTTGTGCAAAAACTTTTTGGAAAGGTAATCTCTTCCTTGCTACTCTAATTTGTTTATGATGTCTAAGTCATGTATCTATTTGGAGCTTACCTTGATCAGCGATGAGAAAAGTTTGTCTAATTTCTCTCAGATTGCATTCCAATTTTTTCCAGAAGATTCTGTCAAATAGTGAGTCCTTACCCTAGTAAATGGGGTCTTTGGGTTTATCAAAAACCAAGCCACTCTGTTTGTTGGCTTCTGTGTTTGTGTATTTAATCTATTCCACTTAATAATCTATTTTTTTTACCAATAGCAAATTATTTTAATGATTGCTAACATAGGTCAGCATCAGAGAATTCCAATAAACCCTTCTATAATTTAAAGCAAAGGTCTTAAGCTTTTTCATGCATGGACCCCTTCTTAGAATAATGTTTTAAAATGTATAAAAATAATAATATTACAAAGGAAAACAATACATTTCAATATTTCAATTTAATTTCAATTTCAATAATTCAATCTCAAAATAAAAGTAAAGAGGTCATTTTCCCATCCCAGCTGATGGACCTCCTGAAATATCTCTTCAGGGTCTCCAGACCCCAGGTTAAGATCTCCTGACTTGAGGTTTAGAAAGTTGCCTGAGACTTGGAGAATTTCAATATCTTGTCTATGGTCACCAAACTGGTAAATATCAGAAATAAAATGAACTCAGGTATTCCTGCCTCCAATTCCAGCACTCTCTCCACCAAGACAAGCTACCTTTCATTTATACTCTCAGTATGTGTTGATCAAAAGGGAAGCAAGTTCTGTGAGGGCATTTCTGGGTCTTCTCTATGTTCTATAGTGCTGGGATTAAAAGGGTGCTCAGTGAATGTTCTCATGAGAAAAATTTGAAACAAGAAAGGAAGAAGAAAATGAAGAATCTCTCCATTAAATCCCACAATTGGAAAATTACAAGAAATAGACCTGTCTACAGAGGATTGAGGTGATCTGTTCCATCTCAGGGATTGTTTTATGGATGTTTTCCGAGAGACAGACAGCTGTTGTTGGTGGCGTCTTTGATCATACATATCAGATGCTTTGATGCTGAGGGCGATGTGTAACTGGTGAAAATGAAAGCTCAGTTAGAAAACAGGTTAAAGGGAAACTGGAAAATCAAAATATTGGTCTCTGTTCAGAGCAGTGGCATCTTCTCTTTCTCCAATCATTTCCAAGGAATCCCCTGCTCTCCTCCTAACACCAAGGTCAAGCAAGTCTGACCTGTGTCTCAAAACACAAACCTACCCTAAGTTGACTTGTTTGTGTGTCCCATTCACTTGCCAGGAAATACTGGCAAATACTCTTAGCCATCTGGTATATAGAGGAAAGAGCACTGTTTAAAAAAATAACTGGATCCAAATACGGATTTGTTTATTACTGTGTACCTGTGAACAAGTCATTTCACTGGACCTCAGTTCCCTTATCTGTAAAATAATAGCTCACATTTATATAGACTTACTATGTACTAGGCATTGTGCTAAACACTTTGTAATCATAATAGATAGTATAATTATTTCCATTTGATATTCACAACTCTGAGTGGTAGGTGCTATTATTATCCCTATTTTATAGGCGGGAAAACTGAGGGAAACAATCATTTGCCAAAAGTCACACAGCTAGTAAGTATCTGAGGCTCAGTTGGAACTCGAGTCTTCCTAGCTCAAGGTTCATTGCTCTATCCATCACACCACCTAGAGGTAAGACTGAATCTAACTTCCTATTTTGTTTTAAACCCTATGATCTTTGGACCCTCTAGGACTGATATAGGTTAGGGGTGATCTATTTTCTGTCACCATAGATGAGATATCACAATTTCCTTCCATTTCCCTATTTAATCCTCCCTTCCCAAGAAAAAAAAAATCATCATTTCTTCCAGGTCACATTGCCCCATAACCAAGTTTACTTAGAAACAAGGGAATATACAGAGCGCTTCCCCCACCTACATTTCACATGACCTTTCATATTTATCCTCCCCACATCATAGGATCATAATTGTAGAGCTAGATGGGACTTTACAAGTCATGTAGTGCAACCCTTGATTTTACAGTTGAGGAACTAAGACCCAAAGATGATTAGTGAATTGACCCTAAGTCTCAGAGGAAGTAGGTGGCAGAGTCCTCATGCCCCTGTATCATGCACAGAAAATGAACCATGACTGGTGTACAAGGTAACACTCTGGAGCATAATACAGGAGCCTGGAAACTAGGTCAAGTATTTGTTGACTTTGAAAAGAAAACCACAACAACAGGTCTAAGGCAAACCTCTATTTACCTTCTTCTTAGAGGACAGCCCTAACTCAGACACCTAAAGGATGCCAATGGATTCCCAAGTCTGTAACCATTCTTTAAATATACCCAGTAATAGACCGGCTGTATTCCGTTTGAGATTTACTCGAATCTCACATCAGACAAATGACGCTATTAGATGATACCTCGTGGCAGAGAGGAAAGAGAAGTCGGAGAACTTGGGTTCAAACCCTGCCTCTACTACTGCTTGCATGACCTCGCTAGTCACTTAACCTCATCAGACATCTGTTTCTTCATCTGTAAAATAAAGGCAGTAGACTAGAACTCTCAAACTTCTTTTCTAACCTATCTTTCCATCCCTGTTATCGGTTACTCCCCTCCTCATACTCTACAACCCAGCCGAACTTAACACCATCTCTATACCTGCACACAACCTGGGCTCTGTGCCTAGAAGGTACTCTGTTCTCACCTCTGCTTCTCAGGTTCCCTAGTGAGCTGCTGAACTCAGCTCACATGCTAACTTCTATAAGAAGCTTTTTTAGATTTTGCCAGGGACTGGTTCCTCCCTTCCTCACCCCACACTATCTTGTATGTATAATTGTATGTAGGTCTATAGATGCATATGTATGTATATTGTATGTATATGTGTACATATATATGTGATATAGACATAGTCACACACACACACATATATATATACTTGTATGTGTGCATAGATATAGATATATAGATGTATGTGTGATCACCCTTGATAAAATGTAAGTTCCTTGAGGGCAGGGTGTTTTTTTTCTTTTGTAGAATCACTAGCTGAGGGAAAGAGAGATGTATGATAGTGGTATGTGTGTGTGTGAGAGAGAGACAGAGACAGAGAGCTATAATTCTATGATCTCCAATTTCCATGGGTCTTGGCCCAAAATATGTCACTAAATAAGCATTTCCTATCTCCCCTCCACATTGACTTAACCAGAATAGAAACCCACCTGCCCAAGGTCAGAAGACCACGGACCCAAGAGTAGACCAAGATTATAAGTAGAATGGCTGATAAGCCTTCCCCCAGTCTATGATCTGTTTGGTCACTCTGGCTGACTGGCTGTCCCCTAAGGAGTTCTGCAAGTTGGTCTTGGGGTCCCTTGCTATTCTTACCCTATGACTCGGAGCAGCTGAGACACACTGTCCCCTGCCTGCTGGCACCTACTGGCTGGCCCCCTCCTCCTTCAGTCCAATGGCACCAACTTCACACATAGGTATTATTGACTGTGCCACTTGACTCAGCATGATGCCCCATGGCAGTCAATAACACCAGACAACAAGAGAAATCAAAGAAAAGAACAGGTAGTTGGGAGCAAGAGAAAAGGCAGAGGGAACAGCGAAGCGGGGAGTGAGCTCCAGGAGGCAAGCAGCAAGGGAAAGAAAGGTTAAAGAAGGAGAAAAGAAAAGAAAAGAGCAAAAACTCTTATTTCTCATTGCAGAAATTGCAGAAGTACAGGACCCCAAATCACCCTCTGGTCTCTCACACAGGCCATAAGCAAGCATTTCACCAGTTTCCCCCAAATCCATCCCTGCAGCCCCCTCCCCTTCTTGAAGTGTGTAGGATTTTTTTTTCATCACCTTACAGAAGCATCTGGCCCTGGATTACAAGCTCAGGAGAGGAAATCTATTTATGACAGAGACATGTGATAAATAGGTTATTACGCCCCAAGCTAGCAGTCAGCTGAAGATGTTCCAGGAAATACATCTGCCTTCAATGTCGCAGCATTTCCAAGAGTTCTTGTGGTGTGTAATAAACCAGGAGAGCAGAGGGAATGAGGAGGGAACAGGGGGTGGAGGGGGATGTTTGGTTTTAACAATGGAGAACTCCTCAGGATGGTGGTTTGGAAGGCAGGCCTAGCAAAGAGACTGACGGACTCCAGTACTTAACTGTCAATAATCATTGTTAGTAATGACGATCCCATTTTGTGTGTGTGTGTGTGTGTGTGTGTATAATGTATATGTTTAAATGTGTGTGTGATATATATGTCCACAGACATATATATTAAATATATATGTGCACACATATATGCAAGAGATCATTATATATGTACATACATGTATATGTGTATATACATATTATATATAATATCCACATACATGTCATCTACACACACATACACACTTGAAAATCTTGATCATCTTCCCCAGCTAAAGCCCACACTTTTTTATCTAACATTAAAAGCCCTCTATAATTTGGCTGCAGCCTAACTTTCTCTCGTACTACTTCCCTTCACCTACACTGTGTTTAAACAAAACCAGACTATTTGCCACTCCCTGGACATTCTATGTTTTCTTGCCTCCTGGCCTTTGTTTGCCCTATATCCCATCTGGTAAGTGTGTGTGCATACACATATATGTGCATGTATATGTATGCATATATGTATATGTATGTGTCTCTGTGTCTGTGTCTATGTGTATTATATATGTGTATATAAAATATATACATACATGTATATATACACATATGTGTGTCTGTGTGTCTCTGTGTTTGTGTCTATGTGTATTCTATATGTGTGTATGTGTATATATATAAATGTATGTGTGTATGTGCATATACACATGTGTGTGTACACACACACACCTATATCTCCTTCCCACTTGCCATCTATACATTTTCAAATTCTACTTATCTTTCAAGGTTCAGATCAAATTTCTCCAATCCTTAAAACCTTCCCAATTTCTTCTTTCCAAGCTGGAAGCCATCTCTTAAAATCTAAATTCTCCAAGGTTATTTACATCTCTCTTCTGGCATATTTTCCCTTGAATTATAATTATTTACAGACTTGTCTAACCTCCCCTACTAATACTGACTAACTTTTACATAAACCCTTACATATATTATCCCACCTAGGAGATAGGTATATTATGATCACTTGCAAGACCCATGAAGAGCTCGTGGGCTTGTCTGATGGGTTTCTTTCTCTAAAACTTCAAAGTGTGTCAAGTACCTTCTCTTACTGTTTCCGTCTTCATCTAAGGGAAATGAGGTCAGGGACTGGGTTGTGATATTCCCGTACCAAGCTCTAGAGCCAACCCTCCAGGACCTCGCAGGAAGTCAGCTTCCTGGGCCAACCCATAAAAGAGCATCGATGTTGACCCACCCCCTTTGCACCATGCACTCTCCCGACCCTTCTTGTGCACTGGCGCTGCCTCAGGATGCCTCAGAGGAAACCTAGTAATTAATACATTTGTTTGACAGACGGGAAAATGAATTGCAGAAAAGTTAAGAATAGAGCGGTCTGATTCTTTTGGCATTCTTGCTGATGAGCTCTGCACACTGTGCAGGAACATTCTTATTCATTCTGTCTCCAGTCCGAGAGACCAGCGAGGTCAGTGACTAAAGTGGAAAGGAAACAGAGACTGAGAAGAGAAACTGTCCCCAGCTTTGACCTCCAAAGTCCACTGAGACGTGATTTAAAGCTCATGTGTGCCTGTGGGGAACAAAATAGACAGTTCAGGAGTTACTCAAGGAGCATCAAGTGCTGGGTTGGAAAATGCAGCACAGCAATTGAAGGAGCAGAAGGTCGAGGTGGCTATGGGTTATTGGGTTCTCTCTTCTGTCTTTCCTGCCTCATCAGCACTTACTCAATAATCCTGCTTGAGATGAGATGATCCCTGAACCTTGGAGGTCATCAAAGACTTGCATAGCCTTTCACAAGACTCCATCATCCTTATATGTATCAAGCAAGAAAGGAATTCTTTAGATGTGTCCTCAACTCACCAGTCTTAAAAAGTTGGAAAAGTTGCATTTGACCCATGCATTCTAGAATTCTAAGGGTAGGTGGGTCGCTTTCTTTGTGGTTCTGGGGACCTCTCCATGGGAATGGAGCCCTTCTGATGACAACCTCTCTGATCTTCTCATCTGACTTCTCTGTCTGTGACTGCCATTACCCTTTTCTGCTCCATAGTTGACTACTATGCATTCCAAAAGCAGTTGAGGGATATGCAAGGAAACTTTGATGGACCCTCATCTCCAAGAAGCTCAGGGTTTGAAAAGCACAACTCTACATAGTTCAATGAAGAGAGAGTCTGCCTTATCACTTGTCTCCTGGATAGAGAATCAGATAACAGCCCCGCCCCTCAACCCAGGGATGTACTGCAACCAACTCATACAGGTTGACTGTTAAATTTTAACTATAAACATTTATACCTTTAAAATAGCTACAGTTCAAGGCTTGATTTGTTTTGTTGATAGTCTATACTTAATAAATTGAAGGAAAATGTTAATAATGCAGGTTAAACCTAAAAGTGTAGTAGATGTACTCCCCTCCTCCTGCCTTGAGACCTGCTTGCTAAACATTTACCAGCACATCTCTGCCTCCAACCTAGCCATACTGCCAGCTATGCAGCCCAGGCAGTGGCCAATAGTGACTCCCACAGCCTTCCTCTTCACCGATACATTGCACAATGTCTCTCCTCTTGCACACCCTGAGACTGTAGACAAAGAGCACTGCAAGGCCATAGCAAGGTCATCTACTCTAGGGACAATTTTGCTGGCTTCTCCCTGACCACTTAGCCCTAGACCAAACCTCATCATGGATGTAAATGAATTTGCATGTTGGTCCTTACTTTATTCTCAAACATAAGAGGGGGAAATAATTCTCTCCTACTTCTTGGAAAGCCACATAAGGACACTAGAGATATCTATCTTCTTCTTCATTGTTTTAGACCAGTCTCCTATGGATGTGTGTGCATACAGGTTCACATAGTGTTTGTTGGAATATGGGAGATCTGGTGGGAAACAGGGAATTGGCCTTGTTAATTCTTACAGTTTCATGATTTAGTGGTAGGGAGGAGGTTCTGTTAACCCCCATCCGTAGAAAGAGCCCCTGAATGATAGGGGCATTGTGGTATACTGAAAAGAACAAGGGATTTGGAATCAACCAGTGTAGGCTCTACTATTGAAACTATTTGTGAGACCTTGGCTTAGTCACATCACATGGTATCGTAGAAAGAGCATTGGCTTTTCAGTCAAGGAACCTGGGTCCAAATCCTACCTTTGATGCTTACTACCTGTGTGATCATGTTTAAGTTACTTGTACTTCTAGGACCTAAGTTTGCCCATTTGTAAAATGGAAAACTTGAACTTGATGGCCTTGTGGTCCCTTCTAGACTCCATCAATTATCTTTGAACCTTCTCTGGGCCTCAGTTTTTTCCCCTGTGAAACTGGGGCAGTTTTAAGATCTTTTTCAATGAGAACTAAGGGAATGATGCAGATCAGTGGGGAGGTTAGAAATAGGACCAGGCTGTATGTAGGAATTTTGTATTAATAGTACACATGGCAATGGGACACATTGAAATGTACTGCCTCATAAATAATTAGGGAGGAGAATGGACTTCCAGATGGAGTCTGTGCTCCCTCCAATAGGGTAGTGCCTTCCAAATGCTCAGGGTGGTAAGGGCCCTAAAGGGGGTTTCTGAATCTTAGCCTGCTCTGCCATTGACTGGCTTGCATAGCTTTTCTAAGGGAGTACAGTCCAAAAACCTTGTAGGGCTGAAGGGTCAAGGGCTTCAAGTCTCCACTTGAGATGGGTCCATGGTTAGAAGAGCCACAGAAAGGTGAGCACAGGACAACTAAAGTCTCTTTCCCTCTTCTCCTCTCTCCTCTTAGACTCAGCTCCCCACCTCTTTGAAATAAGTACAGTTGCTTCGTGAGAAAATGTGAGCACTGGGTGCAAATATAAATCCTCAATTAAAATATACTCTTGTGTCCACGGGAAAGGAAAGGGAAAGCTGTTTGCTTGAGAAATGTGTTCTTCCATCTGTTAAACAACATCCAGGTGCCGCCGTGGTTTCTCTGACTCTGAGATTTATGCAACAATGACTTTCAAAGGCAGAGTGTAGACGAGAGGAACAGATGGGACTGAGCTCGCCTATCTGCCGGGGATCCGCACGCTAACTCAAAGCTGTTTGGAACTTTGTGGGCTTCTACATGAGAGGGAGACTTGGGTGATGAAAGCTTCTCTTAGTGAAGGAATTGATAAGCCAGGGCTTAGGTGAGTAGAACAGTGGCAGGGAGGTTAAAGGGAGACTCACCACTGGTCATGTCAAAAGGGTTCAAGGGATCATCTGATGCATGTGCAACCAAACAGAGGATCCCCTCTACCTCTCACTGAGAGAAACTCCCTTCATAGAGACCTTTGGGTCTCCAAATCTAACATCTCACTTTACAGTTTAGGAAACTGAAGTCCAGAGATGCTAAGTGACTTGTCCACAGTTACACAGGTTGTAAGTTACTAAGTTATGATTTGAACCAAGGTCCTCTGACTTTAAATCTAACACTCTTTCTACTGTACCACATCGTCGCTTACTCTTCACCTCAATCATTCCCCTCTGCTTATACAGAATTGACTCTACATGCCTTCTATCTATGTAGAGAATAGGAATGATTCAGATAGCTGGGTAGAAAAACCTCCACGAAGACAGTCAATTAATAATAATATCAATCTCTTACTTTTATATGGTATTTTACAGCTTACAAAGTGTTCCACGTATATCATCTCACTGATCCTGATAGCAATTCTTTAAGGTAAGGTAAGCAAGTTTTATTTTCATTTTACAATTAAATGAAACATGAAATAAAGTGAAATGACAGGACCAGATTGCAAGTCCCATGATCCCAAATTCAGTATGTCTTGCATTAACAATAATACTAATGTACTTGACTCCCTGAGACAGACTGACCTTAAACTCATGCATTCCCTCCAACTTACAAGTTTCTCTTCTGTTCCGAGAAAAAGTGAAGAGGTCCTTTCATGTACCTTCTCAGTGTCACTCCTCAGTTGCACATCCCCATTCCCTCCTCTCTCTCTAAACTGTACCACAGTTATGTTCACAGTCCACAATTCCAAGGATTGTGGATTTGCATCTTCTTCTGCAAGTGCCCAGTGCTGGGAAGACAAGGCACCATTAGGGAAAATAGAGGATAAAAAAACAAGCTGCCAATCAGAAAAAGGGAGCCCTGGTTTCTGAACAATGGGTCTCCCCAAAATGGGATCTCATTTCATTGAATCACTCACTTTCTAGATTCCTCATATTATGGGATTTAGAACTTGAAGAGAACTTAAAGATCATTTAATATAATCCCATTAATTTGTGGATAAGGAGACTGACACCCACAGAAAAGTTGTTATTTGCCCAAGGTCACACAAGGAGGAATGAACAGAGCTGGGATTCCAAACCAAATCTTCAAACTCTAAGTACTCATTCTACTGCCCCACACTTCATCCTGAATCCATTATAAAAAAGGAAAGACCAAATGTTAATTTTAAAGCTACAGTCCTTATCACATACGACAAAAGATCTCAGTGCCTGCTCCACCTAGGAGAGGTGCAGGCCTGAGACAGCAGTGATGAGAAATGAAGGTTCAAGAGAACAGAATCTTCTAGAATGATTCAGCTGATGTGATTGCTCTAACAGTTGCAATATGATCTTCTCTGGCTTTCCCATTCCTTTCTTTCCCATCCACAGGGCTTTTACATTCTGGAACAAAGACAAAAAGTCAGTTTCATTTGCGTTGATTAGTCCAATGGTCCTCTCTGGAAGAAATTTTACAAGGGCATGTTCTACTTCTTTGTCAGAGATCTAGTCTCCAACATGAATGAATGAATGAATGAATGAATGAATGAATGAATGAATGAATGAATGAATGAATGAATGAAAAAAGCATTTATTAAGCACTCATTATATGCTAAGCACTGTACTAAATCCTAGGGATAAAAATAGAAAAGTAAGACAGTTCCTGCTCTGAAGGAGCTCACATTCTAACGGGAGAGACAATAAGCAGGGTAGAGAGTTCACCTGAAAGTCAGAAGAGAAGGTCCCATGGACCTTAGAATACAGTGGCAAAGGTGATGGTAATGCTTCTTCTTTCGTGTCAATGTCACTGTAAAATCATATCAATTTGTGATGTTGAGCCATCTAACGGTGCCAAGGACTATTTGCACTATTTTTGTTAGAAAAAAGTCACTAGCAAATATCAAGCTCTATTGACTTACACAGACTTCCCTCAAAGAAATTTGAAGTCAAGTAGGGCCTGATGACTCAGGATGGGAAATCTTGAACCCAAAGAAAAATCTCAGAACCAATTACTGAGGTAAAATGAAATGAGGCATACTCCCATCAGCCAATCAATAAGCATTTATTAATTGACTGATGCATGCCAGGAACTGGACTGTCCAATGACATCCCGACATAAGTCAGGATGACTAATGATGACCCAGGGTGCATTGGGTTAACTTGGACTTTCTAAATTAAGCTTATCATTTCCAAACTGAATCTGGAGGAGATAAAGGGGAGGGTAGCTCTCCTGGTTTGGGACGACACACAGTATAATAATTCTTAACATTTCCATTGTGTGGTTCTGGAGATACGAAGACAAAAATGAAATCTCTTCTATCCTCACAAGGAGCTTCTATCTTTGTTTCCTCATTCTCATTCATCTGATATTTCCAATCTGTTGCAAATTTTGTTATTTCTACCTTTACAACATTTCTTCCATATTTTTTCTCTCAGCTACAACTCCAGTTCAAGCCCTCATTATCTGTCATTCCATCTGTTGCAATAGTCTTCTACTAACTGGTCTCCATGGCTCAAGTCTCTCCCTGCTCCAAAACATGCCCCACTCAGCTGCCAAGATATTTTTTTAATCATTTATTCGTTGTTTAGTATTTAGGATTTGGGTTAGTACAACCCTTGAAGATTGGTTGCATCATTAAACCTATAGATATTTTTAAATAATATGGAAATATACACGTATATATATGCATATATAAATACATAAATATATACATGTATGTACACACAAACATTATTATATATATATATATTCTCCCTCACCCCTTAATGACTCTCTATTACATCACCTACAGGTTCATATATAAGCTCCTCTGCTGAGTATTTAAAGCTCTTCTTAACTTGGCCTCTTCTCATCTTTCCTCTCTTTTAATTAATATTCCCCACCCCACCCAATACACAAACACTTTACAGTCCAGCTACACTGGCCCATCTGCTGTCCTTCTCAACTCCCATCTCTATACCTTTCCACTGACTTAGCCACTATGCCTGGAGTGATCTGCCCTTCACCTCTGCCTCTTAGTTCCCTGACTTCCTTTAAGAATCCATTCAAATCCACATTCCACAAGAGTCCTCTCCTGAGTTCCCCAAGGGCTAGTGCCTTCCCTTTTCAGATTACTTTCCACCTAAAACACACACACACACACACACACACACATACACACACACACATGTCTTGTATGCACCTAGTTATTTATGTTATTTCTCCCCTTAGAATATGAGCTCTTTGTGGGAAGGGACTATTTTTTCCTTTCCTTCCCATCTCTAGAACTCTCAACACAGTGCCTGGCACATGGTAAGCATTTAATAAATACTTGTTAACTGACTGAGTTCTATTAGAAGAAAGCAAATGGACATAGATAGTTATATAAAAAATACAAAAAAAGGTAATAGGAAGGGAGGCATGAGAGGATCAAGAAAAGCTTCATGTAAAAGGTACGTTTTGAACTGAGCTTTGAAGGAAGCTAGGAAATTCAACTTATGAGTAACAACATGGTAGAAAAGGCCTTGAACTACCTACCAGTGATGAGATCTAGGTTCTCAGCCCAATTATTTCACTAACTACCTGTGGGACTGGCCTTACTCACATCACTTCATTTATGGAACCTCAGTGTCCTCATCCATACTATGGGAATCTGGTGCTTTTATGAGGATCGAACAGATAACATATGTGAAAGTGCTTTGGAAAGTGTTACACAAATGTAATTACTAAAGAATATATGAGTCCACCCACGTCATTTCTAGTCTTACTTCAAGCCCTATCAGGCTATCATAATGTTTTACTGGATCTATGTTCACATTTCTCAGCCTACCCCACCTGAGGTTCTGTCAACCTATCCTCTAAGGTCCAATCAAAAAGGACTATTCTCAAGAAACCCAGAAGCATCTGAGTGGTATAGAGAATAAAGCATTGGACCTAGCTCCAACAGAATCTACCCTCAGACATAGCCTAGGCAAATCATTTAATTCCTATTTGCCTCCATTTCCTCATCTATATGATGATTATGACAATAGCACCTATTTCCCAGGTACTTTGTGAGGATCCAATGACATAGCATTTGCAAAGTAATTTGCAAGCCTTAGAGCACTAGATAGATGCTAGCTAGTACAAGGATTCTTGCTGAATCCAGGAAACACATGGTCAGGAGGAAATGCTGGTGAGGCTGACACAATCACAAGATCAAACCAAGAAAGAGAGTTGGAGGTTGGTGTGGGAGGCTTTAGGTAGGGCTAAACTGCAGCTAATGAATGAGAAGATTGGGAAGAGAAAATAACGGGGTCCCTCCTGCCCAAAAAGAAGGAAGGCTGTGAACTCTAGGGGAATGAGAGGAAGAGATGATCAGATACCCCATGGGTGAAGTAACCAAAGAGGAAAAGGAAGAACGCAATACAAGTCACCTGAATGCTTAAGAAAGGTGAGAGTGAGATCAATCCCTTGCATATGCATCCTAAAGGGGATGGCCAGGGCATCAGTCCTAGGTAGGAGCCCAGTTCTAAAGCCATTTGGTAGATGGAGGAAAGCAGATAGATGAGAGGTAGTCTGGTAGAGTGAGCAGAGTGCTGGACTTCAAAGTTAAGATGTGACAACCTCCAAGAAAGACCTGGTTTCTATCCCACCTCTAACCCAGTCTAGCTGTGCACCCTTCATTGGGGGCCTCTTAGCAATAATCATCCCTTTACCAGTAGGAAGAGAAGGAAAGTCAAATCTCAGTAAAGGAAGAAAAAGAAAGGATACAGGCCTTAGAGAAGAACTTTCTGACTATGAAGGTCATTGACGGAAATCTCCTTTGGAAACCCAGTGGGTGCATGGAACACTGAGGGGTGGGAGTGAGGAATGGGCTCTAAGTGCCAGTTGCCCCAATAACTTGCTTGTTGAACAAGTCAGTCAATCCTTTCTGGGCCTCAGTTGCTTCCTCTGTAAAATGAGTGTTGAACTAAAGTGGTGATGTCAAACTCAAATAGAAACAGGTGCCAGTGATTCATATATAAGGTTCCCTGTGGGGCTGCATCCTGACTTAGTTTTAAATTAATATTATCTGTGTTTTGTTGTATATTTACTTATTTAGTAAACATTTCCAAAGTATATTTTAATCTGGTTCCAGCTGCATTTGGGAGCGTTATGGGCATGAGTTGCATGTTGAATACCTCTGAACTAGATGATCTCCAGATGTAAAATTCTGTGATAGGACAAAAATCAAGAACACTTCTCAAGAGTGCTGGACCCTTGGCTCAAATTTTGGTTCTGCCACTGATGATCTGTATGCCCTTGGAAAGTCACTTGACCTTTTCAGTTCTTGGTTTGTATTGGTAAAATGAGGAGATTGGACTAGGTAATCTCCCAACTGTGAACTATGGTTCTAGGATCCTACGGACTTGGGTGGATGGACTCAGTGATCTTTGATGGTTCCTTACTATCAATGAGCCAGGATTGTTTTACACATAACATGCCTCCAGACTCAGTATGGTATTATTCACTCCCTTTTGCTCCCCTCCAAAGAAAGAAGCTCAGTCTTTGGTCCTAGGTGGCCAGGTAAGACAGTGGATAGAGCTGAGGCTTAGCATCGGAAAGACCTGGGTTCAAATATTAATTATATAACCCTGGGCAAACCATTTAATCTCTCTCTGCCTTCATTTTCTTATCTGTAAATGAGGGGTTGTTACTTGATGGCCTTTATAATCCCTTCCACTCTGAATCTATGATCCTAGTGATTTTATGACCCTTTTCTTTAAAACCATATACATTCAGGACAAGATGAGCAAGAGAATCTGTAACTACAGGTGGATCCATGAGGATCCTCTCCTACAAATTCCCACTAAAAACAACACACACACACACAAAATTCCCCTGATGTTCTTCCTCCTTCTCCACATGTTTCCAGAACCTTGGCCCAAACTCTACAGAGAATCTTGTGTGTATTAGACACAGAGGAAGATTCTTCCTCCTGTTAGAGCAGAGGGGCAGGTAGCAACAAAGACAGACTCTGTCTACCCAAAAGGGAGTCTGGGGGTAGGAAAGTTTCCCGAGTGTGGAGGAAGCTGCCCCAGAGTGGGTGATCCACAGAATAGGAGGGTGACAGTGCCAATGCTCCCTGGTGTTCCACTCTTCTCTGCCTGTTGTTCTGCCTCCCTCCTCCCAGCCTGCCTCCTACTCAGAACCAGTGACTAATTACATCGCATTTTTCTTTGACTTGCGTCACTGGGGAGAGTGTGTGTGGTTGTTTTAACAGCTTATTCTTTCAGGGATTTTAAGTGACATTTTTAAATACTGCCGGTCCTCTTCCCCTGCAATGGAGAAATACAAGCTCCTCTGCTCTCTCCCCCTCACTTTCTTTCTTTCACTCTTTCTCTATGTCTCTTTCTCCTCAATTTCTCTCTTTCTCTCTCCCTCCCTCCCATCCTCTCTATCTCTCTGTATCTCTCTGTGTCTTTCTCTCTCTCTCTCTCTCTCTCTCTCTCTCTCTCTCTCTCTCTCTCTCTCTCTCTCTCTCTCTCTCTCTCTCTCTCTCTCCTCCTCCGCCTCCTCCTCCTCTTTCTCCTCTTCCTCCTTTTCATCTCCCATTCCCATCACATTTCCCAGCTAGGTGACATAGAGGATAAACACTGGACCTGGAGTCAGAAAGGGCTGATCTCAGACATTCACTAGGCAAGTCACTTCTTTCTGTTTGCCTAGATTTCCCCAGCTGTAAAACAGGGATAACAGCACCTACCCCAAAGGATAGTCGTGAGGATCAAGTAAGACAGTATTTGTAAAGCATTTAGCACAACACGTGGCACATAGTATGCACTATATAAATGCTTATTTTCTTCCCTTCCCTCTGTCAGTGACTACTTGTAGAGAATAAAAATAGTTCGGTGAGCAAGGCATAGCAACCCCTAGAGAAGACTCCACAGATGCTACTCCCCACCCCCACCCCCAGTCCCTAATATCAAATCACAGACAAAGTTTCCAGGAGAAGCGAATTTTGCTGGAGAAGTGAAAAAAAAAATTCAGGTGACCCTACAGGAGAGTACTCCATGTACTGCCGGTACCAATGGCAGCCAGGTCCTTTAGGAGTGGCTGCCTCCAAACTCATTCTGGAAAAGTACTGCAATAGAGAGCTGGCATTTCTACTGACCCATCATTTTCCTAAGCTGAGACGAGGAAGTATTGTGGGAGAAGGGGCAGAAGAGTGGAGAGAACTGAAGTCAAGGGTTCCGAAATGATGGGGATGGGGAAAGGTATAAATTTCTAGCAACCCTCTAATTTTCTGAGTCTCCTATTTAGACTCTTTGGGAGCAGGACAACAGGATGGAACTAACAAATAGTTTACTTCTTGCAATCCCTCAGCTCCCCAGATTCTACTAGAAAAGACTAGACTCTACAAAAGACAACATTTGAAGACCCATTGGTCTTGATCTCTACACCAAGTCTTTTTGGACTGGAATTCTTAGAAACTAGGTTGAAAGAGAAGTAAAGTGAAGTAACATCTCCAAGACCTGGATCTTTTCAAGACTCAATCACACTGAAGCAAATGTCGTTCCTCCTCTCGGTCTCATTTTCCCCATTTACTCCCTGCAGAAGCTACTAAAGTCTACCAGGGCTAAACAAAACACTTTTGCTTCATATCGTGGAGGCTCTGGGTATCCTGTTCTTGAAGACAGGACCTCCACAGTGCCTCAAGCTATATTCAGCAAGGTAAAGAAGTTATTGACAGTAGCATGGGGCAGAGGTATAAGATGTGTCAACAGGAAACTATGAGTGTGTAAACCACCAAAGACCAAACATTAATCTATAAAAGGAAGAAGGATGTATCCCTTTGGCTAGAGAGAATATATTCAGATTACAATTACATCAGAGGAAACTAAGCTATTTAGGTTTCAGGCATACAGTCGTATACGAACAATAGGAAGATATACCGAAAACAGAAGCAAATGGTAGGATTTACTGAGTCCAGCAGTCTCAGACAGAGATAGTCTATTCATTATCGGATAACATGAGTGGCCCATTGCAGCCTGGGCACGTACTAGCTATGGCTGTCCACTCAGTTGGATGACCCACAGAAGCCTGGAGAGTGAAGGTAGGGAACAAGAGGGTCCTAATATGAATCAGAAAGCTCCTGGACACTATTAACTCAAACCTATTTCATGAGATATGGTGATATCCACAGGGAGTCAGGAAACAGGACTGGGAATTCCAAGAAAGATGTAACAGAACTCCTGGCCCTATAAATGACTATGAAATGCCACATCAGTGGCCAAGCAAGGAGTCTAAGCAATTAGAGGATCAAGATACACTCTCAGATCATTTTGTATACCCCAACTCAACACAACCAGCTCTTCTCAGAGATGGTCCCCACTGAGAAGAGGAGCAGGAGGCAGCCTCATCCACTGGAGTTAAAAATAGTCAAGATTCACTGCTCTTTGGCTTAGGATTGCTTCCCAACCCTTTTAAAGGAATGATGCATTCCTGATACTGTTTTTCCTCTCCCTCAGAGGAATTAGGTGCACCACATGGCAGACCACAGGCCCAGCTCCAAGCTATATGTAATGGCTTCCCGGGCAGTCCATCAGACCCGTGGTCACCTGCTAATGTCCTCAGTGGGCGCCTCAGAGCTCTCACAGCCTTGGATAGCAGTTCTATCCAGCCTGGGCAATGAGGTGAATCCAAAACAAAAATCTACACCTCTTCCAAGGTGACCCTGTTCCTGATACAGGGAAGCATTAGCTCTGAATTGAAGGTTTTACCATCTCTCCCTACCTCCCTCTTCAATCATATCATGACTAGCCTTCTAAAATTTGTTCTACCCTATCCCTGCACAAAAGATGCTTTGGGCTCTAATTTTTCTCCTCTATTGAAAATGGAAAGTCTAATCTTCAAAGATTCATCAAATAACTCTCTTAAAAGGGAAGGAGGTAAATTTGGTCCCCTAACGCTATCAGCAATGGTCAAAATAGAACATACACTGTCCTTGTCATCATAGTAAAACACTTCACTTTTCATGTGTAACATACTATTAAATCCTAGGAACAAACCTAGGGTGTTGGCAAAGAAAGTGGGTCTCAGAGAAGTGGAAAGTTAACCTGTGCTTAGTTAACCCATTTGATTAAAGTTATAGAACTAATGAGGGCAAAGTCATGAGGTTGTCTTTCCTAAGATTGACCTGCTCATTTGGGCCATTTTCAGCCTCAAGGGAGACCCTGAACACTAGCCATCTTGCCCACCAATGAATGAATGAACAAAGCATTTATTAAGCGCTCATTATATACAAAGCACTGTACTAAGTACTATGGATACACATAGAAAAATAAGACAGCTCCTGCTCTCAAGGAGTTCATATCCAATGAAGGAGTCATGGATATGACAAGTGTCATCTAGAAGTCACATGGAAAGGACACATGTTCCTTAAAGTACAATGGCAAAGCCTCTTCAATTTCTTTTCCACTGATAAAATGATGTCAGTTTCTTATGTTGATAGAATGCATGGCACTGTATCAACCATGGTTAACCACTCCTCCCCACATACACTATTCTCCTTTTAATTCTCCTGCTAATGTCAGGGCTCACCTTGGGTCCTTTTCTGATCCCAGTCTGAGAACTAGTTCTCATTATAGCCCACCATCTGTGCTACTTGGCTTCCCTAAGATAAGAGGAACCCTCACTAGCCATTCACACTTGGCAAACATGCACAGACCATAGAGGTTTTCTAAAGTGTCTTCCTTCTGGGGCCACAGACACCAGCCCTCTGTCCTAAGAGGCTAACTAAAACCTTTAACCCTGGACAGAACACAGAGCTCACACTAGGGGAAGTCAAAAGGGAGGTCTCCAACAACTTTAAGGAGCTGGTCAAGATAGAGCAGTGGTCTTGCCATAAGCCAATTCTACTGAAGCAAATCATGACCAGTGTTCCTATACTAGAAGGACCCAGATAATAGCTAGGAGAGAACTGGACCCTCCTGACCATTACTCACGTCATCCTTCCTCTCCTTTTTAGTACAAAAAACATTAAGTAGTCTTCCCAGAATGGATCACTGGCCTTCCTTCATTGACAAATCAAACAGCCCCATCAGCAGCTGCTGAAACCTGGGGCAGAACTCAGCTCCCAGAACAGTTAAGTGCCCTGTGGTGTTGTCACAGTGGTCACTAGGAGAATTAGCCCAAGGAGTGGGACTGATTCCATACAGCTCCTTCACCATTCATGGGGGAAACAACTTGAGGCCCATCTCCTAGTATACTGTCACCCTCCCATGTTTACACATGGAAAAAAGTTTGCCTCTCCCCCATCCCACACATAGTGTCCAGAATGAGCCAATTTTAAGAAGACATAAGTTGAAATTCCAGAGAAAGGCTATCAACAGAGATGCCTCTGTGGACAGTGAGCTTCTTGAAAGTGAAGACTATTTTTTATCTTTCTTTCTATCCCAAGTGCTTAGCAAAGAGCTGGCACATAGTAGGAATCTAATAAATGCTTGTTCACTGACTGGACTGACACGGGATAATAGAAAGGCTATTAGATTTAGAAGCTGGGTTAGAAAACCCAACTTCAAGCCCCAATTCTGGGATTTAATAGTTGTATGACTTTGGTCAAGTCATTTAAATGCTCTGTACCTCAGTTTCCCTATCTATAAAGTTGTGTGACAATACTTGTAATATTTGTCACACAGAGTTAGTGAAAATCAAATCAGGAAATATATGAAAAACTTTTTAAAATCATAAAGTGGAATATTGTGTTATTACCAGAATCATTATAAGATGACACAAGAGACAGCTAGGTGGCCCAGGGATGGAGTGATGAGTCTTGAATGGGGAAGACCTGAGTTCAAATTTAGCTTCAGATACTTACTATGTGATCCTTGGCAAGTCACTTAATCTCTGCCTCAGTTCCCTCAACAGTAAAAAGCAGAATAATAAGATAACCTTTCTCACAGGATGGTTGTAAGGATCAAATGAGATAATATTTATGAAACCCTTAGCACAGTGTCTGACACATAATATAGCCACATATTAAATGTTCATTCCCTTTCCCCTTCCCTCTCCCCACCCAGACTCTCTCTAATACCCCTCTGAGGATTTCCATAGCTATTTATAAACTTATATGAATCAACCAAGTGACCACCCAGGAAGATTATACCATGACCACGGAATCACTATAAGCTACTACTTTACATTTCACATATAACCTGTCATTATATCCCAATCACAGCCCTGGGCTGTTGTTGAGGAACCTGAAGTTTTGAGGAGTTGACTGGTTAATAACAAAGTGAGGAACAGAATCTAAGTCACTGATGATCAGTCCTGTCCAGGGAGCCACTCTGTCTCCCACTTTCTGTGTGTTCATCCTTCATTGCCGAAGAAGACCATGCCATCAGAGAAATGATGACATGACTTGCACTTGACTTTGTTTTGACCAAAGAACTCAAAGCACTTTCACATGAACATCATTTGGTCATGTCTAACTTTTTGTGACCCTATGGACCACATTGTCCATGAGATTCTCTTGGCAAAGATGCTAGAGTGGTTTTGTTGGGGTGCTTGGGACCCCAAAATACCAACACCCCAGGCCCTGCCTGAATGAGCTCTACTTGAGCCTTCTTTTAGCCAAAGTAAAACAAAGTTTATTAAAGATCTGCCATATTGGGTTGACTCTTAAGGAGTCTGAACACTTGGGATGCCACAAGCAGGCCAGATAGAATCTAAGCTAGATTGAATCTGAGCACCTTCATGGAGACAAGAGGGATCTGATAAACAGAAAGATTGTGGGAGGGATCTGGGGGTGATCTACTAGTCTGGGATGATGGGAGGAGGGGTTTAGGGAGGGTCTAGAAGAAGAGTCTAAAGAGGATCTTGATGGGACTTGGTTGACTCGAGAGAGGTTAGAACCAAGAGAGTGGGATTTTGATGTGATCTAGGGTGGGAAACAGCTGGAGACAATCAGGGAGGTAACAGACAATGGAGGGCTAGGGGTGGGAAGTTGGTTAGGGCAATCCAAAAGTATTTTGATAGAATCAAGGATGGGAAGCAGCCGGAAGCAATTGGACAAAGCGATGATGAAAGGCTTATTGCTTTGGGCAAACACCAGATCTAGTAAGAAGATTCAGTTCAAGCAGGTTCCCAGAGTCTGTACTCCTTCCGTTTTCCATTTCCTTCCCCTTAATCAAGACAACAGATTAAGTGACTTGCCTAGGGTCAGGCAGCTAGTAAGTGTTTGAGGATGGATTTGAGTTTAGGTCTTCCTGACCCCAGGCCCAGCATTCCATCCACTGAAGCATCTAGCTTCCTCTTTGGTGGAGGAAGTGGACATAGATCCTGCTACCTCTCACATATTCCTGGAAGCAATCAATCAGTAAACATTTATTAAGCACCTTCTATGTGCCAGGTACTGTGCAAAGTGCTGGGGATGCAAAAAGAAACAGAAGACAGTCCCTATCTTGAAGGAGCTTAAAATGCAATCGGGGAGAGAACATGCAAATAAAGTGAGGGTGAGCATTGTGATCTTATTCTCATGGATGAGGAAATGGAGGCAAAAAGAAATGGTCTTGAATTTGTGGCTAAGCCAGGACTAAAAGTCAGGTCTCCTGAGTCACATGCAATGACATTTCTACTAGAACATGCTTTGAGACTTCTTGCTTTAGGGACATTGGCCGAGGGGGCAGAGAGGTTAGCCTGGGTGACACTAAGAAAGTTACTTGACTTCTCTGGAACTCTGCTTTCTTCACTGTCAAAATGAGAGAGTTAATTAGAAGGTCCCTAAGATCCCCCCCCAGACTGAACATTCCATGACTCCATGATTCCGTGTAATACAAAGAAAAGGAGAATTCCTCCCTCCTCAACTCTGCCTGACTCCCAAAGTTTCCTTTTAGTCCCAACTAAAATCCTGTCCTATCTCCATTCTAGTGCCTTCCCTCTATTAATTACTCGCTATTTATCCTACAAAGGGCAGCTAGGGAGTGCAGTGGATAGAGCACCAGTGCAGGAGTCAGGAGGCCCTGAGTTCAAATCTCACCTCAGACACTTGACACTCACTAGCTGTGTGACCTTGGGCAAGTCCACCCCAATTGCCTCATCCTGGATCATCTCCAGTCACCGTATTCAGATGGCTCTTGAGGAGAAGTGAGGCTGGTGACCTGCACAGAACCTCCCTCACTCAAAACAAAGTCAAGCGCAAGTCATGTCATCATTTCTCTGACAGTATGGTCTTCTTTGGCAACAAAGGACGAACACACACACATTTATCATACGTGTAGCTGACTTTGTCTGTATTCATGTTATCTCCCCCATTGATTATAAACTCCTTTAGGGCAGGGATGGTTTTTGTTTTTTTTGGTTTTTGCCTCCTTTTTTGTATCTTCAGCTCTTAGCACCATGTCTAGAATATAGTAGGTGCTTAAATAAACATTTATTGATTGATTGCATCCAGGAGTATGCTAGAGCCAGCTCTCACTTGCTTTTACATTTACAGTGTGAGCATTCACACCTCAGAAATAAGCAATCACTACAATTCAAGGTCTGATTCATTGTTTTGTAGGCCTGGCTTTTTAAACTTTTTCCACTCCCAACCCCTTTTAGGTTTTGTTTGTCAGTGTTGTGTGGCTTGACTTTGTATTCTGAGCCAAGGTCTGTGAAGTTGTACAATGCAATGCTGGCACTGCCAGAAACCCCTCGGATTCATTACATGTTTGATTTTTAATTAATTTTCGGTCCTTGCGCCTTCAGAAACCTTTTACTGTTGCCAAATTTAAACCCACAGTTTAAGAAGTGCTGGTCTAGACGTAAAAAACATTAACAATATAGATTAAATTTCAAATTGTGCATGCATACATTTTCCTTCCCAGAGAGCTGATTGTTAAACATTTACCAGCATCCCCTGATACTCCTCTGCAACCGCTGCTTGAGTTCAGAAGTGTAGTAGAAGGCTCAGAATGAAGTCATTGACAGACTGGAGGCTTGGTCACCAGGAAACAATACCAACCACGAGAACAATGAACGTAATTACAACTATAATAACTGCATTTATAGAACCATTTAAATGGCTTGCTGTCAGATCTTATTTGAGCCTGATAGACCCTGCCTGTAGCCCTCCAAAGCTAGGCTCCCGGACCTTGGGCCAAAGCCGTAAATTCGTCAAGTGAGTGCAGCCAGGCCTGGAATAGAATTCTCTCAACTTTATTTGAAAAACAAACTTTGGAAACTCAAATGTGGGTGAGAATATTACTTTAAGAGTTTATAAAGTGACATACAGATTCACCTGTCAGGGAGCCAGAATCCGAATGCCGGTTTTAATTACACCGAATATTTTACTTTCTTATGCAGAGGCATAATCAATTATCTTATTTAAAGGCATTACGATAATGTGTGTGTAAAATGGAGCCATTCCCTGTATTGCATTAGATTCTACTAATTATAGGAGAATGTTTGGAGCTAAAATGTCAGCCTGTCATCTGGATGGCATGTAATTCAGGATTTGCATTCACAGACGTGAAGGGAACTCTGACAAAAATTGCATTCAGCCTTTCACTCGTCTGGACTCCATCTCGCTGGCTCCAGAAGCAACAAAAGAGAGTTGATCTTTGCTCTTCCCAACATCCTGCTCCCCCACCCCTTTCCATGTGTCACTTGATCCCTCTCCTATCCTCAGCAGAAGGGTGGAAGAAGATGAAATGAGTAGGACATGGGGGGAAAGAAGCATTGGGACAACAAAAACAAAATTCTTCCATAAAACCCACCCTCCATCCTCTATTTCTTCTATTTCTTGAACAAGGCTTAGAGGTATTCTGGCCCTCCTAACCATCAGCCTTCCATTTTCTAGGAGTCTCTTGTCAACCTAGGGGGCAGTAAAAATGGTCAGCCTTGAAACTCTTTCTCCCCTTAGTATTACTGTTGATGGGAGTCTTTAGGGTTTGGACAAAGGTTGTCCATCCTCCAAAAAAGAAGGGAAGTTCAGTGTTTCTGTTCGAGGTCTCCAAAGAAGACTTCCAAGAAAAGTGTCACCTCTAAGGACAGCCCATTCCACTTCTGGAAAGCTCCAATGATTAGGAATTTTTTTCCTGGCATCAAGCCTAAAGTTACCTTTTTCTAAAACTAATAGGATCATAGATTTAGAGCTTAGAAGCCATTAAATCCAATTCTTTCATTTTACAGATGAGGAAACTGAGGCACAAAGAATTAAAATAACTTGCCCAGTATGACATAGTCAGTAGGCATTTGAGGTGGGATTTGAACCCAGATTTCACTTCCAGCATATATCCACTACACCACGTTGCTGCCCCATTGCTGCTGGTTCTGCCCTCTGGAGCCAAACAAAACAAGTCTAATCTCTCCACCACAGGAAAATCTTTCAAATATTTGAAGAAAGTCATCATATTCCTGCAGTCTTCTCTTTCCCAAGCTAAATATGACCAGTTGTTTCAATAGATCCTCATACATAATGGAATCAAGGCTTTGTCCACCTCTGGACACTCAATAGCTAATAAATATCCTTGAACTACAGCACCCAGAACCAAGCACAGAACTCTACTGAGATCAGTAGACAAAAGAGTGGAGTACAGAGCTCTGCCCAAGATCACCCTGGTTTTCTTGGCTGCTGTGTAATACCAGTGACCCCTTCACCTCAGGTCCAGAAGAAGGCACTGACCTACAAACCTCTGCCTTCCTTGCCCTCATGAACCACCTTACCTTAATGCTCTTTTCAGGTCATCTGTTTCCTATGACAGGTGCATGAAGCTCCTTGTACTTTGAGGTTTATTTTCGAAAGAAGTTCTGAATACATGGTACACACACACAGGCCAGCAGCCTTACAGTCACCTCTTCTGCTTGGAGAGCAAAACCAAATCCTCCACTACAGAGCAGACAAAAGAACACAGAAGGAGATTTAGCTCTAATCTAACACCACAACTTCCTAACTTTGTTACCTTAAGCAGGTCCCAAGGTCATTGGTCCTTGATGGGCTCATCTGTAAAATAGTGGTAATGATACCCAATCTGCCTACAAGGTAGAGAATACACTGCACTTCATAGAGTGCTACGAAAAGAATATTGACCTTGGAGTCCCAGGACTGGAATTCAAATCCTGGTTCTGTCACTGACTATATATGTGTCAGTGGGTAAGTCACTTAATGTTTCTGGACCTCAGTTTCCTTCTCTGGAAAATGAGTTGGATGAATGACCTCTAAGGAGATTTCTTATTGTTCTTGTTGTTTTAATCTATGATCCTTGGTCTGGGTTTGCTTCCCTACTCTTCTATTTATTAGATATGTGTCCTTTAACAATTCAACATCTCTAAACCTCAATTTTATCATCTATAAAATGGGAATTAATAATAACAATTCAACACATTACCTCACAGGGTATAATTGCTTTGTAGAGAACAGAGAGCAATATAAATATAGTATATAATTATCTTAATCATCACCATCAATAGAGATTCCTTCCAGATCTATAGTTTTCAATTTCAGTTCCAGCTGCTTTTTACCTTATCTACAAATGGACCTGCCAAAAATCGTTCTGATCCATTCAACAAGTATTTCCAGTCCATTGCCTGACTCCTTGGCTTCTTTTGGATCCTAGACACATGCTTCATTTTGTGGCCATCTTCAAGTACCTGTGTACCCTAGCTGGAATGGCATAACCCATGCCCCATCAAGAGATAGTGGCATGTCAACTGCCTAGACACTGATTATTTTAAATGACACATTATACCACAGGAATCTCTTCTAGGACTGGTGTTATTCATTGGAGTCCCAGGATCCCAGAATCACTCAATGTTAAATCTGAAAAGGTCCGGAGAGATTATTGAGTCCAAATTCCTTCATCTTACAGAAGGAACTAAACCCAATGAGACTAAGTGATTTACCTAGTCACTCATCTAGTTAGCAGGCAAAACTTGAACCAATGTCTATTAACTTCCAATCTGTCGCTCTTTTCCCATTGAAATCGCAGTGTTAGTGCTAGAAATAATCTCTGAGATGATCTAGACCAACTTCCTAAATTTCGGAGGAGAAACTTGAGGTACAGAGTAGTTAAATGATTTACCCAACATCTCACATTCAGTGGCAGAATCAACAAATATTAGATAGGTCGATTGACTCCCAACCCAGTGTTTCTATGACTATATCACATTGAGTTCCATGGATAGCTGAAGGTGGGAAGCAAAGTTGGTGATTTCTGCCAGACCCACTACCCACTGAGGGAAGACAAGAGTGGGAGGTCTATAGTGAGTAAGTCTTCTATGAGTAGTCACTGCCACCTCTCCAACTGCAGCCAAGGTGTCCATCTGACCCATAATGGGAGACAGCTCTCCACCCAGCATGCCTGCCTCTCCCTCCAAAAGGTCTAAAGCTCCCAGGCAACTCTGATGAGATAATACAACTGCCCACCCCTCCTCCGCACTCTCCTTGTCCAGTTTGGCTCAAGCAGGCAGCATAATGCAGGGCTCTGAGAACTCCCTAGGATCCCCAGGATCCATTAAGAAACTGATTAAAATTTGATGCTCCCATTTAACACCTATTAGCAAATTCAGTGCTCTCCTGCAGAGGGTACTTGGAAGGGGGAGAGAGGCTTTCCCCAGTTCCCACCAGCACCCTGAGTGCCAGGGTGGCATCCATTAGCTACGAGGAGAGAGTAGAGGTGAACAGGGGGCCAGAGAGAAGCAAAGGAGGGAGAGCAAGTCCATTCCTGCAATTGACAAGGATCTATCTACCTCTAAGCCGTGCCTCAGAAGTACAACAGGGAAGCTAAGGGCCTATGTTTCTCTAGCACACAATCTACACACCCACTGGGCAGAAGTAGGATGAAAGATAGCCTAGGGGTAGAGAAGTAAACCTCGGATCACAGACATGACCCTTTTGAGAGATCAGAAGTCATTCAAGAATAATGACATTATTGTACACAGTCTTTCCTTCATAACAATCTGTTAAGGCAGGGGGTTTTCACATCATCTTTCACATCTGTACCTATTTCTCCACTCACACAGCAACCATATACCCCACCTGCCTGGCTCAAGACCCTCCTAACTGGTCTTTCTGCATGCAGGGCCTCCTTCACCTTCCCTCACCATCCTCACCTTCCCACTCCATCCCCCACACAGCAGCAAAGTTGATACTACCAAAGTGCAGATCTAGAAGCAACACTCCCCTACTCAAGAAGCTTAAGAAACTCCCTATTGCCTCTAGGATAAAATAAAAACTGTTTGGCATATAAAGTCCTTCACAATCTGTCCTCAAGTGCCTTCTAGACTAATTTCAAATCACTTCCCTTCACATGCTCCATGTTCCAATTAAATTGTCCCACTCAATGCTCTTTAAACACTACATCCCATCTTCCACCTAAGTCCCTCTGTACAAACTGTCTCCAAGACCTGGGATGTTTTCCCTCTCTAACTCTGTCTCCTAGAATCTTTCATCTCTTACAAGGGTCCCTTCATAGTCCTGTTTTATGTAAGGATTTCTCTAATAAGAACCTGCCCCAGCTGTGAGGGTTTTCCTTCTCTGACCCCACTTCCCTGAAATGACTAGTATTTGACTTGGTATATAGTTTGCCATTACTTATCTTGAAAGACTGTGCACTATAATGAATAATGAGCTGGTCTTAGGACCAGAGAGACCTGGGTTTAAGTCCTGCCTCTTACACATACTGGTTTTGTAACCCTAGACAAGTTACTTAAACTCTCAGTGCTCTCGTCTAGGTAAGATGTCCATCTCCACTAATACACTGTTGCCTTCTCAAAAAGTTCCCTCTATCAATAGAGCTAAGAAGCTCTATTTTATCTGGGTAACCTGTTATTTCTTCCCAGGTGAGTGCAAACTTATTGAGAGCACAAACTGTCTGTGGTGGCAAAGAATTGGAAACTGAGGGGATGCTCATCAATTGGGGATTGATTGAATAAGTTGTATTATATGGATATAATGGAATATTATTGTTCTATAAGAAATGATATGGAGGCAGATTTCAGAAAAACTTGGAAAGACTGACATGAACTGATGCTGAGTGAAGGGAGCAGAACCAGGAGAACATTCTACATAGCAACAGCAACATTGCACGATAATTAACATGAACGATTTAGCTATTCCCAGCAATATAATGATCCAAGGCAATTCCAAAGGTCTCATAAGGGAAATTATCATTCACATCCAGAGAAAGAGCTGATAGAGCCTGAATACATTTCGAAATATACTATTTTCATTTTCTTTATTTTTTTTATGGTTTTCTTTTTTTGATCTGTTTCTTCTTTCACAACATGACTAATATGGAAATAAGTTTTACATGATTGCACCTATGTAACCTATATCAAATTATTTACCATCTTAGGGAGGAGGAGGGGAGAGAGGGAGGGAGAAAATTTGTAATTCAAATATTTTTAAATGAATGCTAAAATTTGTCTTTGCATTTAATTAGAAAAAATAAAATACCCTTAAAATCAATTACAAAAACAAGCAGAGATTTTCAAAAAGCACTTTTGTCTTTTATCTCTACCTCTAGAATAGTGTGCTGACCAATCATAAAAGTTTAATAAATAAATACTTGTTGAATTGAAGAATTATTTTCCCTATTTTATGAGAAAACTAAGGCTGAATAATTTTCTCAGCTTCCTATTTCTAATTAGTGTCAGGGCTGATACTCAAAACTCAGCTCTTCCACATCCCAAAATCAATGCTTTTTCTACTTTGTCAAATTCATCGTTCTCCATTTTGATAAGATGACAGCTAAACCATCTAAGAAAAATGAAGAGTTTTATGGAGAAGGATGTAATCAAAGATTAAGTAAAATAAAAACAAAGCATTGGATTTTTTTTCTTGGCCATTCAAGATAACTCTCCCTCAGAGCCTCTAAAATGGAATTGCATCTGAGAGATCCTCTGGTATGCGTTTCATCTGTAGACAGAAAATGTTGAATTTGGAACTGAAGGGTACTTAATCCATACATATATATAGTGTAGGCTGCCCGATAAAACTACATTTGCTCCATCAATTGATAAAATATTTATTGAACTCCTACCATATTAGGAATTCTTAATCCGATCTCCATGAATTTATAAGAAATATTTTGATAACTGGATTTTGGTATAATTGGTTTCCTTTGTAATCCTATGTATTTTATTTCATGCATTTTAAACCATATCCTAAGATGTCTGTAAGTTTTACCACACCGCCAAAGGAGTTCATGACATAAAAAAGTTAAGAATCTCTATAACTACATGTGTGCCACTGTTCTAAGGCATTATAGATGAAACCCTGAAGATTTTACAGTCATCCTGGAAAAATAGCACACTCACCCTCAAAGAGATTACAAAGCAAGATAATATACAATAAGTTCCAATAATGTAAAACAGACAAATTCAAGGCAGACAGATCTCTTTGAGAATTTTGTATTATTAGGGCCCCAGAAATTACAATGGGGGACAAAGAGACCTAAGTAACTGATGGTGGGATAGGGCTTCTACCTTGGCCCTGGCCATCTACAAATAGTGTAATATCTCTAAATGTGATTATAGCCCTGAAGAAATGATGATCAGTATACATTGAAATGGTTATAGAGAGTTCTGTGGGGATAAGTCTTTGACCTAGTCCTTGATGTACACACACACACACACAATGGAGAGCATTCATATAATCAGAGAGAACAGCATGAATCAAGGCACAGAGTATGTTTGGGAATCACTAAAGAAACAAGTTTGTCTAGAACAGAAAATTTATGTGAGAGAGAAATGGGAAAATAAGCTGGAAAAGGAAGTATGGGCAGGACTGTGGAAAGCCTTGAATTCCAGGCTGCAGGAGTTTGGACTTTGTCCTATAAACAATGGAAACTTATTGAAGGCTTTTAAGGGGTTTGGGGGAGGTGACAAGAAGAGTGTTTTAGGAAAATGCATTTGGCAGATGTGGACAAGATACACACCTGGTAGAAGGTAGACTTTATATAGTTTATACTCTTTTCTATGTAGGGGCTGCAAGATAAGCAAATTCAAATTCAACAAACATTTATTAAGCATCTATTACATGAAAATCATATTGCTAGGAGAGATACAAAGTTTACAGCTAGCATTTATATAATGTGTCAGTTTGCGAAAGCACCGTACATGTGTTATCTCATCTGATCCTCAAAAGAACCCTGTGAGGTAGGAGTTGTTTTTAATCCCAGTTTTACAGATGCTTGTGCAAAGTGGAGGCAGATGTGATTGCTTTCAGTTAAGTGACTTGCTCAGGGTCACACAGTTAGTAAATATCTGAGGCAGCATGTGAATTCAGGTCTTCCTGATTCCAAATCCAGCACTTTCCTTATAAAATGGGGGTTGGGAGGATTGTAAAGAAGAGGAGAGAAATGCAAGGAGGGAGATATAATATAACATAAAGCTTGACAAATCACTGGAGAACTCCACTAGAAATCATCGTGTGTGTGTATGTGTGTGTGTATGTGTGTATGTGTATGTGTGTGTGTATGTGTGTGTGTATGTGTGTATGTAGACACACATATATATATATGTGTGTGTGTGTGTTTGGTGTGTATATACATATGCATGGATATACACATATTTTATACACATACATATACATATATATGTGTGTGTATACACTGCGATAACTAAAGAGTTCCCTGAGCAGTCTCTTTAAGAAGTTTCCTTCACCAACTTCTCTCACATAATATTAAACCATTGCATCCTACTTTTTCTCTCTGTAATCTTTGAAATCTGTTCTCCCAAAAATCTCACGCAATATCAAACCATGACTGAAATTCTTCTCCTCCTCTAACGTAACCCTATAATAGAGTCATTAATTCTCAACCCAGTGAGAACACTAATGGTCCCACCATTTATATTTCACCAACCAATTCTTCCTTATTGGTCAGAGTCAAGTCCAAAGAACAGCTCCCTCTTATTACTTCTTTGACGTTTTAAAAAATGCTTTTATTATGAAGGCAAATCATTAATTTATCTCTGCTTTTGGCAAAGAGAGTTTCAGTATATTCTCAAATAGTTGAGGTCCCAATTACAGTGCTAGACTTGTGATCCACTTCCAGCGAGCCTCATATAATTCTTCCTCATTTCCAGGTGGTTTCTAGTAGGCAGACAGGAAACAAGCATTTATTAAACACTGACTGTGGGGTAGGCACTGTCCTAAGAGCTGGAGATACAAATATAAACAATTAGAAAAGTAATCCCTGACTTCAAGGAGCTCATGTTCTAAGACAACCCACAAAAAGGAGCTAAAAGAGAAGTGGGGAGGAAGATGGCGGAGGTGCCCACATTCAGGCATGGAGCAAGAAGCAGAGCCAAGAGGAGAATTAAGGATGATTGTACGGAGTCTTTATTTGTTCCCATATGAACCATAGAAATGGAGAATTGTCATGAGGTTTGACAGATCTCTGGAGGCTTTCTTTCACATCTAGTATACCAGAGAGTAGACCTCTTTGTTGTTCATGTGGAGTCAACATATAGATATCACAGTAAACCTCAACACCTTCTGGACATTTCCCTATGTATGTCCTATTAACATCTTTACTTCCTCTCCTCTCTCTTCTTAACCCCATATGGTCTGGCTTCAATCTTTATCATTCAAATGAAACTGTTCTTTCCAAAGTAACCAATGATCTCTTCATTGCTAAATCTAATAGCCTTTTCTCAGCCCTTCTCCTTCTTTACCTCTCTTTAGCCTTTGACACTTGAGCACCCTCTTCTCCTGGATACACTCTTCTTTCTACGTTTTTGTACCACCACTGATGGGGGTTCTACCCCTCTCTACCTGACTATTCCTTCTCCTATTTCATCCCCTTTGCTAGATCTTCATCCAGGTCATGCCCACTAATTATGGAGTGTTCCATAGTGTTCTTTTCTGGGCTCTCTTTTCTTCTCCCTCTATATTTTTTCATTTGATTATCTCATTAGTACTCAGGGATATAATTATCATTTCTTTGCTGATGCAAATCCACTTATCCAACCCTAACCCCTCTGCTGAACTCCATCTCCTTTTGAATATCTCAAACTGGATGACCCATAGGCATCTTAAATTCACCATGGTCAAAATGGAACTCATTATCTTTACCCCAATATCCTCCCCTCTTCCTAATGTGTTTCTGTCTAGGCTACCACCATCCTCCCAGCCACCCAAGGCTCACAACATAGATGTCCTCCTCAATGCCTCATTCTCTTTCGTCCCTCATATTCAATCTGTTGCCAAAGATTGTTAGTTTTACCTTCACAATATCTCATGTAAACACTCCCTTCTTTCCTCTGACACTTCCACTACCCTGTGGCAGGCCCTTAATTAACTCACACCTATGAATGTATATGCAGAGTCTATATCAGATTGCATGCCATCTTGGAGAGGGGAAGGGGGAGAGGAAGGAGGGGGAGAAAATTTGAAATTCAAAAGCTTGTGTAACTGAATGTTGTAAACTAAAAATAAATAAATAAATTTTAAAACAAAGCCAAAAAATACCTTACACCTGGACTGTCCCAATAGCCTGCTAGTTGGTCTACCTGTTCCACTGTCCCCATTCCAATCCATTCTCCATCCAAATCACTAAAGTGATTAGAATTCTTAGAATGCAAGTCTGATCATGCTATCCTCTCTCAATAAATTCCAGTAGTTTCCTATTGCCTCTACAAGCAAATATAAAATGTTCTATTTGGCATTCAAAGTCCTTTATAACCCATCCCCCTCCTACCTTTCCAGTATTCTTACATCTTACTCCCTAAGACACACTCTTTGATCCAGTGACACTGATCTCCTGGCTGTTCCATGAGCAAGATATTCCATTTATTGCTCCATTCTAACTTTTAAGGAATTATTTTCTTCAGTGAACTTCTGGACCTCCTTTTCCATTCGGCCAATTCTGCTTTTAAATGCATTCTTTTCCTCATTGACTTTTTGGACCTTTTTTGCCATGTGGCATGGTCTATTTTTAAGGTGTTATTTTCTTCAGTATTTTTGGGGTCTCTTTTATCAAGCTTTTGACTTGTTTTTTCATGATTTTCTTGCATCACTCTCATTTCTCTTCCCAATATTTTCTCTATCTCCCTTACTTGTCAAAATTTCAAAATTTTCAAAATCTTTTTTCGAGTTCTTCCATGGACTGAAACCAATTCATATTTTTCTTGGAAGCTTTGGATGTAGGAGCTTTAATTTAGCCACCTTCTTCTGCATGCGTGTTTTGATCTTTCTTGTCACCATAACTTTCTAGAGTCAGAGCTTTTTTTTCCCATTGTTTGTTCATTTTCCCAACCTGTTACTTGAATTTTAACTATTTTTTAAAGTAGGGCTCCACTTCCAGGCTGGAGGGTGCACTGTCCTGAGCTTCAAGGGTTTTGTGTAGCTGTTTTCAGAGATACTTCTAGGAACCTGTAAGTTTTCAGTCCTTCCAAGATGGTATGATCTAAGAAGAAGTGTTTGCTCCTCTCCTGACCTGTATTCTGCTCTGTGAGAGACCACGAGCACTCTTTTCTGTCCTGTAACTATGAGGAGCATCTCCCCTCCATTGTGGCCACAAGCTCTGCTATGCTAGTGCTCCTCCTCACCCTGGGACTGCCACTCAGGATCACAACCCAGATCCAAGTATGGACAAAGCAACAGAATCTTGCCTCAGTACTAGCAAAGAGACCCCTGCAATCTCCTTCTAACCAGTTGTTTGATCCCCTTACCATGTGTGTGGGCTGACAGCTCTGGAAGCTGCTACTGATGCTGATCTAGTCACTCCCAAGGCCTACTCCTGGTTTGCTGGGGCCATGGCTGTGCTGAAACAGCCTGTGCTGGACTCTGCTCACTCTCACCCAGGTGCGTCAGACCTTTCCCATGGACCTGTTGTCTTTGGCATCTGTGGACCAAGAGGTATGGAAACCACTGCTGCTGCCAGGGATTCACTCACCTAGAGGCCTGTTCCAGGTTTACTGAGGCCCAGTCTGTGCTGGCACAGCCTGTGCTCCTCTCTCACCATGGTGCAACAGACCTTTCCTGCAGACCTTCCAAGTTGTCTTGGGCTGGAAATTTGTTTCACTCCATCTTTTTATAGGTTCTGCTACTCTAGAATTTGTTTAGAGTCATGTTTAAAGGCATTTGAAGGAATTTGGGAGAGAGCTCAGGCAAGTCTCTGCCTTACTCCACCATCTTGGTTCCACCTCCCAAGATACTCCATCCTTTGGCTCTAAGTATTTTCTCTGGCTGTGCCCCAGGCTGGGAATACTCTCCCTTCTACTCTCCAACTACTGACCTCCTTGGCTTCCTTTAAAGCCCAACTAAAATCCCACCTTCTATAGGAAGCCTTCCTCAACCCCTCAAATCCTAGTGCTTTCCCTTTTGTTTCCTATTTACCTTGAATATAGCTTCCTTTGCAATATATTCGTTTGCATGTTGTCTCTTCCCTTAAATCATAAACTCCTTGAAAGCAAGGACTATGTTTTACATGTTTTTGTATCCCCAGTGCTTAGCATAGTGCCTAGCATATAGTAGGCACAAACAAATGTACATTGAATGAATGAATGAGTGAATATCCAATTACTTATCAAGTCTTGTTGATTCTACCTCAACAACTTCTCTCAAATCTAGCCCCTTCTCTCCATTTGAATGAACCCTACCCTGGTATAGGCTGTGAAGCATATTGGAAGCAGCCCTGCACTTAGAGGAAAGAGACCTGCATTCACATCCTAGCTCTGCTACCTAATACCTGTCACTTCATCTCTCTGTCCTTCTGTTTCCTCATCTGTAAAATGAGGACATTAAATTAAACAACCTCTAAAGTCCTTTCTGTCTCTAAATCTATGGTCCTCTAACAATAGGATCTCTAAGTTTCCTTCCATCTCTAAATTTTGTGATCTTTACAGGCCCACATATATGTATTCCATTTTTTAGCTATGTCTCATATTGGGTAGACAGGTATGCACCCAAATCAAAGCCTTCAGTGAAGTGTTGAGATTAGGATCTAAAATTCTCTCCATATATATATATATCTCAAAGTCAAAAGTCCTAGAGAAAAAAAATGCGTTTGTCTCAGTCCTGGTTCTCTGTAACACTGCTTATTTTTTAATTAGCAAAGTTTATTCACTAATTTTCATCATGTTACCCACTATAGATATGGGCTTCATGGTTTGAGCTGTAATAATGAGCAGTAAGTCAATGTTCCTTGAAATAATAATACATTTTTATAACACTTTACAATTTTCAAAGGACTTTTCTCCCAGAATCACTATGAAAAGGAAGCACAAATATCATTACTTTACACATGAGGAAGCTGAGCCTTAGACAGCTTAAGGGACATGTTTCCCCCACTGTCACATGACTGTAAATGCTAAACTTGAGACTGATACTCTAATCTCCTTCAAGTGTTCTTTCCTTTCTACTACAATCCCCTTCCCTTCCTATGGTTCTTTTTATACTAGGACTTTGGAGCCAGGTCTCAGTGCCACAAAGAGGTAATATTATTCCCACTCTGTAGATGAGTAAACTAATGTTCAATATGCATACACTGAATAAGAGAGCAAAAAAGGATTAGAATCTAGGACTCCAAGTCCTTCCTGTGTTTTCTCCCACTCTGCTCTCCCTGGGCTCCACCATAAAGTCACCATCTCTTACGAGAATGGTCTCATTGACAGCACACATTCTGGTTTCACTGAATGAACAACCTAATATCTGCATTTTAAACCTTTGATAGGATTCAGAGCTAGAAGGAAGCTGGTTCTATTCCATCCTCTCCAGCTCTTTTATCTATAATTCCATTTCTAATCATTCCTTAGACTCATTCCAATTTTTCAAATCCAATTCCTACCACTCCTGACTCACAGGCATCAGCTGGAAAGCTGTGTTTGAAAGGTCAGTTTTCTTCATAAAGATTTCCAAAATAGCATATTCCTACTTAATATAATCAGCATAATCAGTCTTTAAGTCTAAAACCAATGAGTCTAATGGAAAGTCAAAGCGAAAACTACCCATATTTTCACAAGCATGGTGTGTTTAAAGGGCATATTTCCTGGGAGTCTAGCATTTCAAAGATACAGGGAATACCTCCATCAAGAATCAGAATTTAAGCACATATTAAAAAATGCAGTACCCTCTGACTTTGCCACATCTTTCTTGAGATGGCATCTGAAGTCTGGGTAGAGACAGGCAATAAGAATGAAGAAATTGAGTGGGTTGCTTATCCCAGGGTGAGGCTGGGTCATCCATTGCCATAGATCCTTGATGGTTCTTTCAATGTGAAAGAAATCAAATCCTAGAGCCCCAAACAGATGTCCTGCCAGAACACTGCTCAGCCTGTTTCTAGCTGTTCCCTCAAGGTCATTGCTTTTTACCAGGCAACCATCTCCAAACACTCAGAATGGGCTGTGGCATCTGGACCATATTTTCCCGCCTGGGTGCCATGAATGAGGATGGATATCATATCCCCCACAGTTCAGCTTTCGAGAACCCTTGTATCATTGAATGGAAATGTTGAAAAGCACATAATACCAGCACTGGACATTTATTTTGAGGATTCAACATCCTTCCTTAGTTAGACATGCCTCGACCAAGGGATTGTGCTGACCACATGACGGAATTAAAACATGCAACGGACCAAAGGAAGATAAAAGGGAGTTCTGGGAGTCCCTCCAATACCAGTGGTAGTTGAATTTGAAAAACAAATTTTAACAATTATTCATTAAATACTTACTATGTATGTAGTACTGTGCTAGGCACTTAAAATACAAAAATTAAAACTAAACAAGCCCTGCCCCCACCAAAAAGCTTATATTCTACTTGGTTGGAAATGGATCTCAGCACGATCAAAGAAGGTAAATCCAAAAAAAAAAAAAGAATAAGAACAAAAGCTAGATTATCAGGAAAGACTTATAGGAGGTGGCAACAAAGCCAAGCTTGAAAGAAATTGAAGGACTCTGTCATTTCTTAGGGAGATGCTAAACTTCTCTGAACCTGATCCATATCCAAGGGTGAAACTGCCTGAACTAATTCTTGACAAAAATAACAAAGTATATGTATAGAGTGCTATACAGTTACAACATTTTTACATATGTTGTTTTTCTCACAACAAACCCAAGGGCAAATCAGGACCAGTATTACTGTCTTTACTTTACAGATGATGAAATTAAGGGTCAGAAAGATCAACCAGTTTACTGAAGGCCATTCAACCAATAAATGGAAGGACCTAGACTTGATCCCATGTCTTCTAACTTCTAGTTATAAGGGCTAATTCTACTACATTTCAGCCTACTATGCCCTTTCCAATTATATACACTTAGCCTTGTTTTTATAGAGGAGACTTTTTGAATAAGTACTTCACTTTTTTACTGCTGTGAATAGTCTTCCATGTATTTATATCAAGGTTAAGTTGTCTTAGATTTTATCTATCAAGAGGTCTGGGACCATATCCACTGAACTGCTTTCTATCTTCCCTAACACGACACTCTGTGCTCTTCTAATAGGATGGTGATGTTGGTGATGGGGTGATGATGGTGGTGGTGGTGGTGGTCAATCTGTCAATGCTTTTTCTTTATTGAAAAATTATTCCAAGAGATTTAGGGGGAATGCTATAATAGAAAAAACACTTATGCATTTCAGCTCTTTGGGACCAAATCATACTTATGATATTACAATCATCAGCAAGTGATATTTATTGAGTATCACATGGAACTCCTTACAGAGTACCTTGTGATAGGAGCAATAATTTTTCCTGCCCACAGAAAACTTCCATTCAGACTAAAAGGAATGGACAAGGTAACCTTATACCTCTTAGGACAGGGAATGTGGCTGGCTTAGAGTAACAGGGGTAAGGAATAAAGATCTTATTTCTCTGTCCTTATCAAAAGGCTTCCTCAAAGAGACAGGTCAAATATCAGAGTAGTTGAATGGGAACCAATCAAAATCCCAGTGACCTTCAGGTATGGAGCCTTTTTGTGGTCTGAGGGCAAGGATCTCTTTATGATCTCATGGTCTAAGAGGAGAAGAACTATTTAATTCCCACCAATTTCAAGGTCCTTCAGGCTACACACATTCCTGGCCTTACTTGCTAGACCAGTAGCATTTTGATTCAGTCTTCATAATCCAGTTACAAGAACATAACACATTTCTTTACCCAAACTGCTTTCAACTGTCCTCAGATCTGTGCTGCTGTACAGTGAGCAGAAAGTGAGGCCCTGGGCTGTTTCTAGAGAGGAACTGTTGGCCAGTTGTGTTGGATCACATCCAGGCTCTGACTCCTACCCCTTCTTCTCCTTAGGGGCAGCTAGGTGGAACAGTGGGTGGAGCACCAGGGCAGGACTAAGGAGGACCTGAGTTCAAATCTCACCTCAGACACTTGACACTCACTAACTATGTGACCTTGGGCAAGTCACTTAACCCCAATTGCCTCATCCTGGGTCATCTCCAGTCATCCTGATGAATATCTGGTCACTGGAAAGGCTCTGGAGGAGAAGTTAGGCTGGTGACCTACACAGCCCTCCTTCACTCAAAACAAAGTCAAGTGCAAGTCATGTCATTATTTCTCTGATGGCACGGAATGAAGGACGAACACACAGGCCTTCCCAAATGCTCTTCTAACCCCTGCCCCTCTAGAGACCTCCACTAGGCATCTTGCACACCAGGAGACAGCTCCATCAGCATGCCCTGGATTGGGGTGGCTTTAAAGGGGTGGGCACGTCATCTGGCTGCTTGAGATCCAGCCAGGTAGGAATTGATGTCAGAGAATATCCCTGAGCTCCTGGGCCTGTGTTAGAAGGAAATGCATATTCTAGAAGGGAGAGAAATAAAATTTGTATCCCTTTAACTTTGAAATTGATTTATTTCATCTCTTAATTACTGAAGCAGATTTTATTAGTTATAAACTAATAATTTATTATTCATTAATTAATAATATTAGCAATTAGCAAAATTTGCATTTTACCATCCAAGAGCACTTAATTACATTTAACCCTCAATCCAGAGGCTTACCTGAGCCAGAATGTCTACCTTCTCCCAGCTCTTACCCCTCCACTTTTCTACTTGCTTTTTCAGAATGGCGTGGCGAAGGGAATAAGCATGCATATAGCACCTACTGTGTACTATGTCAAGTGCTTTCTAAATATTATCTCATTCGATGCTGATAACAGCCCTGTTGTTTACCCATTTTATAGCTCAGGAAACTGAGGCAAACTGTAAGTGACTTGGCTAGGGTAAAAATAATAATCATGATATTTATATAGCACTTTCTATGTGGCAGGTCCTGAGCTAAGCACTTTACAATTATGACTAGTCCATTGATCTTCACAGCAACCTTGGGAGGTAGGTGCTGTTATTATTCCCATTTGAAAGATGAAGAGACTGAGGCAAATAGGGGTCATACATCCAGTAGGTGTCTGAGGCAGGATTTGAGCTCAGATCCTCCCTGACTCCAGAACCAGCATTCTCTCCACTGTGCCACCTAGCTACCTCTGGAACTAAATCAGATCAATAGGACCACCACTCTGGTCAATCCGCTGCCCTGCTGTTCTGCTCACCATCTTTATGACCTCCCAGACTCTGCCCTGGCTCCCCTCGATAGGCTCCACTAGAGTATAATATTGCTGAGGGCAAAGATGAGTTGCTTTTTACCCCCATTGCTTAGTACAGTGCCTGGCTGGCACAAAGTAAACACTTAGTAAATGTTTGCTTATTCATTCATATGGTTGAACAGCGAGTACCCTGGGAGTGCAGGCAGGGGTGGGAGAGGAAGTTAATAACCTTAAAATAAAATCTGGGACCTAGAGGAGACCTAAGAAACTACCTTCTCCTCTACCTTCCCATTTCATAGATGTGTTAGCAATGAAGGACAGTCCTTCTATATCTGATAATTCTGGACCTGGAAGTACTAATTTCAGCTTATATACACACTCATGGAATTTCTGATGATTATTTGGGCTTCCAGGTTCCCCCTTTCCAGCAGCACTTCCTAGAGGTGCCACCAGCTAGAGACTGAGCCACCCTCAGACTGCCAGAGAGCATGAATCTCAGTTAGGCTGAGGGGCAGCGTCTGAAACGGCAGAAAGACTACTAGATTTGGAGTCAGGAGACAGGCTTGCCACACACACACGCTCACACACTCACACACACACACACACATGCTCACACACACATGTGCACACACATGCTCACACACACAGACACACACACACACACATGCTCACACACACCCCACACACGCACACACACACCCCACACACGCACACACACCCCACACACGCACACACACCCCACACACACGCACACACACCCCACACATGCACATACACGACACACACACGCACACACACCCCACACATGCACACACACCCCACACACACGCACACACACCGCACACATACCCCACACACGCACACACATATGCACACACACACACACTCATTTTTGAACCTTCTCATTCACTACAACCAAGGCAAGACCCAGGTAGGAGCAGGGAGAATCTCTAGGCTGAGCCAGGATCTCTTCAAGGCCCGGGACTGGGAGAGGCTCCCTGGGTGTGTTTGCTGCGTGGGGTTTGTAAGTAGCATTTGTCTAATAAAGTAATTTCTGAACATCTCACATCCCCTAATTACTTGTCACAATAATGTGATGCAGCTCCCCGCATGCTTGTTTTCCCCATGCCTGGCACAGAACAGGAGCTACCAGGGTTGTGAGGCGGAGTTAAATATAGCCGCTCATTTACTCACCAGTTGCGTTGCCGGAATGCACAACAACATACGTCGTAGCCCCAGACGCACACGCCAAACACATGCACACGCAGGCTGTGCCTGACAGACACATGCCCTGCTCATGTGGCTCCTGCTGAGTTGACCTGAATTCCAGTCTGGTTTCCCTCAGAATGCAGTTTACAAAAAGGCAGCATAGGTTAGTGGATAAGGACCCAAACTTGGAGCAAGAAGAGCTGGTTTAAATCCCACTTCAGACCCTCGAGAAGTCACTTAATTTCTTTGTACCTCAGTTTCCTCATCTGTAGAAAGAGAGGTTTATACTCAGTGGCCTTTAAAGCCTTTTCTAACCCTAATTCTATGATTATAGTAATAGAGCTAGAATAAGGCATTTATGCATACTAAGCCAGGTTAGAAACGTGCAGATACCTCTCGCATCCCTGCCACTGTATTTGAAAATTCTTCCTGTGTTACTGTACAGCAGAGATGCTAATCTTCAACATAAAAGGTGATTTGAGAACACAAAATAAATAACTTTGTGCTACAGAGAGTAGCAAGTTCTCATACCAGAAATATATCTTTATTTTTTAAAAATAATAGAAATGTCTTTTATTTTTGCCCTCTGCATGTCGCCCCCTAGGTAGCTGCCTGCTTCACTGTTCCTCGTCCCCTATGGACAAGAAGTCCATAATGATTGTTGAACGACACAGAATCTGAGCCTATTTCTGCAGGCAGGCTTTAGCCTATAGCTTCCCTTACGCTCACTCTAAGGTAAGAATCCTGATTCCTATTTGTCCTCTATGACTGGTCTTGGGCTAGCAGTGTTGGCTGATGAAGCAGGCAGCATTTTCCTTCAACACCCTTTCATTGCATGCCTTCCCTGCTCCCTCTCTGCTTCTCCCTTTAGCACCCCATTGAACAACAATAAGCATTTATTAATAAGCACCTACTATGTGCCCATCACTATGCTAGGTTCCAGGGGTCCAATGAAAAAGTCACTGTCTTCTAGTTTTCAGGGGAAGAAATCAAAACCAGCAATGATCAAATAAATCACTACTGATCAGAGAAATGCAAAATAAAACAACTGATATACCACATCACATCTATCAGATGGCTAACTAACAGGACAGAAAAAGGAAAAATGACAAATGCTGGAGGAGATACAGAAAAATGACAAATGCTGGAGCAGATACAGAAAAATTGGGACACTAATACATTGTTGGTGGAGTTGTTGTGAACTGGTCCAGCCATCCTGGAGAATAATTTAGAGCTATGCCAAAAGAGCTATAAAACTGTACAAATCCTTTGACCCAGGAATGCCACTATAAGTTCTGTATCCCAAAGAAATCAAAGAAAAGTAACAAAGACCTATTTGTACTAAAATACTTACAGCAACTCTTTTCGTGGTGGCAAAGAATTGGAAATAGAGACTATCAATTGGGGGTGTCTGAACAAGTTGTGGTATATGACTATGATGGAATACTAGTGTGCTATAAGAAATGACAAACAGGATACTCGCAGAAAAACCTGGGAAGACTTATATGAACTGATGCAAAGTGAAGTGAGCAAAGTCAGGCAAAGATGTAAGGATGATCAACTGAAAAAAGACTTAGCTACTTTGATCAAGATAATATCAAAGACAATTCCAAAGGATCCATGATGAAAAATGTTCCATCTCCAGAGCAATAACTGATGAACTCTGAATGCAGATTGAAACATACTTTTTATACTTTATTTTTCTTGGGGCATTTTTGTCTCTGTTTGCTTTTGCAACATGGTTAGTATGAAAATATGTTTTGCATGACTTCACATATATTATTGATAGCAAGTTGCTTGTCTTCTCAAGAAGGTGTGGAGGGTTGGGACAGGGGAGGGGTAGGAGGGAGGGAGAGAAGTTGCAACTCAGTTTTTAAAAAAATGAATGTTAAAATAATTTACATGTAATTGGGAGATATTTAACGAAATAAATAAAAATATGTTTTTAAAAGTCATTGCCTTCAAGGAGATCATATTCTTCTGAAAGGATACAACATTGCAGGATAAATAGATACAAAGTAAGTGAACCAGGGGGCAAAGGAGAGCTTAACACAAGGTGACATGTAGTTGGATAAATAACCTATAGTGCTCATCCATCAGTATATATCTTGGATAGACATTTCAAAATGAATGATGACCAAGAATGCCCAGAATTGAACAAGAAGGGAAAAGGACTTGAATTATCTTAAGAAAATTTCAAAATTCTTTTAATGATCTCAAGCTTTTCCCCCAAAAGAAAGGCTCTCCCTGAACTCCCCACGGAGAGCCTTCATAGCCCCCATTCAGACATGACCTTTAACAGACTTTAGGAAGTATGGAGGGTAGAAGGGCCTGGCATGGTATTGTCCATCAGGTCATGAAGAGTCAGACACGACTGAGCAACTCAGCAACAACAACAAAGGGTCTTCACTGTACCATTATAGTCCATTAAGACTAGGCTTTCCTATTTCCTGATTCCTTAGGACCCTTATAGGCAATTAACTATCTAATCTCATCAGCAGCTAGCTGCAACGTGCAACTTGCAACCTGGGGGGATCCTACTTTGTACAAAGTACTAAGTTAAACATTAGGGCAGCTAGTTGGTACAGTGGATAGAGTACAATCAGGAGTTAGGAGGACCTGAGTTCAAATCTCACCTCAGACACTTGGCACTCATTAACTGTGTGACCTTGGGCTTGTCACTTAACCCCAATTGCCTCATCCTGGGTCATCTCCAGTCATCTTGAAGAATATCTGGTCACTGGATTCAGATGGCTCTGGAGGAGAAGTGAGGCTGGTGACCTGCACAGCCCTTCCTCACTCAAAACGAAGTCAAGTGCAAGTCATGTCATCATTTCTCTGATGGAATAATCTTCTTTGACAACGTACCCAAAGAGATATAACACAATCTCTAAATACTCACGTGTGGTACAGTGGAGAAAGTATCAACTTGGAGTCACAGGTCCTGAGTTCAAATCTCAGCTCTATGATTTGTTAAACTGTGTGATTGTGGGTAAGTCATCTCCTATAGGACTTAGTTTCCTCATCTAAAAAATGAGAAGATTAGACTGGAGGGCATTGGTCCCATCCTGCTTTAGCTCCACAATCCCCTAAATAAGGGCCAATGCAAGTAGAGATACTAAACACTGTTGCGCTTCACAGAAGCAGACATTCCCTGGAGTCTGGGGATGGTTAGAGAAGGCTAATTCCTTCGAGTGCCCTTTAAGGAAGGACTTCCTTCTTTTGCCCCCACTGCTAGAGTCTCAGGGTTCCCTCTTATGTTGCAGAATGGAGTGGTCCCCCTCAATAGGCACATCTTATGATCCCTTCCAGGACCAATTGTTCACAGCACTGAGCCCAACTACAGAATATATACATACAGACCCACACACATACATATATACACATACATACTCACAGAACATATATAGATTATATATACATAGAACATATGTACACACAAAATATACATATATACACAAAACAATGTATACACAAAGCATATATATATACACAGTATATACATACAGAATATGTATATGCATATATATTTTGTATATATTTAGATTATAGATCAGAATATATTTTATATGTACATTCTGTATGTACTCTAAACATACTATTCTGCGTATATATTCTATATATGTATATATTTTGTGTGTATATTCTGTACATCTATATATATACATTTTGTGTGTATGTATATTTTGTCTGTGTGTATACACATATGTACTTTGCCACCAAAACACAGAATAAAAATCATTTTGACAATTGCAGGCAATTAAAGCAGATACTGAGTCCTCCTTTGGCCAGGTTAGTAAATCAGTCCCTGCATTTAGATGCCACTTAATGCCACATGAGACCAACCATTTTTCCCTGGCTACCAGAGAAGTCTAGTGCCCCTTTACTCTCATGCTGTTCATACTGATCTTTTCTTGCTTGTCACACTTGTATAAGTTAGGCTCTGGTCTCCAGTTTGTAACCCCAGATCAAGACTGCTCTCCAGGCCTAAACACCTCTGATTTTCCAAGGGACCAATCCCCTTTTAGTATCTAGATTTTACAGGTCTCTCTTTTCCAGCTCATTCCTACCCCAGCTATCCTCTGATTCCCACCCAAAACATCCCCAGGGGATTTCATCCTTCTTCTACTTTTCAAGATGAGACTTGATATGTCTCCTCCAATAGCATAGCTTTGGTCCATAAGCTTCTACCAACTAGCTCTAGTAATTATGATGCAAATACAGTCTTTAACATAGATATACCGAATACAATTTCCTGATCATACCACAAAGATATCATAAACAAGCACATAAAATGCAGAGTATCTTTTTCCCTAGAAATTTATTGATGTCTTAGACCAAAGAGGGATATGGACGACGGTCACATCAGGCTTCAGGACAGAGCCAGAAGATGGAAAATATTTTGGACCAGAAATGACTTTTAAATCATATCCATAGATGATTGCCTACTTGGCCAAAACACATGGTCAGTCTTGCTTCCAACAATACTCCATCTCTATACAAGTGACTCAGCTTCTCTGAACCCCAGACTCCCATTTCAAAAATGGAGATTACCAAAAATTTGGATGCAGAAGAAACTTTAGAGGTCATCCTGTCCAAACCCTTCATTTTTCAAATGAGGAAACTAAAACTCAGAGAATTGAAATGACTTGTCAAGTTCATACAGATGGTCAGTGGCAAAAGATCTGCGTCTTCTGACTTTAAATCCAATTCCCTTTCAACTGTACCATGCTGATTCTATGAACTTCTGTGACAGAGCTGACATGAAGTGAATGACTGGCTTATAGAGGATTTGGAAGTTCTCAGAGAGGAATTTCATGAGGTTCAACCAAGTGGCACCACCACTCCCCACTATCTCTCTGGCTTCAATTAAATGCATATGTGTATATGTAAAATGCAGCTCCTCAAAAAGTTTTAATCTAAAAATACTACCCCCAAATGTCTCTTCTTATTTAGAAGTTTGCCAACTCCTACACGCCACAGTTGGTTTTCCTTTGTTTTGTTTAGAGACTGGGTCTCCCTATTTCACCCAGGCTTGAAGTACAGCAGCCCCTCACAGATTCAGTCCCACAACTGATCAGCACGAAAGTTCTGACTTGCTCTGTTTCTAGCCTGGCCTGTAGCACACACACCCCCTCCTCCCACTCCTGGGAGCTCACCACATGGGTACTAGACTTAGTGAGGATGTACATTCAGCTTTTGTCCTCCTGGAACTCAGAATTCCTGAACTCAAGCAGTCTACAAGCCTCAGCCTCCCCCTACGGCAGAGATTAGAGATGTGTGCCACCATGGCCAGCTGCCTCTCTTAGCTTTAGCTAAGGATGGAATTTTGCTTTTGCTTTTTTTGAAAAAAAAATTTAGCATAAGGATAAAGTTTTTTTTTCTAAAATAAATTTTTACAAAAAATATAGGAAACAAAACATATGTCACCACCCCCTCCCTACCACAAAAGAAGTATGGATGAATTTACAGAGTACAGGTTTCTAATGCAAACTTTGCCTAAATCTAGCTATGGATTACCCTGGCTGGCATAGTTTACAGAACATCCTGTCATTCAGTTTCTTGTTTTTCAAACTATCTCTGAGATTCAGTAGAGGAGAAAAGTTGTCATTTTCAGTCTTTGGACATCTCCCTGTCTCACAAACCCTCTCCTTTGGCCTACTCACTTTTGGAGAAGGGGTTGGGGGCAAGAGATCTGGTCACATCACCCATTGCTGGTCAGAAAGAGAAGAATTGGTTGAGTTATCTCTCATTAAATGTCTCTGAGCAAAGACTGACCAAAAACTTTTTAAGTGGTTTCTTTTGGGGAATGGGTTGGATTACATGGCTTCTTGAGTACTCTTTGATTCTTCACGTGATCCTTTGTGAAGATTACAAGTAGTTTATAGATTCAAACATCATTATTCCATGTAAACAGGACAACATCTTACTCAACATGGTTTTTTTCCTGACTCTTGGAAATAATAATAACAATTAACATTTCTATAATGCCCACTTAGCTCTAGGCTTGGCTAAGTAGTTTACATATATTATTTCATTTGATTCTCATAACTCTGGATGGCAAGTATTTTACTTTACTCCATTTTACTGATGAGGAAATTGAGGCAAATAGGGATTATGTGCTTGCCCAGTGTCACATTTCTCTGAGGCTATATTTGAACTCAGGTCTTCCTGAGTCCAGATCCAGCATTCTAATCACTGCACCTCAGTAACCTAAGCTATCTCACTCTACATAGTTCATTGTATGGAGCTTACTCTACTTTTAAAGGTATTAAAGTTAGGCCCTTCCTACAGGAGATGAGAGTGTTTCCATAAATCCAAACACTCCCCAGTTACCCCTGCCAGGACCAGGGACAGAGATATCATAGTTAGAGGTGGAAGGAAACTTCAAAGTAATTTAGAACCATGCCTTCATTTTATAGATGAGAAAACTGAGGCCCAAAGAGGTTAAGTAACTTGCCCAAGGTCACATAAGTGACAGTAAATGGCCAGATTTGAACTTGTCTGCAGCATTCTTTTTCCCATACCTCATTGCTTTCCCATAGACAGACCCACCTCTCATCCCAGCAAGTGCCAATTTGGGCAGCCAGAGGCAAAGGGGTCATGCAGTATTGATGAAGGGGAGGCTGCAATTAGCCAGCACTCTGGGCAGGAAGGATCTGCCGCCAGGGCTCCTTGCCCAGGGTTGGGGTGGCCCCTCCCTGGAAAGGGTGTCTAACCTGCTCACTCAGCATTTGGAAGAAAGAGAATTGTTCCTTCACCAAACCCAAGTCCTTTTCTCCCTTTCTGCCTCACTTTCAAATGTTCCGACCATGTCTTATTAGAGTTGAGGATGAGGGATGGGGAGAGAGGACCATCCCCACTTTTATAGAACCAAATTGAATCTTGACATAATGAAAAACTTTCTAACAATTAGAAATATCTACAAGGGCGATGGTCTATCTCAAGAGATGGAAGGTTCCCCTTGCTGAAGGTCTTTAACCCAACCTAGATGACCATCTAGGGAAGCTAAGTGGTACCATGAGCGAAGTATAAGATGAAGTCAAGAAGATCTGAGTTTGAATCTTGCCTCAAACGTTTTCTGGCTGTGTGTCTCTGGAGAAGTCACTCAAAGCTCTTTCAGCCTCAGTTTTCTCATCTGCAAAATGGATGATAACGGGATTTACCTCTCAGAATTGTTGTGGGGACCAGATGAGATAATGTAGCAGCTTTGTAAACTTTAAGTTTACTTTAAGCTAACTACTCACCTATTAAGTAAGTTGCACCAGAGACTTTGCTTCAGAGATAAATTGAACAAGACAAACACTGAGGTCATTTCCGCCTCTGAAATTCTGGGCTGACAGTCTCTCTTAAGCCTTTAATCCTTTACTACCTGGTAACTGGGAGACTTCAACCAAGCCACACCTAGTGAGCCCCAAGCCCACTCCCTGTGAAGGGGAAGCAACCCCAGGGTAGAGAGAGTTTCTGGTTTTAAAGAGACAAAGCCTCACTCATTTTTTTATTCATCAGAAAAAGAGTATTCAATAGAGATGGAAGAAGTATAACGCAAAAGTTATAGTCTTTTAGCCAAGGCCAAGGTATGGCATTGCCCATTCTACTGCCCCCTAGAATGTCCTCTCTTGTACCCTTAATCTCTTCCTGTTAAAACCTTACCCATTTGAAGCAGTCAACTGGGAAAAATCTTTGTTCCTGATAAAATTCTTATACAGAAACAAAATGAATGCTCATCAGTTGGGGTATGGATCAACAAGTTGGGGCACATGAAAATAATTTAATATTGTACCATTTAAAATTATGAATATAATGAATACAGAGAAGCATGGGAAGACATATGAACTGATACAAAGTAAAACAAACAGAACAAGGAAAACTTACAATGAAAAGTACAAGGAAATATACAAGAACATACAAGGGAAAATACTGTTACAACAATGCAAAGTAAAGCAACAATGAAACAATCAAACCTGAATGCTGGGAAATTATAGCAACCAATCTGGGCTCCAAAGAAGACATATGAGAAGGCATATCCCTCTACTTCTTTCCAGAGGTGAGGGACTATGGCTGGTAAACACTGCATACACTCTCAAACTTTTTTTTGATACATGGGTTAGTTTCACTAAACTATTTTTCCCCTCTTTTTCAATCTTTTTTTGTAAGGGATAGTCAGGACCAAAGGAAGATATATAAGAAAATATAGGTAATATAAAAACAAAATATATCATTTTTTAAATATTCAAGAATAAAAAAATAGCATTCATCCTTCAAGGCCCAGCTCAAATGCTACCCTCTCCAAGAGGCCTTTTCATCATATTTCATCAAATCATCTCTCCCCCTTCTGAATGCACAAAACACTGACTACCACTCTTGTGGCACATAACATACCACCTTATTGTAGATATTCATGTATATGTCTTACCTCTCCAATGAGATTGTTTCTTTGTTTCTCCCCAAACACCTACAAACAGTACTTTGAACCTAATAAGTGCTTAATAATGGTTCGCTTGATGAAAGAATGGATGGCTGGATGGATGGGTGGGTGAATGGATGGGTGGACGGATAAATGAAAGGCAGCTTAGGGAGGAAGGGGTGATACCTATTTCTGGTATTTGGGAAACCCTATAATAAGTTACCAAGTATACAAGGCTAGCCTATTCCTGAAGAACATTATTATAATAACAGAAAGTATTCAGGAGACTTGAATGCTAATAGCATAGCTTCACCAATTATGCTAAGATGTATGTGTATGTGTATGTGTATGTATATATATATATATATATATGTATATAGGTAGATATATATATATATATATACACATACACACATACATATATATCATTATAACCACACAACTCTACCATAACATCCCTAGAGATCCTATCATGAGAGAATCTCAAGCACGTTTTCTCCCTATTGTTCTCAAGATTATCCCAAATCAATCAACAGGATACATGTTTAAATTCTGCCCCCCCAAAATACAGTTTCCAGAAGAACAATCATCCCAACCTACCTCCCCACAAAAACATTCTCACCAAGCATCTGGGTAGATCCCCCTCCTTTTATGAGTTCATATCTTTTTCTTTTTTGTATCTCCCACAGTACATCAATCCCTTGACCATGTCAGGTTCTCAAGAAACACTGGTTGAATTTTTCCCCAATTCCCCCAAGAGCCTCTCGGGTTAGCATTCCATCTATGTGTCCTATAGGAACAGATACTTCCCTTACACCCCTGTGCCTCTCCACCTCATCTCTTCCTACTAATTTCCCTCTCCCCACAACTGCTTTCCCCTCTTGGTGCCCTCCATTCCCAGGAGCCCTGTGGGAAACTGAGTTATTTCCGGGGCGTTGTAAACTTTCTTTAACTCACGAGGAACTGAGTGATGCATGAAACCAGCAGGGCAATTACAGAGGCTTTTAAACTGTTGGGCTTTTTGTGTTCATTTCCCCTGGGGGCCCTTAGAGGATGGGATTGTGTTAGCCAGATGATGGAGAGCAGGAGAAAGTGCACATCTTAGTTAGAACAAAATGTGTTTCCAGCTAACACATCAGCAGCTTACTTAGGGCTTTGAGATAAGGGAGTAAGAAATAGAGGCCAGCCCCAGGGATTGGTAATGGCATCTAGAGCTTTTCCCATATCCAGCATCAGCTTGGAGCCAGCCCAGGTGACGATGTGTCCCTGAGTCTCATCTGGAAATTAAATGTTGGGTGGACAGGTGCACAGTATTAAGAAGCCAAAGAGAAAAGACACTGCTCCCCTCCCCCCCATCCCAAGAAGCTTGAGGTAGTCCAGATACCTGAGATAATGTGCAATTGAGGACCCCAACCTGGTTGATGAAGAAGCTTTATTGGGCTGATCAAAGGTCAACAGCCTCCCTGAAGCTCTAAGGTACTTCAAGCCATGAGGCAGGGATATATCTTCCAGGCATACCATGTTCCTCTAATGCCAGTGATCCAGAAGGAAGGAGGCAAGTTGTCAAGGGCAATTTACCCCCTTCTTGGCCCTTAATATTCTTTCCTATTGAGCACCCCTCACTCCCCAACTCTACTTCTGAGTAATAAGTTCTTCATTTGCAAAATGAGCTCGAGAAGGAAATGGTGAACCACCCCAGTATCTTTGCCAAGAAAATCCCAGATGGGGTCACAAAGTCAGACACGACTGAAAATGACATAACAACACCATATTTAGAAAAGACCTTAGCAGTCCTCTGGTCCAAATCCTTCCTTCTTCAGGATGAGGATGCTGGGGTTCAGAGCTGTGACTTGACCAAGGACACACTCTTAGAAGAGATGGGGACTAGAAGCTGGTTACCTCATGTACTTGCATTTGTCAAATGTCTAACATACTGGGCTCAGGCAGTGGCAAGATATCAGTCTCCCCATCTTCATGGAGGTCTTGAGGTGGGAGGTAAGGTAAGGGAGTGGGAATTTCCTACCTTCTTTCCTTGTGTGAGTTTACCTGGTCACCTTAAGGCAGAGATCCCTGAACACCTCCCCTCTGCTAGAATATGAGGGCTAGCCTATGTCAGGAGGAAATGTCATTTCCATCTGAGAAAGTGACCAGCCTTTCTATCCTCCAGGTGCATGGGCTGACCAGATGTTTGATTCAGTTGGATGCTTGAACTAAAGGAAACAAAAATAGACCACAGGAGCCATGATTTGAATCAGCAGTCAGGAGACAACAGGAATGATAACTTGTGTTCCTGATTTCCATTTATGCCCCTTTCACCCTCCTCTTTCCAAACCCAGCTGGAAGCAAACCCCAGAAAAGCCAGTAGGAGGCACTGAACTTTAGGGGGCCATGAGTCACTCCAGAAGAATCTGCCCCAGGCCTGTTCTAAAGTGACCCAGAGTCCTAAAACCAACCAGATTACCGTCAGTGTCTTAGAGGTCAAGGATTTTCCAAGCTAATACTTTTTTTTTCCCCTCAGGACTTTTCTCAGGCTTACTTCTGTCTGGGCCAATTAAGTTTCATTCAATTTAATGCTCATTTATTAATAAGCTATTGTGTGCAAGGTGCTGGGAATACGAAGGTGAAAAACAGGGTCCCTGACCTCAAGGATCTAACAGTCTAAAATGAAATAAAGACAAATATACAAGGTAGGATATAATAGGAGCAAAGTGATTAGGGCAAAATGTACTAGGAAAATTTAAGAAATTACTTCCAGCTGGGAGAATCAGGGAAGAGTTCAAGAAGAAGGCAGCCTCTGATTGGAAACTGGAATGAAGAGAAAAGTTTCAGCAGATGGAGGTTTGAAAGGAACGTATTACAAGGACAAGAGAGAGCTTGTGCCAATGGACAAAGGCAAGAGTTACCAAGACTGGAAGAAGAAAGGAACAGGAGTTCAGTTGTCTGGAATCCAAAGGGTGTGAAGGGGAGAGGCTAGAATGGTGATGTGAAGCCAGGTTGTAGCACCCTTTAAATACTAGAGTTAGAGGTTTGTATTGGCTTTAAGAAGTAAGTGAAGACTTTTGAGCAGGTCAAAGCTAAGGGCTGGGTACTTAGAATACAAAGACTGAAAACATCATGGTCTCTGTCCTCAAGAAATTTACAATCTACAGAAAGGAATATTAATCCTAGCCAGGACCCTATCACCTCTCATCAATCAATAAACATTTATTAAGTACCTACTATGTGCTAAGGACACAGAAAAAGAGACAAAAACCAGTCCCTACCCTTCAGGAGCTTACAATCCAATGAGGAAGACAATATGGAAACAAATATATAAAAAGCAAACTATAGGCAGGATAAATAGAAAATAATGAACAGAGGGAAGGCACTAGAATTAAGAGAGGATGGTGAAGATTTCCAATAAAAGATAAGATTTTCATTTGGATTTAAAGGAATCCAAGAAGGTCACTAGGCAAAGCTGAGGAAGGTGAGGATTCTTAGCATGGGGGATGGCCAGAGAAAATGTTTAGAGCCTGGAGATGGAGGGTCTTGTTGGGAGAACAGCCAGGAAGCCCGTGTCCCTGGATCAGAAAGTACGTTACAAGGAATAAGAGGTGAGAAGACTGGAAAGATGGGAGGCAGCTAGGTTATGAAGGGCTTTAAATGCCAAACAGAGCATCTTAGAGGCAACGGGATGGGAGAAGGGTTGAAGTTGACATGATCAAACCTGTTCTTTAGGTAAATCACTTTTGTGGATGAATGGAGGATGGAGTGGAGTGGGAAGAGAGGTGAGGCAGGCAGATCCACCAGCAGGCTAAGGCAACAGTCCATAAAAGTGACCCAGAGTCCTAAAACCAACCAGATTACTGGCGAGAGGTGATGGTAGTCTGCACTAGAATGATGCATAGTGTCAGAGAAGAGAAGAGGGACGTATTAAAGAGACAGATCTATAGAGCAGGAAGATTGTTTTGACAGCTGTGTGAAGGATCGACTAGAGAAGGGAGAGAGAGGAGGCCGGGAGATGAGAAATTAGGGAGTCATCTAGTTGAAAGAGTAGAGAGGAAGATAATGAGATGTAGACTTAGAGCTAGAAAGAATCTGGGGTGGGAGGGGGAGGAATGAGTATTTTTTAAGTGCCTACAATGTGCTAAATGCTTTACAAATAACTCGTTTGATTCTTGAAACAACTCTGGGAAGTCAATGCCATTATTATCACCTTTTCACAGTTGAGGAAACTGAGATAGACAGTGATTCCTGTGACTTACCCAAGGTCACACAACTGGTGTCTAAGGTCAGTTATGAACTCAGGTCTTCCTGACTCTAGGTCTATTTACTAATCCATTACTTCCATTATTTTTTCCACCTCATTTTACAGATGAAGAAAATGAGGCATAGAGAGGTAAAGTGACTTGCCCAAGAGAAAGAAGAGATATTTTTGAGGTGGAATCAAGCCACTTGAGAACTGATTAGATGTGCTGAATGAGTGAGAGGGAAGGGTCAAGTAGAATTCTAAGGTTTCCCACCTGGATGACTGGGAAGATAATGATAGTACCTTCAAACAAAAAAGAGAATTTGGTTGGAGGGACAGGCTTGGGGGGAAAGTGATGTTTGTTTTTAGACATACTGAGTTTAAGGTGCCAAAAGGACATCCAGACCCAAACCCAGAGGTTTTGGCCATCCCAACTTTAGATAGGCAGCAAATCAAGGGGTCATCAGGTTCACCAAGTTTCCCCCTCAATGTCTCCTCAGTCTTAGGGCAGATGTGGAGGTAGCAGAGCTGACCCCACATCAGATCGCATCTGCCACTCTAATATTTGACAGCAGCAGCACCAGAGTTCCATGAAGTCCATGAGCCACCTGCCAGATTTGACTAAGTAGTATTGATGGCATGGCTAATTATAGCCCCATAAATGTGCTTTATGGCCATGAAAGGGCTGTCCAGTCCATACTCACATGTCCCTAAATCATCCTAACTGTTTTCTTGGGGCATAAACATATCCGTCCATTCATCAGCTTCTCTCTCTCTCTCTCTCTCTCTCTCTCTCTCTCTCTCTCTCTCTCTCTCTCTCTCTCTCTCTCTCTCTTCTCTCTCTCTCTTTCTCTCTCTCTCTCTTCTTTCTTTCTCCATCTCTCTCTACTTTTCTTTTCCTTCCTCCATTGAAGACATGACCTCCCTTTTCCTCTTTTTGAAACTAAGAGCTGAAAGAGATCTTAGAAATCATCTAATCTAGGCTCCCAACCACTGCAAAAAATCTCCTCTTCAGACTCCTTGACAGGTGATCATTAAGTCTTTGCTTAAATGTTTCTAGTAATGAGGAATGAGTTCCTAACAAACTGGTTTCATTGGAGGACAATTCTAAATTTGTTATAAAATATTTCCTTATATTGAGGTAAAATCTACCTCTCTGTAATGTCCATTCCTTTGTCCTAGTTATGTCCTCTATAAGAGTGATAGGGAATAGCAGGAGGTAACAGCACAAGTGACAACCCTTTAAATATTTGAAAACAGTTTCATAGTTCACTGGAAAGTGGATGGCTTTGGAGTCAGAAGACCTGGGTTTAACTCCTAGACCTTTCACTGACTAGCTGTGTGACCTTTAGCAACTTACATAACCTCTCAGGGACTCTGTCTTCTTATCTGTTAAATGAGGCAGATGATTTCTACTGGCTCTTCCATCTTTAAATCTATGACCCCATTATCTATGTCCTCCCCATTTCTGTTTCTTCTTTCAGCTCTCAGGGTATTGAGATCAAAGGATATACCCAGATGGCTGGAGACAGGATCAAATAGACCATGTGGCTCAGTGTTCCAAAAGGTAGAAGGAAGAAGAGAAGCTCTCAATCAATCCATCAATCAATCAGTCGATAAATATTTATTAATCACTTGGAGATATAAAGACAAAAGTGAATCAGTCTCTGTTCTCCAGGGAGGAAGATAAGTGGCATAGTGTAGACTGAGTACTAGACTTGGAGTCAGGAAGACTAGAGTTCAAATCTGCCCCCACTTATTAGCTGTGTGACCCTGGATAAATTACTTAACTGCCATCTACCTCAGTTTCCTCATCTGTAAAACAAGGATAATAATAGCACCTACCTCCTAGGGTTGTTATGAGAATCAAATGAGATAATAATTCTAAGGCAAGTTACAAACTTTAAAGTACTCCATAAATCTTATAATTATTCATTACTATTCATTCTAATGGGGAAGACAACATGCGCACATATGTGTAACACCTTAACCCCAGATGGATTTGGGTGGTGGCCTTCTTGAAGGACAGCCTTCTCAGGCTACACAGTATATTGCATAATTGCAGGGAAATATGATTATTTATTGACTAAGAGACCTCTGAGATTTTGGTGGTGATGGTGGTGGTAATGGTGATAGCAGTGGTGGTGTTCAGTCATTTCAGTCATGTCTAACTCTTCGTGACCTCATTTGGGGTTTTCTTGGCAAAGATGCTGGGGCAGTTTGCCATTTTCTTCTCCAGCTCATTTTATAGATTAGTAAACCAAGGCAAACTGGAGTAAGTGACTCGCCCAGAGTCACACAGCTAGTATGTGTCTGAGGCCAGATTTGAGCTCATGAAGATGAGTGTTCTTGACTTTGGGTCCAGCACTCTAACCAGTGCTAGCAACTCAAGATTTCGGTAGGATGGACATACAAGAGATGTGTCTCCTATTTGGAGAGCATCTTTGGACAGACTTCAGAGGAAAGAGAAGTAGGTTTTAAGAGATATGTAAATTCCCTGCTGGACTGTAAACTGCAGGTCACTCCTCAGGGCTATCCTGGTGCCTCAGAGGGGACTACTAACCCTATCGTGGCCTCTCATCACTGCTGGCTCCTCCAACTGTCCTTCTGTCTCCAAAACTTCTTCCAGCTCCAGAGCATGCAGGTGGGGAGAGTGTGAGGTCTGTCTTCCCATCCAGAGACACGTCCTTCCTCAAGAAAGAGAGAATAACTGATCTATTAGTGTCCTTTGTATGCACACTCAGTTCTGCCTCAGCATCCAAGGAAAAAGCTATTCAGCACAGATTAAGTAGATAGGAAACAGTCACAGAATACCTGCAGGCATGTCCTGAGTTGTGGCAGGGTCCCTCCATTCTACATTATCATGCACCTATAAAGGCAAGCTCACCCCTTTGTCCCCAAGACTGGCTCCCACCCTGTACCTACACTGGCCAGTTTCTGCTACACAAATATAAACACAAAATACACAAAAATGATGAGTAGTAGTAGTAGTAGTAGCTGCTAACATTTATATAGCACCTACTTACTATATGCCAAGCACTGTGAAAATACTATCTCATTTGATCCTCGGTGACACCCCTGGAAAGTAGGTGTTATTATTATCCCAATGTTACAAATGAGGAAACTAAGGCAAACAAAAGTTAAATGATTTGCCAGGGTCACTAGTAAGTGTCTGCGGCCAGATTCAAGGAAGTTTGGGGAGAGAGGGCACCAGCAGCTGGAGGGATTAGGAAAGGCTTTATTTAGATGGTGGCACTTGAGTTGGGTCTCAGTAGAAACCAGGACTTTCAAGGGCAGAGAGAAGGGAGTACATTCCAAGCATGGGAGACATCAATGGTGGAAGGCCAACAGAGGTGCTGAGTGTTTCTCCTAGTTGTGTTATGGATTCATTGTGTATGACCCTAGCTGGACCACAGTACCTCTCTATTGCTCTGTTCACCAACCAAGTGGTGCTAAAACAACTGATATGACACAGCTCCTCAAACAGACACCCCAGGTGATGTGGCCAGAAATCAAAAGAATCACACAAAACTCAGCAAACCTAAAGTGTTAGAGAAAAGCTCAGTATTAAACCACTTCTTAGCATGGATACAATGGGGAAATACACAGAGGCATGCCATTCACAAATTTCTGCCAGATGGGGTTTTATCTCAAAGAATGGCACATGTATGAGGCAACAGAGAAGAGACGTCTCAGGCAACTTTCAGAACAAGCTTATGACAGAGACTTGAAGACAGGTTCTTGGCCCCACAGAGTTCATGTAAACTTTCTCAGAGCTTGGCCTTCTGATCCCCTCCTCTCCAGAATTATTGAGATCAGACTTAGGAAGCTAATTATCTGGGTTGCTTCTCTAACTCAGTAATCAAACAATCCATTTCCCTGTTCTGGGACTTAATTTTCCTTCCATGAAGTGACAAGAATACTGGCATCTACTAGCTATTATTAGAGGTACCTTGCAAAGATAAAACTATGAGGGACCCCTATATGATACTACTTTGGGAAAACAGAGCTATCATCCCCTTTGTGTGCTCCAATTTCTCCTGTATATGTGTTTTTTGTACATAACTCTCTTCCCACTGCCATTCCAATGAGACCCTGAGCTCCTTGAAAGCTGATCTGGGGTTTGGTTAGTTGGTCGGTAGGTTGATTGGTTTTCTCCTTTTTTTTTTTTTTTTTTGTATACTCAGTGCTTAGAACAGTTCCTGGCACATAGTAGGCATTTAATAAATACTTGTTGACTGGCTTACTGTAGGCTAACTATTTTATATTAGGCTATGCATAAAATTGTCATTTTTCCAGAAACAGGATTAGATCTGTAGTTAAAACCAAATGTTTAGTAAAATGCGATGTGGATAGGTCCATTATGCCTTAAGTTGGTAATTCATGCCCAATTTTGAAGGTTGATGCTATGGAGAGCAACCATGCCTTCCCACAACATGTCCTTAGCGTCATTGTCAGAGACAAATGATGCTAAACTGCACGGACCATGGATCTCATCTAGTGTGGTATGCTCTACATCTGTAAATGCTTACTCCATGCAATAACCAGCTGGGTTATTACAGATTTATACTATATAAGGGATTAGCAATTTTAAAGAATGACTCAAAACGTTCAACAGCTCCTAAAGATAATATAAAGCTATCCCAGACCTCTGCCTCATGCCAAATATAGCCAGGTTCATGTTTAGAAACCTAAATCCACATATCTTGGAATCTTCCACAAACATCTCAGCTTTCCTTTTTAAGAACTCAATTGGGAAAAATTCTGAGAGTTTTGGTACCAATTTCTCTCTTTTTCAGTGTTTCTGAGAAATATAGGCTGTGCCCAAGACAGCTCCCAATATGACTATTTCCAGAGAGTATTTGGGAGAAAAAGCCAGGAGACCTTTTTCTTTATTTTTCATCTCACTGGTGGTCTAGAATGACAAACAGGGATGTTCAGGAAGACCTTAGGAAATCAGAACAATAGGGAATCATCAGCAGTTACTAAGAGGCACAGAGTGGGAACAGAGTTGAGGATAATATCACCTCTTTCTTTGTGTACACACGTTTAAATATGCACATATATTTAAATACAAATACATAAATATTTGCACATACATACCTGGATACAGGTATGCATTCAAATATGTAAGTATACATACAAACATGCTTGAATACAGCTGTTATTTGTCTTTCATTTTTGAAGAGTATTTAAGTGAGGCAGAACTGCACAATCATCAGCCTCACTCTCTCTTCCAGAGTCTGGTAGTGAGATAAAAGTCAAGATGACCGGCAATGGCCTGGAATGCAGTGGAGGACCTTGTCATCTTGAATACGTGATCAAGCTCTAAGTGCTCCACAGCATCTGCTTTGGCTGTCTTCATGGACATTGAATCAAGTTGTTCTCATCTGCCCATTCCACTAGAGATCTCTACATGCTTGGAGTAAATACCCGCCTAGCTCACCAATGGGTTTGAGACCAAGACAGTTTACCAGGACGTGACTGCTGCAAATGCTACCGTTTTTGGAGCCGCAGGTAAGAGTTGAGTACGAGGTAAACACCAAAAATGGATGAGCAACCTTTTTCAGTAAGCCCTCACACCAGAGCTGTAGTCTTCCTTGAACATCCCATATACCCCCACACATATGTATTCAAGTAGATAAGTATATATCCATACATGCTTGAATAATGTATGTGTTCAAATAAATAGCATGTGCACATACACAAGCCTATGCAGGAAATGAATGAAAAGGTATTTATTAAATACTTCATAAGTGCCAAGCACCATGCCAAGTGGGGCAGCTAGGTGGCACAGTAGATAGAGAGCCAGGCCTGAAGTCAGGAAGACTCATCTTCATGAGTTCAAATCTGGCCTCTCATACTCACTACTTATGTGAGCCCTGATTGCCTCAGTTTCCTCTTCTGTAAAATGAGTTGGAGAAGGAAATGGCAAACCTGTCAATTATCTTTGCCAAAAAAAGTCACAGAGTGTTGGACATGACTGAAAAGCAATGGAACATCAACTCTACTAAGTGCTGGGGATACAAACACAGCATAAGAAAACTCCCTGCCCATACTCTCCAATAGGCGGAAACTACATCAAGATATTACAGATTAGAAACTTACTAGAATAGGGAGTGGTGACCTAAGAGAGGAGAGAAAGACACACTTTTGAATACTAATGACAGCGTTGATTTGATTATGGTTCCAGTTCTGAACAGAACAAGCAAAGACTGAAGGGTATTCAGGAAGCAGCCCACTTAGATGTACCCAGCCATGTGAGGCACTAGCTCGGAGGTGGGGAACCTGCGGCCTCAGGGTCACGTGAGGCCTCCTAGGTCCTCAAGTGCAGTCCTTTGACTGAACTCAAATTTCAGGGAACAAATCCCCTTAATAAAGAGATTTATTCTGTAAAACTTGGACTCAGTCAAAAAGCTGCACCTAAGGACCTAGAAGGTCACATGTGGTCTTGAGGTCACAGGTTCCCTACCCCTGCACTACTAGTCAGTAGAATGCTGAGTCTGACTCAGAGTAGTCTGAAAGGATTAAGTCTGTCAGAACATGGTGTCTGGTCCCTGGGCATGACTAATCTCATTAATATAGCCAAGAGTCAGAAAATAAGCAGAAAAGGGGGTCTGAATGGCCAAGAAAGATGCTCCAAAGTTCATACACTAAAGCTCATAGCTGAGCCCTTTGGGCCCTCACTCAAAGTCTAATCACTCTTAATTTAAAAACAACTCTAACACATTTGGATACCTAATTTCCAATCCTGCTAACCAGATGTAGTAAATTAGATTGTCCATTTTCTTGATTTGTCCCTACTCACTGCTCTCCATATTCCTCTCCCCTTCCTCCCTCCACTTCCCTTCCCCTGTCTATCAAAAGCAGGCAAAAGAACTCAAAAGCACAGCGTGAAGGAAGCAGGCTTACCTGCTGACCTCACAAGACCCAAAGAATAAAGCTGTATCACAGTATAGGACAGTAGCTGATATTCGGAATGGTTCCTAATGACCCAGACTCAGCTTAAATCTGTTCATTATCTAAGATGAAGGCAGGGAGTTGTATAAAAACACTTTAGAAAATTTCTATTATTTCAAATGAGGTAATATATGCAAAAGCATTTTACAAACCTTAAAGCACAATGTAAATTTCAACTATTATTATTCCAACTAAAAGTGTTAAAATTTTAAAAAGCTCCTAAACTTGTAGCTCCAGGCTCTACCATAATTCCTTACACAAAGTAAACATTAAACAAATGTTTTTGGCTTAGACCTCATCACACTAAATGGAATTTTAATGCTAAGAGAACCAAGTCAGAAAATTCAGATATCCAGGATAACTCATTCCCTGTAGATGGTATATTGAAATATGTTTCCTTTCCTCTTTCTGTCTGCCTTTCCTCACCATTCTCTATACACACACACACACACACACACACACACACACACACACACACACACACATATATATATACACAGAGGCAAACAACATGCATGTCAAGGGAACATTTCCTTCCTCTAGAAGGACTTGCTGGAAGCACACTATAAACTGTGTTTCTTGAAACTGATGCATTCCATTTGGAGAGCAAGTTGGCAGTATAAAATGATTCCCAAAACTGACCAGCATCTTCAACCCATTGATTCCAGTGCTAGAACTTTATTCTAAAAATGTCATCAAAAGGAAAGAAGGACCTATCTGTACAAAAATAATCATAGCTGTTCTAATTATAATAGAAAAAAATTGGAAACAACCTATACATCCAATGACTGGAGAATGACTGAATAGATAATGGTATTCTAGGACTATAATGGAATATTATAGGACTATAAAGAAGCTATTAATATGAATAATAGAAAGAGATACAGAAAGACCTTTGTGAAGTGATGCAAAACAAAATGAACACAACTAAGGCAGAATATACAGTCACTACAACTATGGTTGGAGGGGGTATTTTTTTAAGAAAACTAAGCCAAAGGAAGCAGAGCTCCAAATCAACTCAGAGGGGACACTGAGCAATGCACCTTCTGATCATTTGTTTGGTTCTAATTATCATAGTTGCTGACATTCACATCTCACTTGAACATTTATAGAGTTTCACACACATTTTCTAAATTGAACCTAACAACAACCCTGTACTATATATAGGCAGGATTGTCCCCACTTTACAAATGAGGAAACTGAGGCTCCAGAAAGTTGAGTGGCTGGTTCATGATCCAAGAGTCAGGCAGGGATCAAACCTGGGTCTTTTGAAATACCAAATACAACCCTCTCCACTTTGCTTACTTTGTTAAAATGTTAGGTATTGTACTTGAAGAGATAGGCATGATTTTGTTACTTATTATGATAATAGCTAGCACTTGTAGCCCATTTAGATTTTCATAGCACTTTATATATGTGACCTCCTTTGATCTTTACAACACCCCTGGGAGGTATGTGCTATTATTATTCCATTTGCGAACAAGGAAACTGAGTCAGAGAGTGGTTAAATGACTTGCCTAGGGTCACACTATCTGAGACAGGATTAGAACTCTGGTCTTCCTGACTCCAGGCCTAGCTCTCCATCCACTACAATACACTGCTACTCTATTTGTGTATGTTTATTCAATCATTTTTTTCCTTAAGTTTTTAATTTTTTTTGTTTAAAAAGGGACTATGTAGAAACAAAGACATTTGTGGACTGTTGGTAAAATGGTGAATTGGTGCAGTCATTTTGGAAAGCAATATGAAACTACGTTATGCCCAGAAAAGGGAAGTTAAGTGGCACACTGGATAGAGATAATCCTTTCCATGGAGCAAGGAACTTTTCAAGCAAGCATTCATTTCTCCAGGATCCTCTGCCTTTCCTCAGGTCCTGATTTTATCTCAGATCTTGTCTTTGCTGCTTTAGGAAGGGAGGAAGGCACTCTTTCCCACCTTGGCCCCTTCCACTGACACAGTTCCATTAAATCTCCACCCTATTACTGTCCCTGAAGAAGAGCGCTCTCCCTATCATCATCACCACTACCAGTATCACCACCCCCATCATTACCATCAACACAAACACACACACATGCACACCATACTCTGGCACCTTTTGAGGGGGGAGGGAGAAGACTCTGTTCTTGGTGGATACGAAATCAGCTGGCCAAAAATTAAGAATAAAAAAGGCCCAAGGACTGAGGCAGGGAAAGCTGGGCTGTGCTTTTCATAATTGATTCATTTGCCTGTAAATAGAGATCAGAGAACTCCCATGTTAAAGAGAATCAGCCAGAGCTAATCATTACAGAGAATTCCCCAAGGACCTGGGGCAGGGCGGGTGCAGAATTGCTCTTGCCGCCTGGCACTGTAACTGATTGCACCAGCTGACAGCGTGCTTCAAGGACAGTGGGCGTGTCCCTGGTCACCCTCCCCTGCCTGACCTTCTCAAGTCCCTGCCAGACTTATTGATACCCCTCAACCCCAGCTCCAGAACACATATCTGGCCTATAAAATGAGTCCAGCTTCCCTAAGGCCCCTGAGCCCACCAAATGCCCTATGCATAGTACAGGAGGAAGAGAAAAAAAATGAGACAATGTTGAGGGCCCCTTCAGCCCAAGAGAGAAAGAAGAAATCCTTTCATGTATAAATGAAAACAGATTGCCCCCATATCTCTCATGCAAATGTTTGTGATCTTTGTTAAAGAAGCAAAGTTTTTTGTTCTTGCTGATTTATCTTAAATGCATAAGTTTTCCTCATCCACCAGTGTCTACCTTAAGCATGTGATGATTTTCCCTGGTGGAATGGGCAAATGAGAATAATTTGTTCCAATATCCATGAAGGCTCCTGAAGCAGATGCCGTGGAGCACTTAGAGACTGCTCATACATCAAAAATGCCAAGGTCATCCACTACATCCCAGGCCATCGGTGGTCATCTTGACTTTGGTCTTGCCACTGGACTTCAGTGACTCTGGAAGAGAGAGGGAGGCTGATGACTGTGCAATTCTGTCTCATTTAAATCCAATTCATTCATGAGTCAAGACCTCACCCCGTGATGTCACTGGTCCTCTTCAAAAATGAAGGACAAGCAACAAGTTCATTATAAGGCAGAAACCAGTGTGCTTAGCATCTAGTTAAAAAGATTAATCAGTTAAAATGAGGGGTGACCAGATGGCACATACCCCACCCCATCTCCAACCAGCTGTGCCCCAACTTAGACTTGGTCCAGGAGCTCTCCCACCACAAGGGTTTATGTCCTGAAGTCCAAAGTCTCTCTGAAGTTTATCCCTTCTCCACAACTGAATTTGTCTTCAAAAGTTGTTTTTGACAAAGGAGATGCCTATCAATTGGGGGATGGCTAAACATGTTATGATACACAAACGTAATGATAAATGCAATGTGAGAAGTAATGCATATGACAAAGACAGAGAAGCATAGGATGACTTGTATAGATTGATGCAAAGTAAGTAGAGTCAGAAAAACAACACATAACAAGTATTATAATAATGGAAATGGAAAAAACAAGCCAAACACTTGAACACTGTGTGACCAAGGTTGGCACCAGAAATGACAAAATGTACCTGACTCCTTCCTTTGCAGAAATGGTGGATTATGGGTACTAAATACTGCATGTACTTGGTTGATGTGTTAGCTTTGCTAAACTGTATTTTTTCCCCTTCCCTGTGTGAAGGGGAGAGGTGGAGAGAAAAATGAGTTTGAGTTTGGAAATGGCATTGTCAAATCAAAAGATATCCGGAATGTTTAAGTTACTTTGAGGACATCTCCATACTTTTTGCCCAAGCACTGTAAATGCTTATTATACCTCAACTCTCTTTCATAGCCTATATCCAGCCAGTTAGTCATTCATGAAGTCCTGTCAAATTCCTCCTTCAAAATGTTTCCCAGTTGGGGAATGGGGGGCAGAGCCAAGGTGGCAGAGTAGAAAGACAGAACTGGAGAAGCTCTTCCCCCACAACCCATAAAATACCTGTAAAAAATGACTCTAAACAAATTCTAGAGAAGGAGAAACCAAAAAATGAAAGAGCGAAAGAGATTTCCAGCCCAAGGAAGCCTGGAAGGCCAACAGGAAAGGTCTGTTGCACCAGGCTCAGAGTGGAGCGCAGCCCAGACCAGCCCTGGTTGCATGGGGAGGCAGGGACAGAACTAGAGCAGGCTTTAGGGCATGGAATCCCAGACAGCAGCTGCATTTCCCATATTTCTCAACCCACATATGTCAAAGAGAACTTCAAAGGTCAGTGAAGAGGCTCTTTCACCAGGGTGAGAAGGGATCTCAGTCTGACTTGGCCCCAGGGCAGCCCACCGCTGTGGCAGCACCCATTTTTGGAGCACTCAGCCTAAAGACCCTGGGGAAATTGAACAGCTGATCTGGGTCTCAGCCCTGAGAGGCAGTTCTGGGGTGAGGGGGATGACTGACTGGCCTGGTGGAGGCTCTGGAGAAGGAATTCTTGTAGATCATGGACAGAAAAGCTTGTGGTTGCTCCCAGACCAGAGTGCAAGCCAAGAGAGGAGTAAAGTCCTCTCCTTTGATTGTTCCATCTTGGAGGAACTGAGAACTTACAGGTGCCTAGAGTTTATCTTCTTCTTGACAAAGGACTCAAAAGTCAAGTAACTAGCAGGGAAAATGCCCAAAAAAGGGAAAAAATAAGACTATAGAAGGTTACTTTCTTGGTGAGCAGGTATTTTCTTCCATCCTTTCAGATGAGGAAGAACAATGCATACCATAAGAGAAGACATAAAAGTCAAGGCTTCTGCATCCAAAACCTCCAAAAAATAAATATGCAATGGTCTCAGGTCATGGAAGAGCTCAAAAAGGATTTTGAAAATCAAGTAAGAGAGGTGGAGGAAAAATTGGTAAGAAAATTGAGAGTAATGTAAGAAAATCATGAAAAGCAAGTCAACAACTTTGGAGACCCAAAAAGATGCTGAAGAAAATAATACCTTTAAAAATAGACTAACTCAAATGGAAAAAGAGATCCAAAAAGCCAATGAGGAGAAGAATGCTTTAAAAAACAGAATTAGCCAAATGGAAAAGGAGGTTCAAAAGTTCACTGAAGAAAATTCTCTGAACCACAGATTTTTCTTCTTTAAAAAATTAAAAAATTCTAAAAATTAGAATGGAGCAGATGGAAGGTAATGACTTTATGAGAAACCAAGAAATTACAAAACAAAATCAAAAGAATGAAAATAGAAGACAACATGAAATATCTCATTGGAAAAATAACTGACCTGGAAAATAAATCCAGGAGAGATAATTTAAAAATTATGGGACTACCTGAAAGCTATGATCAAAAAAAGAATCTCGACATCATCTTTCATGAAATTATCACGGAAAACTGCCCTGATATTCTAGACTCAGAGGGTAAAATAAATATTGAAAGAATTCAGCAATTACTTTCTGAAAAAGATCCGAAAAGAAAAACTCCTAGGAATATTGTAGCTAAATTCAAGAGTTCCCAGGTCAAGGAGAAAATATTGCGGTCAGCCAGAAAGAAACAATTCAAGTATTGTGGAAATATAATCAGGATAACATAAGATCTAGCAGCTTCTACATTAAGGGATCAAAGGGCATGGAATATGATATTCCAGAAGTCAAAGGAAATGAATGTTGAAAATTTAAAATAAATGATTTTTTAAAAAAATGTTTCCCAATGCTTCCTTTCTCTCCATTTCCACTATCAATGCAGATGGTTGCCTCATATATGCATTATTGCAAAGTTTCTTAATTTGTCTCCCTGACTCCAGTCTGACTACCTCCCCCTTTCCATCCAACCATCTTGTACTACTGCTAGATTAATCTTCTTTAAATACTACTTGTAATTTTATAGTAATAATAACAGTGACTCATATTTATATAGTGCTTTCCTCACAACAACCCTGTGAGGGAGAAAGTGCAAGTATTATGAGTCCTACTTTAAAGAAGAAAAATTTGTGGTTCAGAGAATTGATTAATCAGTAAAAATTTGTGAAGTGCCTACTACATATTAATGCTGTCCTTGGTGCTGGAAATACAAAAACAAACAAACAAAATCCCCACCCTCAGCAGCCTAAACCCTATAAAGTACAGGGATTTATGCAAGGCACACATCTAGTTGGTTGGTAGAATTCTTCACCTCCCGTTCAGTCTTATAACTGGGCCATCTCACCATCTGACTTGCTGCTAGCCTGCTGCTTGCCACTAGAAACTATACCACCTAAAATGAACTTCTAGAAGTGATATCCCAAGTCTCTAGGGCAATTAGTTAATCCACTCCACTTTGGAACTCTTACACATACCTCCTTACCTTAGCCCTTGCTTTTCCCTTCATACCATTGCTTCCAGAAAGGGTATGTAACTTGGCTGCCCTAAGATTGGTTGATCTATGATCTACTATGATTTCTCAGAGCAAAACTCCCTTCCATGGTCTTCACTTCTTTATATAGTTAGTCTTCCTCAATAGAATGTTAGGTCCATGAAGCTCTCTCACTCTTGTTTTGGTATTCCTAAAGCTTAGCACAGTGCCTGGTACATAGTATGCCTTTTCATCATTCATTCAGAGTCAGGGCTAGAAACAAAGTTTCCTGACTCCCAATTCAGTACTCATTCTATGACACTATCAATGGTTCCCATATGGCTTTGAGAATATTACTCCCCTATTCTAGAGTATAATGGTTCCATACTATGGAATAACAATAATAATTGACATTTATATAACACATTAAGGTTTCTAAAATTCTCTCTTTTGACCCACACAACAACCTTAAAAAGTGTGGGGGAAGGCAATGGGGGGACAGTCTACTTATGATTTCATCGGTATAAGGAACCCCTAGTAAGATTCTAGATTCTACCAGTGCAAATGTGTTTTGTGACTTACAGTCTTACAGACCTACTTGGATTATATAATTATATTAATTATATTTATATTATATATATAATTATATTAATTATAAAAATTGTTACTCCTATTTTACAGGGGAAGATAAGGTCAGACATATCAAGTTCAGAGAAGTAAGCCCATAGTCATACTGCTAGCAAATGTGACAAGCAGGATTTGAACCAGTCTCTCCTGACTGCAGATCCACCATGTTTTCTGCTATACCATGAAGTGTTTTTTCATTACCTTAGTCTAGAAAGATTTCTCTCTTCTCTGAATTTCTATAATTCACTGGATGCAATTGATTATCTTTATAATGCAGTCTAGTACTTGATTACATGCTATATTATTTTCTCTAATTGTTTCATATATTAATAACTCCTTTCCCCAATTAGATCACAATCTCCTCAGAGCTAAGTACTATGTCTGCTATTTAACTTTTTTCCCTTCTATTCATGGTGCCTTGTTCAATGCAGTATGCAAGGAAGATATTAAATAAATACTTGTAGACGTGTTAATCAAGGCTTCTGCCCTAACCAATTAATGCAAAAGACCTCAGAACATCCTAGGGAAACCAGAATGGTGGTCTGAGGTGAATTCAACAGACCTTTCTTTGCTCAGGAGGGGCAAAGAAAACACATTTTGTTCCTACTCTCTAGGATAAGATGCTTCACCTTTGCAAATAAATCCCATGGAATTCCTTTTTGTCTTCTCTCATAGCAGCCTCTTCCTTGCCCTACAGACCACATTTTGGGACCATTCTCTAGAAGAGGCCATTCTTGTTATAATTAATAACAAGAAAACTTGAACAATAATGATATCTAGTACTTACGTAGCACTTTAAGGTTTTTCAAAGCACTTTACATGATTTCTCATGTGATCCTCACATCAACTCTGTGAAGTAGATGTTGTTATTATCCCCATTTTACAGATGACGAAACTGAGGTCTTATAGAGGTTAAGTGACTTATCCAGGATTATACAGCTAGTAGAGGTAGGATTTGAACTCATATCTTGCTGTCCAGAGAACATTCTCTCCCCTTAGAAACCAGGTTCCCCAGACAAAGACTTATACTAAAGAGTGAGGAAAACAATCCAAGCAGATGCCAGTCTAGGAGACCAAGCTCTGCCAGGTCTCATGCACTCCTGAGAGACCTGTTAATTGATGTCTATTCATAGCAACAATTATAAGGACATTATGGTGGTATTTATAGCTGCTTTCACCTCAGACTCCCAGCAAAGTGGCAGGGGGTGTGTCTTGGCAGGATCATTCCATTCTTTATTGGTGACAGATCAAAAAACTCTGGTGGCCTTAGCACTATGGATCCATTATTTTATGCCTCTCATCCCTACCTGAGTCAGACTTCTTGAGCAGCTGGTATTCTTCCATTACCCCAAGCAGTTGCCTGATTGATGCTGTCCTCCCTATAGACTCATGGTCAGGACAGGGCTCTTCTAGCCAGAGCTCTGACCTCAAGCCATCCTCCTGTCTCAGCCTAGCACTGCAGTGATAGATCCCGGTGCCTGGCTCTTTAGATGTGAGACTAAACAAGCCTTATGTTATTCTGTACCTCTTCTTAGGTGTTGCTCTGTATCATTGCTATTTGTGTGTCCATCTTCTTTCCCTTACTAAAGGCAATGGTGTTGTGAAAAGAGCAACGACCTGGAGTCAGCTGAGGCCCCAGTTCAAACCTCACCTCTCACATTTAAGTGTATGACCAGGGGCAAGTATTTTACTTAACTGTTTCCTGAGGTTTGTTGAAAAATCAAATAAAATAATCAATGCAAGACACTTGGTAAATTCTCAGAACTGTACAAAAAGTCAGGACTTACTATGACTTTGTAAACTTCTCAAATGAAAAAAAGTATCATTTTATTGAACTTTTTATGCCTCTAAGTACCTAGCAATAGAACCTTACACATAGTAGACATTCATGAGGCCACTAGGATGCTGAATTTAGAGTCAAAAAGACTTTCATTCAAAATCCTGCCTCTTATACTTACCAGGTGCCTGATCCTAGGAAGTCTCAGACTCAGTTACCTCATCTGTAAAATAGGCATAACAGGTGTCTCATGTGTACGCAGAGAGCATCAGTGTTTTTGAATGATGCTGTTTTCTACATGGAAAAGGTTGTGGAGTTTGCTTCCAGAAGAGTCATGAAGACATGTAATGAAAATGCCCCCAGAAAGACTGTGGAGCAGGTGTAGACATTCTGCAACTAGTTCTGACTGCAAACAATGTCATGAATGGAAGCCTCTTTGACTGGCTGTAGTTCTATCCTCCAAAGGGCCTCAGTCAGCTTCCTCCTTTTCCTCTCTCGGAGGATCTTGGTTCTTGGTTTGATCCCTTCTTAGAGTGTATGGTAGAGTTAACGTAGTAAGGGAAGCAGCTTTGGTCTCTCTCCCACTAGGCTAACATGTGGTTCCATGAATGTGGGTCTCAGGACTTTGCCTCTGCCTTTGTCTATTTTCTGTAGGTAAAGGGATTGAAGACCGTGACCTTTTAAGTTTCAAAAGATCGGGAGAGTGAGCCATTCAGACATCCAAGAGTCAAGTCTATGCTAGGTTTCCTAGTCAGCCCAGCATTGATCCTCCTAGAACCAAAAGCAACCACCTTCAGGACCCTGTCCAGCAGTATCTGAGACAAAGACTTTTCCAGTAGCAATGCTGTGTTGGGACATGAATCTCATGAGAATAATGCTAGGAAGAAACTTAAATTGGAACCTATTCTCACCAGGGGAGAGACCACGCATCAAGGTATAGGAGGAAATTTTTCATTTTTATTCTTGATACATCTTAGAAGTAAATATCTTTCTAAAAATCAATTGATAAGTGATTAAATTCAACTGGAGCACTAGCCACACCCTGGTGGCTAACAGTAGGAAAAGCATGACTGGTAGGCACTTGAGTCAGTAGTATTAGCAAAGAAACACACCCAAACCCTCAGAGCTATCTCTAGAAATCTGATGGGCATATATAGATGTTTGGGTATGGAATAGAGGGTCATAGTGTACTTAATCCATGGAAATAATAATAGCATCTATCTCACAAGGTTATGAGAACCAAATGAGAAAATACATGTAAAATACGTTGCAAACTTTAAAGTACCATTTAAATGCTAGTTATTACTATAATATTATTACATTATTATTGAATTATGTTTATATCATAATATGATTATAATCTATAATATATTGTTATGTAATCATTTTAGCTGGTTGAATGAATAAGTTCTTCCTGGCGTCCAGAGGAAAGGATAGAGGCTTCAGGTTTTAAACTGGGAATTTTCTTTTCTCTATCTTCGATTTGGCTAATAACCCTTTCATTTTCTTACAGGGTTTGTGAAGTCAATCCCGTGATGAAAACCAGATGAGTAATTCTACAGGAAGAAGACAGAGATATGAAGCTCCAAACTCAACTGCTTGTTCCTGTTAGCCTCTGTCCAAGATTTCCACGCTCCTTAAGACTGGGTATTTTATTTCCTAAATCTCTACTAGGTGAAAAGCTTCAAAGACATCCCCCAAACTTCCTGACACATCTGCAATTTTCCTAGGGAGAGGTGACTGACGACCTCCAGAAAGACTCTCACTCTGGATTTTGACATCTTTCAAGTTGCTGACTTGGTTTTAAAAATTTCAGTTTATCTAAAGAGAGAAAATATTTACAATCTGACAACTAGAAGGGGAAGGAGGGAGAGAAAGATGACTGCCTAGTGCCACCAGGTATTGTTCCTCCTCTAGGATACTGCCTCAATGGCTGACCCCTCCTCTAGGATACTGCCTCAATAGCTGACCCCTCTGTCTTGTTACCATCCCGGCCTCCCCAGAAAGTGCCCACCCTCAGCCTCCAGTTGATTCATATCATCATAGCTTTATCATTTCAACACCCCATCACTACCACCTCTGCCCCACACACATACAAATCTCAGTTCTCCATTTCCAGACTAGACAGAGAGTTCTTTCTATGACAGCCCTTCCCTTCCAATAACAGGCAGAGACAAAGTCTGGGCAATTTGTGGAGCGTGGGAAGAGTTGTATATTTGTAGCATCCTTTGTAACACCACAGGCAGCTATTAAGACAATGTTTCTCCCAGAGAGAAAGGCTCAGAGAGATTGGGGGGGGGCAAAGGAGGGAAGTGGGGAAAAGATGGGGTAGACAGATGGAGAAACAGAGATGAAAATGGTTGAAGGGAGGTTAAATTCTTCACTAGCCCTACTTCTTTGCACATTGTCTGATCATTTCCATAATTCAGAACAAAGTGCAACACTATTTAATGAGCCCATTAATGACCCTCTAATTTAGTCTCTACAGGCCAAATTCATAAAATATTTATGCTCCATTTACACAGGATTTCCTCTGACTCTTTAGGGTGAATGGACTTTGTCAAACAGCTGGACAGTGATATGCCCATAGTCTCTGGACCAATGAGTTCCTGGGATCTTTCTGGTCCAAATCAAGAGGGAGCAGAAGAAAGAAAACAGAAAGGTGGGCCACTTCCTGCTGTAATCATGTTTCCTTGTCTTGCTCCCAACCACAGGCAGTGAGAAGTTGGGTAAAAGGGAAACCCAGCCCAGACCTCTGCGGGAGGCACTCAGCTTGATCAGTGTCAAGAAAGAAGTGTTTAATTCATGCCTGCTAGCTTCCCAGAACTGTGCGTGACATCCAGCCCCAGAATGCATGGATTTCTCTCTAGAGCACTGCTCTCCACAGTACAGGGTACAAGATGATCCATTAGGGTGTTGGAAAAAAATATTACAAGTGAGGACAGTCATTAGAGCAGCTAGTGAATTTGCAGCTGCTGCCTTCCCTTGGAGGTAAGCCTTGCTCACTCATCACCAGGCTGGCAGATGAACAGAAAGTTGTCTGATTCCCATGTACCCCTTCCATCCCTCCCCAACCCCATAGAAACATCATCACAGATGTCCTAGGTCTCCTGACCTAGGTCCTGCACGAGTCTAGGCTGTAATTGGGATAGACAGACCCTACAACTCTGGGACCAAGAACCTTCCAAGTACCTCACTCATACTCTAGGACATATAGTAGGCATACCACATGGTCTCCAGTAGGCAGGGGCCCAGGCTGCAACAGGAATAGGCAGACTATGGTTCCCTGAGAGTGGAAAAACATGAAGGAAATGTGAGTCCACACGAAAGAAGATGTATAATATGGAACCTGGGACAGGGAAAGAGGAGGGGTGTCTCCATGGGCCAGGAGAGAGGAAAACACTTCCCAAGAATTTGAATTCACTGATACCTGTGGAGACTTTCCCCATTCCCCCATACTTCCCACTAGGAGAGAACCCAGGAGCTCATACCTGACCAGGAGAAACCTCAGCAAGGAGAGTCAGAGAAGAACAGGTACTTAAGCCACAGTAGGAAGGGGCAGTGGGAGTAAACAGCAGATAACAACATCCCCAGGTAGGCTCAAGAAGCCAAGCACAGAACTCATTCTATAATGCAATCTTCTTCCCCAGCCTACCCATACAAACCAGAGAGATAACTTGGAAGCAAATGAAAAAGGACACCCACCACCAGGAAACCTGGCTTACCTGAGCATGTTGCAATCTGCCCTGCTACAGCCCTGTTTGCCTACCTAGAACAGTCACTGCTGGACCTGGGATGTCCCAGAGAACATGCGTCCCCCTCCCTCATAACAGGGAAAATGGAAATTTACTGTCCAAGTTTCAGCAAAAACTTTTACATAATTAGTGATGGGGATATTTTAAAATGAGCATCATGTAAGCAAGTGCAACCACAGAGGCATGCACCTCTTCATCCTGTACCTTTCTCAGCTATGACAGACATTAAACCAAATATTGAGAGAAACCAAACTTAGAATCAGACCTTCAAAATCCCTCTATCACCAAAATTTTCAAAAAACAGTAAAACTTATTCAATCACATTATTTGTACTAAAAATACTAGAATATGTATTACTAAGAGCAGAAAGGGTTTTTATGATTAATAAATAAAATATTTTAAATATTTCTTTCATCTTTATCTCATCCTTTTTTATTTCTTATTTTTGTATGTTTTGTAATATACATATTAGAATAGCAGTACAGGTGTCTAATTCATAAATAAATATATGCATATATATACATATAAATATATAGACACAGAGATACATACATACATATAATAGGAATGTGCTCCAAAATATTTCATTGCTAGGGGTTCACAATCAAAAAAGTTTAGAGGCCACTTCTGTGGAGACCACTAGAGCACCTGCCATAAGACCCTGCTTCCAGAGAGACTACACTCCCCTCCCCCAATCAGTGGGTAGTTCTTACAGTGATCTTGATCAGGCTGGTGTGCTGTTGACTCTCAAACCAACCTTCATTCTGCCCCAAAGCACCCTAATAATCCTGTTATTATGTCACAGGATATGGAGATGTCACATGGAATCTTAAAAGTTTTATCTCTGGTAACCAGCAGTGTCATCTGAGACACAGAGAAGGAATGAATCCTTCTCTCTCCCTCTTTCCCAAGTATCACAGGTCAGGGCCCAACCTGCTAGGGCTCTCTGTTTCTCCCGCAGGCTGTCAGCATGTACCTGAAAATGAATGTTAGTGCTATGATTCCGACAGCCTTCGGTGTGAAAAAAAATACCCACATTAGGCATCAGAAGGCCTGGATTTTAGTGTCAGCTCCAACATTTACTGGCTTCAGAGCTTCGGACAAATCACTTTTCCTCTGTAGGGCTCTGTTATCTCATTTGCAAAATGGAGATAATCAAATAGAGAAGGAAGACGAAAATGAGGGCCTTGCAGGGCTGCTATAAGGGTCCCATGTCATAATGTGTCTGAAAGTGCTTTGAAATCTAGAAAACAAAGGCATTTACTGAGATGGTATCATAAGAAAATAAACCTGGGGTGTATTCTCCCACAAATATACATAACATTAGTAGGGAAAACTTGCAGAGGTATATACTCATGGGATACATGTGGTCAAGGCAACTCATACTGCCAAAAATGCAGGACCCTAAAGTCCTTTTCTCTTGTCACATCATGTTCATGGTGCTCTCCTTGCATGCAAGATCTCTGCTAGACTGGTCTCTCAGCTGGATGGCGTAGGCGAGTTCCTCTCTAAAGTTCAGTGTATGTCATGGCCAAGTAGTTCCCATGCAAGACATCATAGCAAATTTGAGGGGAGTGATAGTGGGGGTGGGGATAGAAATCCTCTCTCCTCACCATTGAGAGGCACTGAGAATCTGGAGATTCTCCTCATAGTCATATACACAAAAGAGGTCAATGACAGAAAAAGAAAGTCCCCATACACACCAACATAGCTACAAAAGCATTTTTTTGTAGTAGTCACAAGTGGAGAATTGGAAACAGAGTAGATGTCCATCAATTGGGGAATGGCTAAATAAATTGTGGTATGTGAAGGGAATGGAATATTACTTTGTCAAAAGAAAAAATGAATATGAAGACTACAGGGATACAGAGGAAAACATTGATGCAAACTGAATTAAACAGAGCCAGGAAAGCGATACACAATGACTGCAATGATGTAAATGGACAGAATAACAATAAAAATTGAAACCAAATCCATGTAATTACGTCCAGACTTGGCCCTGAAGAAGAAATCAGAACATACTTCCCTCCCTTCTTTGCAGAGGTAGGTGACTTTGGAGATGGAACACAGAATAAAATGGTGGACTTGACTGATGGTTTTGCTGAACTGATACCAGGATCCCTAGATCTATATATAATCTAGCCATCCCCAAGATTTCCCGAGCTCTAAAAAGTTTCTCTCTCCCTCAGTGGATGGCTGTGAATCTCCTCCCTCTCCAACTCCCTTGCTCTCTGTCTCTCTCCCCTGCTTCTCCTCTCTCTTTCTCCCCCTTTCCTTTCTCCCCACCCCAGCACCTATCAGCAGGGGATCTTAAGTGGTTATAGCATTAGGCTGTGTCCCAAGGGTGTTAGATGTCTAAGAAGCCAACGGGGCTCCAAGGACATCATGGCTCATTGCTCATAGACTCTATCACCCTTCGTTAGTCTTGATTATGAGCAAGAGCCCAGACAGGCTGCCTCCAGGTTTCGGTCCTTGACTTTTCTATTTCAAGAGCCTTTCTCTACTTTACCAAATCACCAAATTGAATTATGCCTGACGTCTTTCCAGGTCACTGGCTCCTTAGTTCTCCCCCTTTCAAGCATATAGAGCAAAATCAGACCCTCCTCACATTCTTTGCTTGCTCGGGCACACACACACACACACACACATGCAGCAGCAGCAGCATCACCATCATAATAATGAGTCATTATATAGCACACTAAGATTTGTAAAGTGCTTTGACATATATTATCTCAATTGATCCTTACAACAACCCTGGAAAGTAGGTGTGTTATTATCCTCATTTCGCAGATGAGGAAACTAAGGCAGAGAAAGGTTAAGTGTTGCCCAAGTCATAGAGCAAATAACTGTCAGGCAGGACTTGAACTCAGATCTTCCTGACTCAAAGTCAGGATTCAGTTAGATCAGAAAAATACCATCCATTTCCTGAGTGACCTAATTGCTTTGAGCGCACATACACACACCAGAGACAACTGGGGAGGAATCCTGATGTCCAGCAGCCTGAATCATCCATCCCCCATTTACCTCCTCTTAATAGTATCACAGAAACTTGTACTTAGAAGGAATCCTTGAGGTCCATCTAGCTTAACTTCATGCCCAATACCAGAAGCTCCCCTAAAACACCATCCCCACCTCTACTTTAGTGGAGAACTTTCTGCTTTAACAGACAGCCTTACATCAGGAGACTGCTCTAAGAATTAGAACAATCTTCTTTATACAGGCAGGTAGATGGCACAGTGAATAGAGCTAGACCTGGAGTCAAGAGGACCTGAGTTCAAATCTGACCTCAGACATTTAGTAGTTGTGTAATCCTGGGAAAGTCACCTCACCCTATTTGTCTCAGTTTTCTCATCTGTAAAATGAGGTAGAAAAGGAAATGCAAACCACTCCAATATCTTTGCCAAGAAAACCCCAAATGGGGTCACAAAGAGTTAGACATGATTGAAACAAATAAGCAAAAAAAAATCTGCCTCCCTCATAGGATCATAGGAGCATAAGTTTATAAATTAAGACCTGGAATGGATCTTATAGGACTTCTAATGCAACCCCCTCATTTTAGAGATTAGGAAACTGAGGCCCAGAGAAGTTAAGTTACTTGCCCAAGATCGCACAGGTAACAAGTGGGAGAGCTGAGATTTGAACTTGGGTCCTCTGATTTCAGATTTAGCACTCTCCCATCCTGATTAGAGTGGCAGGCCCTGGAACTACGCAGAGTAAACCTAATTTTGTTCCATATAACATATCCTTTCAAACATTTAAAGATAGCTTTCATAAAATCCAAAAAATCATCTTCTCTGAGGCAATTTTTCTCAATTTCTTCTTCATTAGCAATTCATAGGGTCATCGATTTAGAGCTGACAGTGAATCTGGAGCTCATCACGTACAATTCTCTCATTTTATGGATGAGGAAACTGAGGCCCAAAATGGTTGACTTAAGTCCTATAGATAGTAAGTGATAGAGCTAGGTTTCAAATTCAAAACTAGTGCTTTATCCAAAACACTACCCTGTTATTTAAAGAATTATAATACTCCAATTGCACTCGGCATTCAGTGGTGGTGGTGGTGGTGATTGTTTTTCCCATTTGCTTCTCTGTGTATAAGAAAAATGCCATTGTCCTTTTGGAGAAGATGACCCAACTCTAAAAAATGAGAACCTATGAAAGAGACTGCTCATCTGGGTAACGGACAGGGAAAAGGATTGAAGATCTGAGCTACCAGTATTCAATTGTGTGCCTTTAATAAGGCAACAGGCATCTCTGAACCTTGATTTCCTCATCTATCAAATCAGGTTATTGGACTAGATTCACTCTAAGGTCCCTTACATCTATTGAATCTCATGACTCACAAAAGAAGTGAATCTCAAAAGTGAGAGGTTTATCCAAAGGTCACACCAGGTCTGCCAAAGTGGACCATCAGCAGGGGCATTCTGGTAAGTGTTTACTAACAGGCTCTCAAAAAAAATGCAAGCATGACAAACTTTTAAAGTCTGCATTATTAACTCTTTATCTATTATTTTCTGAAGTCTAGACAATCGACAAAACAACAGATTGAGTCCTAATTTGTAGCATTAACTTATTTCAGAGGCATAACTGCTCACACTGAAAATTTAACAATTGAGTCTCAACATTCATTTTTTTAAAAAAGATTTTGAGTTCCAAATTTTTCTCCCTTCCCCTCTCCAAGATTGCAAGAAATACAATATAGTTATACAAGAACAATTGGTTCTTGCTAGCTGGTACAAGTTGGCTACAGCACACCTCTGGAATCTATCGAGCACAACAAGGAGAGATAGAAATCTTGTTATCGAACTCTCCAGTTTATCATTTTAACAAGACCCTTCCTCTTTCATGATTCTGGAAACTCTAGACCTTAACCAATGGCCAGACAATCAGTGAAACTTACACCTAGAGGAAAAACGCAAGCTTATAGTGGGGGTAAACAGAAACTATAAAATAACCGAGGCTGTTAGAGCTGATATGCTTTCTAGTCTTGTATCACTAAATTAAAGGCATTAATGAGAAAGCCTCAAAGACTGAGCAGAAAGCCTAGCTGTAGAAGATAAGGCTTCACTTTGCATCTAATGTGTAGGAGTTGTCTAGCTTCCTTTCTAGAGGTTTAAACCTCTTTAGTGATGTTTCTTCACAACTCATCCAGGAAGTTTGTTCTCATATTTACATTCTATGTGATTTTTTAATAGAGGGCAACAGAAGTGATTCTTTTGCTATAGCAGAAAAAACAGATAGAGTCACCAGCATTTGTTTAATAATGCATAGTAAATGAGCAACAGAACTGGAATCAGAAGTTTGATCTCAAGATTCATACTCTATTCTTTATATGATATTTCCTCTAGGATCCCTCCCCCAACCTGGACTCAGCATTGGCAGGACAGATCTCCAAAAGGTGGATGACCACCCTTTCTAGAAGATAAGATAGGGATTTTCTAGTAGTGTCTTTAATGAGTCCCCATTGGTGTGTTCCCCATTATCAGATAAAGTTAATTACCTTTTAGAAAAGGCATTTACTAAGAGGGGCAGGTAGATGGCACAGTAGAGAGAGTGCTGAACCTGAAGTCAGGAAGACTTATTTTCCTGAGTTCAAATCTGGCCTCAGACACTTACTAGCTGTGTGACCTTGGGCAAATGACTTAACCCTCAGTTTTCTCATCTGTAAAATGAACTGGAGAAGGAAATGGCAAACTCCTCCAGCATCTTCGTCAAGAAAACTTCAAATGGGGTCATGAAGTCAGAGCTGAGAAACAACTGAACAATATTTACTAAGCAGGTAGATACTCTTCCTTTGTACATTTAAGGTCTGGGGAAAATGGGATAACGCTTAGAAATAACATGTAACCAAAGAGTAAAGTCACAACTCTTGGTAACCGGAAGTCCTTTTCTCCCTTTGTGGAGTCTTTAGGTATAGGTCTATACTGGGCTCCGTGGGTCAGTGCCTTTGTAATGTCCTAAAGCTGACTTTAAGTATGTCATATATCTTATGGGTGTTTCACAGCTCCCTAAGCCCCTTATGTTCTGGGGACAATGCTACTAGCTCCAGTGGACACTGTTGTATTCATAAGAACTGTTTGTCTTTCAACCTATTGAAGTTCACAGATCTCGACTTTGGGGTGGAGGGAAGGGGGGAACTGAAACAAAAGAAAAAGAGAAAAATCTTCCCAACCCCAGGGCAATTCCTTTCAGAGGTCTTTCACCACAAGGTTTTTCATCACTCAGCTAGCCTACTGCTGCTGAAACGCATATTTTCTAACTGACTTGCTGGGTTACACAGAGATCCAAAGGAGTGTTTAAGTATTTTAGCCAATCACAACACATTTTCTGTGTAGCAACATGTGTCTTCATCCCATGATTAAAGCACTTCACTTTTCCCAAATTGATTATGAATCTATTTCTACTCAGTTTATAGTTTTGATTGATTGATTGATTGAATCTAGCTGTACAGACCTCTAAAATTACATTAATTGAAGTGGAGGCCTCCTACCCTTAACTTAGATCTGGCAACAACACTGTCAATTTTTATCATATACCACACCACCTCTAACACAGAAGGTAAAGCTGCCTCTTCTGTGCCAAAGCAGTGCATTCTAATGTTGTTGCAGCAGCTTTGGGTTTGGTTATTAGGGATCTTTTGCTTCATTTGAGGAAATTCACAAGTGTTGGTTATGCAGGTATATTGTGAGATCTCTTTACTGAGAGGATGCGGGTCTCTCAGGGTTCCTTTTTCCCCAAGGATGATTTCCAAATAAGCCCTAGGCATAGTCATATGCCTCCCCCATTCCCACACAGCTGGTGAGCAGGAGGTCCACAGCACTTAATTTGGAAAACTATCAGCTTCTAAACTCATTTCTGGGGCCATGCCTGTCAGAAGCCATCTTTTAAAGGAATTAATTAGCCTTGTTCATTTGGATTGATCATGGTTTGCTTTTTTTTTTCTTTTTTTGCAACATGGTTTGCTGAGAGTTTTACAGGTCCCCTGCTCCCTCTTTCACCATGACTGCTGTTGGATCTTGTCCTCCAGTGCGAGGGTGTCTGTGGTGTGTTTTTTTCCTACTGCTTTTCCTTATCCAAATCAGTTATCTTGTGGGAGAACTGTTCTGGTCCATGGGAACCTCTGTTGAAAATTTCATCTGAGCTTTCAAGATAATAGGATATATTTTACAATCTTAGATCTAAAGAGACCTGAGAGATCATGTAGTCTAATTCAATCTCTTTGTTTTGTAGATAAGGAAACTGAGACCCATCCATACTAAGTGACTTACCCACTCACATATTTAGTCAGAGGAGCCAGGGATAAAACCTAACTCTTGTGACACCAAGTCAATATCTTTTGACTATCCCTTGAGCATGTATGTCTATGCACGTAACCTAGATCTTTTAGGATACTCATTGTCCCTTCTACTTCTGCACAAGGAAAACCTCTAAATTCTGATTTCCAACGAGGGAATTTATTCCTCCACAGGTAGATGGGCCTTTAGTTAGATGTCAAAGAAATACTTTATCTAAACACTTGATAAAGCCCAATGGACATGATGCAAAAATTCTTCCTAAACAATAATATAATTACAAAACTGGTTGAATGGCCTGATTTGATTAATGCTTCAATGTCATTTTACAAGGGGGTCTCTAGTGAAGAGCCTTAGAAATCTGTCCTTGGCTTTTGTATTGACACATACCTATAGATATGTCTACTTGTTACATGATTGAGTTTTTTGGATTTATTTTTATCAGTTATCCTCCTGAACCCATTGATGACCACTTTTTACCTCCCCTTTGTATATTATCTTGCCCATTAAAATGTAAGCTCCTTGAGCAGGGACTCTTCCCCTTATATTTGCATCTGGTAGGCACTTAATAAAACAGTTGTTCATTGATTGATTGATTGTTCATCTAGCTCTTAGCACAGTGCCTGGCACATCATAAGTATTTAATAAATGTTTCTTGAATTACTTGCCTTACCTTGCCAAGATGATTTCTGTGTAATTTGCAACTGACATAAAACTAAGAGGGATAACAAACTGTCAAAAGACAAAAACAGGATCCAAAAAGATCTGGATAGTCTCAATTGGTTGGATTTAATTAGATGAAATTTAATAGAGATAAAAGTCATCATGAACTTGGGTCTAAAAAAAAGCTGCCTCAAAAGTACAAGATCAGGGACGTTTAACTAGATAGCAGTTGGCCTGAAAAAGTATCTAGGGGTTTTAGTGGACTGCAAACTCAATATGAGTCAACAGTGTGAGGTAGCCAAGAGAGCTAATGCTCTCCTAGGCTGCATAAATGGAGGTAGAGTGCGCATACAAGAGAAGTTACATTTCCACTCTATTCTCATCTCAAATCGCATCTGGACTATCGTGTTCAGTTATAGAAGTCATACTGTGAAGACACTGAAAAGATAGAGGGCATACAACTCAGGTTGGCCAGGATGGAAAAGGATTTCAAGGCCATACCATATGAGAATTGGTTAAATGAAGTTGGGATGGTTACTCTAGAGAAGATTTAGAGGAGGATGTGATACTGTCTTCAAGTATCTGAAGGAATATCATGTGAAAAAGAGATTAGACTTGTTCTACTTGTCCCCAGAGGGAAGAATCAGGAAAGATCATTTTTTAAAATATTTTTTCTCAGTTACATTTAAATACAATTTTTAACATTCACTTTTTTTTTAAATATTAAGTTCCAAATTCTCTACTTCCCTTCCCTTGCCCTTCATTGGTAAGGCAAGCAATTTGATATACATGTGCAGTCATGAAAAACATGTTTCCATATTAGTCATACTGTGAAAGAAAACACAGACCAAAAAACAAATCCCACCCAAAAAATGGTGCTTTTTTTAAAGAATGCTTTAGTCTCCATCAGTTCTTCCTCTAGAGGTGGTTAGCATTTTTCATCATAAGTTCTTCTTAATCATCTTGGATTATTGCATTGCTGAGAATAGCTAAGTCATTCACAGTTGATCATATAATACTCATGTTACTGTATACAACAGTCTCCTCTTTTATGTGAAATACTTTATTCCATTCTCCCTCTCCCTGCTCCCTTCTTCCAGGATAGGCAAATTTAGGATTGATCCATAAGATATGTAGACCCATGTTACATAAGTATATTCTCATGGTTTGTCTCAGAGTATAGACAGAGCTTGCACATGGTAAGGATAGATATCTAGAGAATCTGACCTATCCTTCTGCAAAGGAGATTGCTATTGCTGCTTTAAGGGGAACAGGAGAAGAGCAAGAGAGCTAGACCTATCTATATGCTCCCCTCACATATCTCTGGTCAAGGGGTACAGTAAAAACAAACTATACTGAACTAGAATGTGAAACAAAAGCCATGCCCCAGGTCACTCATAAAGGGAACAGTAGACCCAAGCTTATACTCACTGGTTTGGTCCATTTCAACCAAACACTAGTTACATAAAAGACCATCACAAATAAGAAACAGTCAAGAAAAATACCAAATAGAAATTAGAGAAGCTCAACAGATTAGAATATACCATAAAATACATGAGTGAATGAGTTGATTGCTGGGAGCAAGATGAGAAATAAGCTCAAAGAGAAAAGTTCTAATCTTACTCAAGGAAGGTCTATAAAGTCTCTAGAAGGACACAATGAGGAATCAACTTCCTCTTGTGCTTGCATCTTGCCAAGTCTTTTTGTGTATCTCTCTCCCGAAGAGTGTGTCAAAAGATGTCTTTCAAGAAACACTGGCCTCCCATTCAATCCATGACATCAATGCTCAGTATTGTATCAGGATTATATTAACCAATGAGGAGTGATGTCTCCTTATGCAAATGCAGCAGACTTGGTTGGAAAACCCAGGTTAAAGGTATAAGGAAAAAGTCCTAAAAAATAGAGATATCCAAAAATGTAATTGGCTGCCTCAGAAAGTAGTGATTCCCCTCACTGCAGGTCTTTATAAGCAAAGGTTGGATATGTTTTAGAGGTAATTCTTATTTGGCTACAAATTAGACTAGAAGGTCTCTGAATTTCCTTCCAATTCTGAGATTCTATGAATAAGAGACTATGTTCCCAGTCAGGTTCTCAGAGATGATCAGAGTTTGGGATAAGTGTGCTTATCTGTTCTAGGACAGGCCTAACTCAGGTCAATCTAGTGATTCAGGTTCAGAGTTAAAATGGAATGGGGGGAAGGGGGAGGGAGCCAAGACAGCTGAGTAAAAGCAGGAACTCTCTTAAGCTCTCCCCCAAATCCTTCCAAATACCCATAAAAATAGTTCTAAACAAATTCTAGAGCAGCAGAATGCACAAAAAGAATGAAACAAATTTCCAGCCTAGACAACCTAGATGGTCAAGGGGAAAGGTCTGTTGCACCAGAGTAGGAGAGAACACAGGCCAACATGGACCATGCCGGCACAGACTGGCCCCAGCAAACTTAGTGCAGGCCTCAGGGTACTGAATCACTGGCAGCTGAGGTAGTTTCCAGACTTCTCAATCCACAAATGCCAAAGACAATTTAGAAGGAGAGTGGAAAGGTCTGTCAGACCCGGGTGAGAGAGAGACTTTCACAACATGACTCTTATGGAAGTCCTTTGCATGCATGACTACACATATACAACCTATATCGAACTGCTTGCCTTCTCAATGAGGGTGGATGTGGAGGAAAGGAGAGAATTTGGAACTCAAAGTTTTAAAAGATGAATGTTAAAAATTGTTTTCACACGCAACTGGGAAATAAGATACACAGGCAATGGGGTATTGAAATCTAGTTTACTCTACAGGAAAATAGAAGGGGAAGGGAATAAGAAAAGGGTGGACAACAGATTGGGGAAAGGGGTAATTAGAATGCATGCTCTTGGGGTGAGGGGAGGGGAGAGATGGAGAGAAAATCTGGAACTCAAAATCTTGTGAAGTGAATGTTGAAAACTAAAATAAATAAATGAAAATGTGAAAAAAATTTAAATGCAATGAGACCCTCAGAGCCAATTTATTCAATTAAAAACAATCTTTGCCAATAGTGATAGGGGACAGGAACTGGACCTGTGATTCCATTGATGTAGAGAAATCCTGGATGCAGGAACTTCCTCTACCAACGCAGGCACCTTCTCTGAAACTAATAGTCTTAAAGAGTTGCCCACAGCAGCCTGGCAGCAAGCAACCATTAAACTGCCAATCTGGAGGAACCAGATCAAAATGTAATTGGAAAATGTTCGACAAAATAAAAATATAATAAAAAGTAGATAATGTTAATTTGTAGTTTTCTAAGTTAAAATGAATCAATAGAGATCCATTTTTACTTGAGTTTGATACCACTGGCCTAAGAAATTGAAATTTTAAGTCCACTTCAGTGGAGCACACAGTTAGTATGCATCAGAGGAAAGATTTTAACCCAACACTTCCTGATTTTAAGACCAGCTCTCTATCAGCAACACAACACTGCCTCTCAACTTTATTGATAATGATATTTTAAAAGATACAGTTCTTGATTAAATTCAAATAAAATACTTCACTCTACTTCCACATTCACCACAATAATCAGTAAGGCTAGGTTAGAATGATATCACTGCAGGGTATTGGGAATTCTGCTAAAACCTCCAACACCAACTCCCCATATCTCCTTAGTCTAGGTCTCATTACTCAGATGGTAATGAAAGCAGAAGACAATATCACTCTTCAAGAACTTTCCCAGCCTATATAAAGCAGTTGCTACTCTCACCACGTCATCCATCATGCCATCATCTTATGGCCTGGTCTTCTTCAGCAACAAAGGAATAACATAATCCTGTGAACAGATGCAGCTGCTGAATGGGGACCCACCTAGCTGGGTAACTCAACTCCTCTTCTCCTGTCTGCCTCCCCCTCTCCTTCCTTCTCCTCTCCAAAGGAAGGTAAATTTGGATGGCCAAAAGCTGCCCAATTGACTTGCATTTTACTGGCTTTACTACTTCATGTGTGTTTGTCCTTCGTTGCCGAAGAAGACCATGCCATCAGAGAAATGATGACACAACTTGCACTTGACTTTGTTTTGAGTAAGGGAGGGCTGTGCAGGTCACCAGCCTCACTTGTCCTCCTGAGCTATCTGAATCCAGTGACCAGATGTTCATCAGAATGACTGGCAATTGGGGTTAAGTGACTTGCCCAAGGTCACACAGCTAGCAAATGTCAAGTATCTGAGATAAGATTTGAACTCAGGTCCTCCTGACTCTTACACTGGTGCTCTATCCACTGCAGCACCTAGCTGCCCCAAATCTACTGCATTCTGAAACTGGGACTCTAATAGGCCCTGGTCTAAGGGCTCTCTTCTGGACCCTCCTAGCTTTACAATGATTATCAATAGTAACTGTTGCTAGTTCCCACCCAGCCTGGTGTCTTTCTTTTTCTTGACCGGTTAAAGGGGCCTTGCCCTGGCTACTTCTTAAACAGTCCTATTTAATGAATGGGCATTGTCTCACTCTAAGTGAGTACCTGCAAAGACCTTGGCCTAAAGGGCCCAACATCTCCCAGAACATCCTGGGTCATCTCCAGTCATCCTGATGAATATCTGGTCACTGGATTCAGATGACTCTGGAGGAGAGGTGAGGCTTGTGATTTGCACAGTCTTCCCTCACTCAAAGTCAAGTGCAAGTCATGTCATTTCTCTGATGCCATGGTCTTCTTCAGCAACGAAGGATGAACACAGTCATGGGGAGAAGTATGGAATTGCTATTTCATTCAACAAGCTAACAAATTCTTTGGGGGTAGGGGAACTTGGTTCTGAATTTTGAGTTCAAGTCTTAACTCTTATCTCAGCCCATAGTGCCCTGTAGGTACCTGAAGAAATACAGGTATCAGAAAGTAGGCACATTCCTATTTAGACGACTCTTCCCTCTATGGAAAAGGAGACCATATTCCAATAAGTGCTTCTGCAACTAGCATGTTAAACATTAAGTATTTAATTATTTTGTTCCATGGCACTAATAATAAAATGACAGGAAGTTTCAGAAATGTCTAGCAGTGATTTATTCAATTAAACTGCTGTGTTATTAAAAACACACACACACAGGTAATTTTCCCCCCAGTGCAGACAATACTATGCCTTTCTAATTAGAAGCTAATTACTTACTAATGTGGTGCTCTTTCTGCTTTCTGAACAATGTATTGGAAGGTGGAGTCACACAGGGGTAGCTCAACTGGGCATCTTGGGAATGAAAAATGTTGAGCCTGTGTCCCAATCCAGTATATTCACTCACTCATCCATTCATTAAACAACTATATTAATTGGCCTATGATGTATAGTTTTCACCAAGTCAACAAAATCTCTTCCAAAGATGAGGATGAAATCCATCATACATATGTCACCCAATCTCAAAAGTAGAGGTGATCTTGGGCTCTGAGAGGATATCTCCTCTCCATACCACTGCCTCATCTACTCCTTCATGACAATGGATTATGTGGGAGATCAAGGAAGAATCTACAGCCAGATGTCTAGTTTCTAGTGACTTGAGTCCCTGTCCAACTCTTGGCAGCTACTCCCCATCCATACAGATAATGTGCTCCTACAGTTTGTGGATATTGACCATAAGAGAGTTTAATAAAACCACAGAGATGCTTTGGATGCAGAGGACCCAGTTAGGGAAGGCAGGGATAAACAAGAGGCCTGAGCCGTGCCAGATTAAAAAAAAAAGTCAACCACCGTTTAAATCCCTAATATCACAAATCTCAAATGACTGCTACTGCCGTAAGTTCTAGAAAGGTCTGCTGTGCTAACATTGGGTTAAGTCCAGTCCCTGATATTTCCCTTCAAATATTCCCTCTCAAGCTAAAGCTATTGACTCTGGCTTTAGTTTCTCTACCTGGTTTCATGGTAACAGGACCAACCTGATATCTCATCTTCCTCTTGTATAACCACAGTGTTTAACCCCCATGACCTAGACTTTGTTGTTTCTTCATTTCAGTCATATCTGACTCTGTGACCCCATTTGATGTTTTCTTGGCAAAGATTCTGGAATGATTTGCCATTTCCTTCTCCAGCTCATTTTACAGATGAGAAAATTAAGACAAAGAGTACTAAGTGACTTGTCCAGGGTCACACAGCTAGTAAGTGTCTAAGGTCAGATTTGAACTCAGGAAGATGAATCTTCCTGACTCCAGGTCCAGGGCTCTGTCCACTATGCCACCTAGCTGCCCATGACCTAGACTAAAGACCATCAAACTACGTAACCTTCATCTGGCACTAGCAGTAGGTCGGCCCAGGCACACACCGAGTGCCTGTTCTCTTAGAGCAGAAAATTATAATAATAATAAGTATTTATATAGCACTTTAAGGTTTGAAAAGTGCTGTGCAAAGGTTATCTCAGTGAATCTGCGGGATGCAAAAACTCAGGCCTTTTTGATACATCCCATCCCCAAAAACTCCAAAGAGGTTTTTTGGCAACTCTTTCTTCAGTCACTGTTAACAACTTGTTTGCTTGTGTGAAAACCACCCCCACAGTTGACTCAATCAGAATTAAGGATGTGTCATTGAAATGTACAATAGTACATATCTACATAGTTCTTTAGAGTTTACAAAGAGTTTTACTAACAGCTATCCTGTGTTAAACAATACATCCCAGTGCAAGTACACATGAGAAAACTGAGGTCCAAGGAAGTAAAGCAACTTGGCCAAGATCACCCCTCTAGTAGGTGTCTACATGTCCATGCCTCACATATGACAGGTAATGGATTGCGGGAGGGAAATTATTTCTTCCAAGAAAAGCATTTGTTGATAATGGCTTTCATTATAAAGAGAAGGATGGGGTAAAATCTACCCATCAGGTGAACAAAATGTAGTCAGGTATCTGAAAGTGGGGGGAATGGGGCAGGGAGCTAAGAGGAAAGTTGTTACTTTGTTTTGTTTTGTTTTTTTAAAATCAAAGAAGGAACTTGATTTTGGACTAAAGAAAATTAGAACATAGGGAGCTATTTCATGGAAAGTGGGTAAGAATTTGGGAGAAAGAGAAAGGTAACCTGGAAAAATAGAAAGAAAGCTAAACAGAGTAAGGAAAGCAGGAAGAAACAACTAGGAAATCTTCACAGTAATCCTCTGCTCTTGTCTTACCTAATTGGTAGCTAGTCTTGAACCTACACATCTATCATCTTCATCATCTACAGCAAAGTAATTATTAATGTACTTGAGAGAGGCTCAAGAGAGTGCCTCTGACAGGATGACTTCCCCCCACAAGAAAAAGGTACAAGAAATTAAGCAGGAGCGAACAAAAAAATCTCTCCAAGGTATGGTTTTTCCTGGAGGACAGACTCAGATAGAGAGAGCAAAGACAGACACCATTGCAACTTAGCAGCTGTGTGCCATGATATGGGGAAAGAGGGGAGGAAATCACAATTATGAGCCAACTTAGAGATGAAGAGAAAACCTGGGTAGATCAGAAAATAGCTCCCAACCCCCTTCATTTCATTTGAAGGCATAGAAGCATTCAGGACCCAAGGTCCATAGGGAGGATGGTGTAGGATTTGGGGGAAGGTATAGGCTGGTGCCCGTTGCAAAATTTTACACCAAGGGCCCTGAGTTTTAGCTTAGGTCACTGCTTTTTGCCAGAAAGAATATAAATATGCCTTGGCAGAGAGAGAAATATACTGTACACCATACTGTGTAAAAGGTCTGGACCAAGTGAAAGTACTTTCCAAAGCATTTTCTGGGCAGCACAGATGGCCACTGGTTTGAAGCTGCTCAACTTCCCATCTCACTCAGGACCTCCTAGGATGGTCTTGAGCAGAAGACTGAAGAGGGCACTACTCCTCCCGATCCCTCTCCACAAATAGACAAGCTGGTGCCATCCTGTTAGGAGAACAAATTAGCAGGCAACATGAGATTTTCTGAAATACTTGCTCCTTTTGGAAACCCACGTCAAGGAGATAATACTGTCATCTGTGCTGAGCTTCCCTCTGCCCTAAAGGAGCTGTCTCTTCTGTCCATCCAATGCAGAATACTTAAGATTGATCTTGCATTATGGGAAGGAATTCCTTTTTCTGTTCCTTGAGACATTTCATGGACTGCCTAGAAAAGGGACATTTGGATCTGCTTTACATATTGGTCTGGTTTACAACTCTAAAGCAGACTCATAATTAGAGCACAAGGCAAACAGGATTTTGTCCCAGAGTGCTGATATGAGAAAGGGCATGTACTTCCTCCCCACAGAGAACACTGTCCAGAGGGCTTCCCTCACAGTTCTGCAGAAGCGCAGGATTCTGGACCACTGGGCCCCTCCCACTGTCTTCAGTCCATATCTCACCCCCTCCCTCCCCCCCACTCAAGCCGATATGCTTTTGGCCCAATTCTGCCTAGTTTTGGCTCTGCCCTAGATTTCACAAAAGGAACTAAAACCACAGGAATCTAGAGGTCATCTAGCCAATGCCTGCCCTCTTCATCCAGACAGAGTTGTACTAAAAGAATCATAGAATTTTAGCCAAAGAGTCAGGAAGTTCTCCCGTGACTAACCTAATTCCCTCCCACTGCAATTTAAGTTCTTTTCCTCTTGGGCTGTTCTCAGTAAAAACAAAGAACAGCTGCTCATCATGCTCACCCCCATTCAGCCCTTGGCTTTTCATCAAAAAGCGAGTATGAAATGTCTAATAGTTTCTGATGCTGCCCTTGGAGAGCCAGTCATGAAATCTCCAGTTAAGTAACATCTCTATTAGAAAACGTCTCTAGCTCTCACTAGGTCATAAGCTTTTCTAGAGGTGGGGAATTCCTCAACCCAGAGGTTCTAAGAATCTCCCACCTTGGTCCTTGCACTGGAGATCAAAAAATCAGGAAGCAAGGCTGGGAGAGAAAAAGTTTAATTAACATCAGCTGATGGGCACCTGCCGCGTGTACAGTAACCATGATGAACAAAGGGAGAAACATACGTATCTAGGGTTTTACACAATCTCAGGATGCAATGTGACCAATGAAATCTATCAGGTGAGGATTCTTAGCCACCTTCCTTATTTGGGAGGTTGAACAGTAGAGATAAGATATCAGATGATTTGGGGAAGAATGAGTTAACCTTGGGATTTCAGGAGTTGCCAAAAATCAGGTGTTGGGGTTTTTTTTTCTCCAGTAGGATAATGTTTTTTCTGTAATGAATCTCATCAGAATATTCTCTTTCCCTCAGGAAATCTCTAAGATGAAGGAAGTTTCTTCAAGATTGAATCTGTCAGATTCATCCTGTCCTTGCTAGCCTGAGGGTCTCTATTTGAACAAACCTATAGGTCTGCTTCCTTGGTTTCAAAGGTTATTTTTTCTGGGAAAAAGATGTTTCTCCCAAACTCGAAGTCTACATCCTCCACAGCAGCCAGATTAACTCCTGAAAACAGAAAAGTCTAGGCTCACTGAGGACATAGGACTAAAGGGTCTAAGAAGACCATGGCCATTGGAATAGGTGGTCACTATGGTTTCTTCTAAACTAAACAATCACACATGGCATAGAACACTTATGAGACTCCTGTTCAGTTCCAGTCTCTGTGAAGCTTCCCTCAGGTTCCTGGATGTGACACAAGAAGCCAGCTGGCTCAGCCTTCCCACCTCCTCTCCTCATTACTACAGGCAGGAAAAAACAAGGAAGTATAGGCAACCCTAGGAAAAACTTGGGAGGTAAGTAAAGTTCGTTTTTGGTGCTTACCTACTTACCTTTCCATACTACTTTATCATATCCTATTTCCTCCTCTTCTCCACTCTCAGAAGTCCTAGGTGCTTATGATGCTTTCTCACTACTCAAACACTACTACTTCAACACCCTCAAAATGTTTATCCGGTTCCAAATTACCCTGCAATCCAAAATTACTTTTCCTTCTTTTCTCCCGTCCTCATTCCCACATCAAAACTCCCATTGCCTGTGCCAGAATGTTAGTTTGTGTTTGGAAAGCAACCTGATTAAATCATGAATGTTCAAGTTGGATAGACACAACAAACAAGAATCTTAACTTTCCCAGAAACGTGTTTATTAACTCAAATAAATCTTGTATCAGTTCACTTCCAAATTAAAAGCAGAGAGACATAGCTCATATTCCCAAGGAACTTGGCTAATTATTATCTATTATTACAAATACAGTTGTCCCTATTATAATGTAAATTTCCTGTGAGCAGGAATTGTTCGTGTATTCTATCACCAGTGCATGGCACAAGCGTTAACATAATGATTGCTGACTGATTGATATTAGTATAAGCTATATAAAGTATGCCAGTATACCATACACCAGTCTGTGAAAAAGCTAACTATTGCCTTTTTGCCCTGATAATAAGACATACCACGGTACAGGTGAAGCCTGAGCTAGGAGGTGGTCAGCCCGGCTTGGCCTGGAGACTGATCAAGAGTAGCTCCTTCCTTCAGCTTCTCCTACCAATACCCCTAGTAAACAAAAGAAGGTAGAGTCTTTTTGTAAATGTACAGTTTAACAACAAACCTTAGATACCTTTCAATATACAGATGAAAACCCACTAAGGTTGGTTCAGGTTTTTTTGTGGCTTCCTGGTTACCCTTATGGATTCATCAGTCCTGGGGGTCATTTCTATTATGCTATTGAACACTCCCTCAAAGATCATTAACTTGGAGCTAGTACAGTGAATCCAGTAAGGCATATTTAATTCCTTTTTTCTCCAGGGATATAAACTTTTAAGGATATAATCTAAAGTCAATTTGTGTATTAAATATCACTGAAAAGATATGAACGTTGAGATTTTTATTGACCACCTGAAATGATCATGTTGCTGCTCAGATACTTTTATTCATTCTTTTAAAAAAAAGTTTTTCAAGAAAAAATATCCAATTCCTTTTTGTATCATCTGGGAGTGTTTCACTCTACTCGTGCATCAGTTAATTTGTTTGTCATCAAAAGAGCACTTTGCCCAAAAGAAAGAACCACTGAAAGTGCAGAATGCTTACAATTCTTTGTGTTATTATAGCTTATTATCTGTTTTACTTCAAATTTTTGTCATGTTACCTGTATTTTCTGAGTTACCCACAGGAACTTATATATTTTCTGAGTTGCACACGGCTTGAAGCTTGTGGCTTTGAATTTGCAACTAAATTTTATTTTGCTGACTTTGGTGGAAAGGGGAAGAGGAATACTGGGGAGGCTTCATTAACTTCCTATCACTCCATCTACTACTAAAAACAACTCTGAGGCTGGCAAAGGAATGTTTTTTCTTCATTCTTCACAAATCTACCGACCCCCCATCAGATGCTGGTACTGGGAGCCCAATGTCTGCTGTATCCAAGCTTCCAACATCTGAGGGCAAGTACACAGCAGGCTGAAGTGCCAAAACACCTAAGTCAAGGCCACTCCTTGTCCTACAGTCAAAGAAGTCTGATTTCCAGGCTCCTCGGGGATTTGGGTCAGCAGAACTGACACTAGCCTTATCTGTGCAATGGCATGCCCTATCATGACAAAAAAAAAAGTCTCAGTTGTATCACAGATGCTACATGAGCTAACATCCTCCTTTTGTCTGGATATTAATGAGTTGTAACAAGATATGATCTTCAAATTGACTTTAGAAAAGCCTCCTACTCTCTTTTTTCTAACTGACCTACCCCCTTCTACAAGACTCCAAAAAACTGGTTATAGCATGCAAAGCCTTTCACAGCCCTGTCCATCCTACTTTTCAGACTTGCTACACATTACTCTCCACATACTATGATCCACCCAAGTTAACCTTACAGTTACTCATACATAGTACTCCATGTCTGGTCTCCATGCCTTTGCTGTGCCCAATGCCTAGAACATAATTGCACCCCCACCACCCCCACACACAAACCCAACTTAGAATTCCTACTTCATGTAGGAGCCATGTCCTACATGAAGCCTTTTCTAATTCCCCTAGATACTAGTGCCTACCCCCCAAATTATCTTGTATTGATTTTATCTATTCCCATACATGTACAGGTGGTCCATTTCCCCACACACACACATCCTTCCTCATAGATTATATAAAATTATCAGGGGCAAAAACTTTCCTTTTTGTTTTTGTATCCTCAGAGACTAGCACATAAAAAGTAATAATAAATGCTTATTGATAGTCACGGTATGAAAACTGCCTAATTACCATTACAACCCAATAATGATTGTGAATAACACTAAATATGTATCCGATTACTGATTAAGTTTTGTTCCACTGAAATACTAAACTCTTATGTAGTCTTTCTAGTTTCTTGCTCACTTAGCATGAGGGTCCATCTATCTACAAGTTTAAAAAAAATGCCAGTGAACAATACAATTCAGATTTCTTGTCATTCAAGCGACAATAGGAAAGTCCTGAATGAATGAGCATTGAATAAAGACTTACTACGTGCCAAGCTCTAAAAGCACAAATACAAGTAAGCACGGCGTTTCCTGACCTTGAGCAGATTATATTTTAAAGGGAACTGAAAACACATAAAGGGAAGGTTTCTATCTCCTGCCACTTGATTTGGAAATGGTCAGGAAGTGATGGGGAAATTTGCTTCTGAGAAAGATAAGGCAAGAGTTCACCTATTAGACAGTTCAAGATCCCAGGAGCAAAGTCCAGACCCCAGTGGGAAAGGGATAAAGAGGATGGTCAAGGAAAATGGCCAGATGCCCCAAATTTGCCTCAAATAAAAACCTAGCTGTTAATGCTTGAAATGATCCTAGGGAAAAGGCCTTAACCCTGAGGTGAAACATACTAAGCTATTAAGTATCTGGGGGGTCTGGGTTGGGGGAAGAAGAGTTACAGGACAGGGGAAGGCACTCATGATTCTTACTACTCTGGTGTGACTCAACTGAGTCCCACTTTTCTAATACCTAACTGAGATTGTGACCTGAAGGAATGGGAGTTTAGGTGAGGCTGGGAGAGGAGAAGAATCAAGTTATTAACACCTTCTTGTGAATTACTTTATCAGATTATGGAGGGCCTGCATTGTGCTATCACTTTGGCTGTGGGCTTGTATTTTTCTAGGTTTATATTTTCCCACTCATTTTAGAGGACTCGCTTACAGGACAAATCAGTGAAGATTCTCAGCGGAAGGCAGCAGCCCTGAAATCCTATTTCTGGAGATAAGATGCAGCTGAGGCTTCAAAACAGTTATGACCTTGGCCAGTGGAGCAGCCTAGCAACCTAAAAGGATCAATGAGGCCAAGGTCTTGGTTACTTTAGAGTGTAGCTATTTGAGTTGTGTCGGCATCAGCAGGAAAAGAATTGAAGACGACATTGAGGGAGGAGAGTATTAAGTTCAGTGGCCCTGCTACTGCTCCCAGGAGCTCCCCTATACTCCTGGGTTTGGAGCTAGGGGTGATAACTAATCAGCTTCTTCGAGGGAAGGAGAAACAGAGAAGCCACTAGAGAGTCTGAATTGATGGCATTGTATAGAATGTTCCCAATGTTTTCCTCTGTTTCCCTCACTTGAAACGCTCTCCCTCCTCTGACCCTAACTACTGACCTCCCTGGTTTCCTTTAAGTCTTGGCTAAATCCCACCTTTTTCAGCAAGCCTTCCCTAGCCCTTCTTAATTCAGCACCCTCCCTTTTTTAGTTGTTTCCTATTCTCCTATGTATTGTGTGCTTTGCATATGTTTATTTGCATGTTGTCTCCCCAATTAGACTGTAAGTTCCTGGAGGTCTGGAGCTACCTTTTGCCTCTTATTGCATCCCCACACCCGAGTACAATGCCTGACACATACTAGGCACTTTTTTTATTGTGTTTATTTTATTGAATTAAGAAGACCCACTAAAATCCCTTGCCACATATAGTCCTGAAGAGATGAAATTCCCTCCCCTACTTGCCTCCCAGAAGAATCCAGATATGCTGGGTCTGTATAGCACTAAACTTTCCTACCAAAACTGGGAAGTCTCTATGACAGATGTGCTTGGTGAACCCTGAGTCTGCCTCAACTATGGACTTCAGTGATAAGGGAAGGGCTCATAGGACCTATTTTTCAAGTCCTAGAGAAAAGAATTGTAGCTTCTCAAGAGCCTAGAGAACATCTAGAATCTGTGGGGAGTCTCAATCTCAAGTTTCATAGAGTCATTAAATCTTAGAGTTAAGAAAGACCTTAAGGGTCCATCTAGTTCAACCTCAATCAAAACCATGAATCCCATCTACAACCTACTTGAAGAAAGCTATTCAACCTCTGCTTCAAAGTGTTCAGTGATGGAAAATTGACTAGCTCCTAAGGCAGACCATTCTACGTGGGGACAACTCTGAGGTAAATTTGCCTCCCTGCCGTTGGTCCTAATTTGCCCTCCTTGGCAAAGCATGACAAGGCCTCCCTCATCCATATAACAATCCTTCACATTTTTGAAGACAGGATTTTGTTTCCTCTAAATCTCTTTTCCAAAAAGGCTAAATATTCCCAGTTCCTTTATGAGAGTGTGTGTGTGTGTGTGTGTGTGTGTGTGTGCATGTGTGTGTGTTGGAAGGGCATGATTGGGGAGGAGACAGGGAAGATCACTGGATCCATAGGCAGTGCCATGGAAATGCAAAATCCCATGAAGACACTTTGAGGCCACTCCAGCAGTTAGCACAGTGTCTGGCACATAGTAGGCATTTAATAAATTGTGATCAATCGATTGACTCCAGTGCCAGGTCAATCTTTAGAAAAGCTACAAAGTAGGTAAGGGTTCTCTCTCATACCCTCTACCCAATGGCAGTACCTCCATATGCCCCCATCCATGTTCCTCTCTCACGTGCTCTTATTCCCCCACCCACTGTCTTTCCAAGGCCCTTTCCTGTGGTGCTCTGTTCCACCCTAAATTCTCAAATTATGCCCCTATTCCTTTCTGGGTCCCATTTCCAACATCCATAGTTAGACTACCCCGAGTCCCATTCCCTCAGGGCCCTCCTAGGGAACTGGCAGGCTAATTTGATTTACAAATTTTGCAAGAGTGAATGGATAATCATAAAAAATGTGTATGTCCTCACAGGTAACATATTTGCCTTTGAGCAGAGACCGTCAAGGTTTTATCCAATGAGATTGACCATAATGATGGGAAGTCCAGGCAACAGGGGTGGCATATGGAGGACAGTATATAGGCAAATGAACACTCCACTAATGAATGGGAAAACAGCTATGACCTCTTGTAAAGGAAGGACTAGATTCTCTGGAAAAGCATCAGATTAGCCTCAATTAATTAATCAATATACATTTATTAAGCACCAACTATGTGCCTAAAGTGACAAATGCTGGTGCCTGAAGTGTCTAACAGTGCTTTCAGATTTAAGTATGAGCCAGACACAATCTCTGAGCACCACATTTACAGCCTATTACTGTAAAAGAAAAGTCATAGAATATTAAGTCTAAAATAGACAATCTTGTCTATTCCCCTTCATTGGACAGATTAAGGAAACTGAGGCCCAGAGAGAAGGTTAAGTGACTTGGCCAAAGTCAAACAGAGAGCTAGTGACAAAGTTCAGTCAGTCAGCAAGCATTTATAAGCACTTACTGCATCTCAGCAGTAAGTATTAGAACAATAGTTCTAAGGGTTGGGGATACAAAGAAAGACAAAACAGTGCCTCCTTTCGCAGATTTCACCTTCCAAAGGGGGAGATAATATTTAAATAACTATGTACAGAAAAAGAAAGTAATCTCAGGGCAGGATATGGAGACAGAAAAGAGAGTGTCAAATTTGGTCTGAGAACAACTCCAGTGCATCATTCCTTATCCCACACTGTTGGTCTTTTGCCCATTGTCTGAGTCCAGTTTCCAAATATATGACACAACCTGACTTTTTTCTTCCCAGAATAGAAATACTTAGAGGTTGACTGGGGTGAGTCCCCTTGGGGTTTTTATTTTTTGTTTTCTATTTAGAAATCTCTGCTCCCAGCATCTGTCCCAATCGTCAACCACTTTTTTCTCTATTGCATACTTGCAATTATTACTGGGAATCACAACAAAGCAAAAACATCACAAACATTTATTTAACACCTACTATATACAAGGCAGGGGATAGGGACTTGCCACAGAAAGATGAAAAAGCAGCTGGTCACTGCACTCAAGGAACTTACATTCTAACGCGGCGTTTAAAATCCCAATAAATAGGGTTGTACAACTTAGAATGTGATTTTAAAAAAAGCAAAGGAAATGTCCAGACTGGGTGTACTGGAAGAGTTTTAGGAGGGAGAGTTTACCAAGAAGGAGATACCTGACCTGAAGAGAAGGATTCTAAAAAGTGGAGATGAAGAAGAAATATATTCCAGTCAAGAAGAGTGATCCATGCAAATGCCTAGAGGTGGACAAGTGAAAGATGAGAGCAGCGGCCAGTTAGAATTCCAGTTTTTTTAGAATTATATCCAACAAGAAAGCAGAAATATTAGTAACTCATGGCATTTCTTTCCTTAATAACACTCTCACAGATGGTGAAAAGACATATAACATCTCAGAATAGAAGGCTAAGCTTGTGTTAGAAAGGACCTTCAAAATTAAGTTATGGACTCATAAGAATTTTGCTCAATTCGATGACCAACCATGTTCCAGAGGACTGATGAGGAAGCAAGCTCCCCACTTCTGGACAAGAAGAGACAGACTGCAGGTGCAGCATACACAATCAATGTTTGGATTTCTTTTGCTTGACTATGCCTATTTATTACAAGGGTTTCGTTTTTTATTTTTTTCCTATTGAGGGGATAGGATTGAGAAGGAGAGGGAGATCAGCAATAATCCACCACCACCACCATCAAGATAAAAGAAGAGGGCCATTTAAACATTTCAAAGAAAATGGACAGAAGAGAAGAGAAAGAAATTCAGAAGCAACATAGAAAAGCAGGACAGCTTTGAAAGTAAAAAGGTGAATTTATTATATACTTGTTTTTTAAAGTAATTCATTAAGAAATAGAGATTTGAGGTTATATAGATAATCTTTTTCTGTTCTAGTTTGTACATGGGCATGTTAGTGGGGGGGAGGGAGGTGAGAAGAGGAGGTGTTTGTTAACTGCTAAATTAAAAAGAACTAAAAAGAAAATGAAAGGGGCAAAAAAAAAAGAAATGAGATTACCCCAAGCAAGGAGTAAAGTGATCTGTCCCAAGTCACACTTGCAATAAGCAGCAGAATCAGGATTTGAATCTGGGTCTTCTTAGTCTAAATTCAGTGTTCTTTCCATTGCATCATAGTGTTCTGTCATTTGACTTAGGAAACTGGGCGCCAGAAGGAGGAAGTGACTTGCCCAACATCACACATTTGGTAAGAAGCAAGAAAGAAGATCTAAACCAAGGCCCTCACATTCCAAATCTAACTTTCTTTCCATAGTACTCCACAACGCTCCATCATGTAACAGATGAAGAAACAGAGGGCCACCAAGGTGAAGTCCATGTAATGGAACATTACTTTAGACATGATGGATATGATCAATGAAGAGAAGTACGAGAAACTTACATGAACTAATGCAAAGTGAAGGAGGCAGAACCAGGAAAATAATGTACATTAATGTAAATAGAAAACACAATAACAAAATGATCATAACTGAATACCAGAAAATTATAATGACCAAGTTTGGCCTGGGGGAAGAAAGATGAGAAGGTGACTGCTTGGCAGAGGTGAAAGCTTTGAATGTGAAAAATTGCATGTCAATCTTTTTCATTATATTGATTAGTTTTGCTGAACTGTATTTTTAACTTTTAAAAATTCTTTTATAAAGGACACTTTCTGAGAGGGGGGAGATTGAGGGTTATATTGGGAAATGGAGGTGATAAAAAAAGAAAAATTTTAAGAGTAAACTGAGGGATAGAGGGTAATTTACCCAAATCAATTTCATAGCTAGAATTTCTGGGAAAATATTTTCCCAGATCTTCAAGGATGAAAGTGGTACTGTCGTCTTATTTGCCAACAATGCTCCTCACCTCGCCACACATTCACATTTACATACGCACACACACACACTAACACATTACCAGCATCACCACACTTCTCTAAAGTAAACAGTGTCGAGATCCTGGCATCACATCTGGTCTGTTGCTGGAGAGTGGTGACTGGTTATTTATAGAACTCATTTTAAGTTTCTGCTGTTGCCTGACCCATCTGTTTGACCATGCATCCTCTCTTTGCTATGCTGGGTTCCGACTGATAGTTGTAGGCCAGATGGGGATTTGCCTCAGGCTGGAAGCTGTCACTGTCTTTCTTCACAGTCCATATGGTAAGGTCAGAGAATGACCCCAGGTCAATGGGCAAAGAGCCACTAGATGGGGCTGGAGGAAGCACCCTCAGAAAAAGACACTGGAACACAGATGGGTCACTTAGTCTTGATAAGAAACATACCAGTGTTGAAACAAAATAAGTGTTGGAACTTACATGGAAAGGAAAGGCTGGAATGAGTCAGCACTCCATCAGGAGACAGCCTACCATAGTGTCATAAGTACTGGACCTACAGTGAAGAGACCTGTGTTCGAATCCTGCTTGTGACACTTAAAAACTTGTGTAACCCTGGAAAGGTTCTTCACTTTTATGAACCTCATCTTCCTCATTTTTCAAATGGAGATGACAGTACATGCTCCATGTACTTCACAAGGATGAGCAACTCGCAAGGGAAATCCTAAAGCAATATATGAATGTATACAAATATTGTTATAGGATTTAAAGCTGAGAGGGATCTTAGGGGTCATCTAGCCCAAACTGCTTATTTTACAGATGAAGAAACTGTGGCCAAGAAAGGTACAGGGACTTGCTCAAAGTTATACAAGTTGCAGAAAGAGAATTTAAACCCAGGTCCTCTGATACGAAAGCAAATGTTCCTTCCATTGTGCCACAGTGTAAATATTCAAAGATGTATGTTTATGTGTGGAAGGAATTGATGGAAAAAACTTAAAGGTTTTAACGACTGCAGAAATCTCCCTGTGCCTGTCTTCAGTGAGTACACAATCATGGCATGGAGGAGTTTAAACACACACACGCACACACAAATGTATATGAATGCTTGCTAGAGAAAAACATAAAGGTATTGAGAAGAATTTGCATAATGTAATGGGACCTATTTTTCAAAAAAGATCCAAGAACACACATGCAAACTAGAGTTGTCCTTTTCAAAGGGGTTCCTTTGCAAGTCTAGATCCTTATTTTAATGAATAAGTAGAAAGTAAATTCCTTGTGGCCAGGGACCATTTGTCATCTTTTTTCTCTTTGTACCCCATTTGACACAGTGCTTTTTTTTACACAGCAGGCACTTAATAATGTTTGTTGAACTAAAAGTGTCACTGCTCAAAATTTGTCAGGACATATCTTTGGGAATTGCCTTTATAGGCAGCTTATGAGCCTGATGAGAAAACCACTTATTACTTCATAGTCACACAGGTTACCTTAGTTTTCCCCAGCTTTCTCGATTATTCTCCTTAGTAACTAGACTTGATTCCAAACGACTTTCTCCAAAATCAAATGTATCCTCAGAGGATAAAGGTCTGCCACAATGGACTACCACAGTCATGTGGAGGGATGATGGCTACAAGATAACTCTACTTCTCCCACAGTCACATCTTTTTACGTATACCTTAAGTGGGAGGTATGTGTTCATCCTTGGGTGCCAAAGAAGACCATGCTATCAGAGAAATAATGACATAACTTGCACTTGACTTTGTTTTGAGTGAGGGAGGGCTGTGCAGGTCACCAGCCTCACTTCTCCTCCAGAGCCATCTGAATCCAGTGACCAGATAGTCATCAGGATGACTGGAGATGACCCAGGAAGAGGCAATTGGGGTTAAGTGACTTGCTCAAGGTCACACAGCTAGTGAGTGTCAAGTGTCTGAGGTGAGATTTGAACTCAGGTCCTCCTGATTCTTGCACTGCTCTATCCACTGCACCACCTAGTTGCCCCAAGTGGGAGGTAATGGTGGAGGGTATCAAAAGACCAGAAAAGTCAACCAACAAGCATCTATCAAGTGTCTACTCTGTGTTCTGCCCTGCTGCCCCCACCTTTTACCACCAGGAACAGCTACCAACTAGAGGTAATGTACTAGACCCTGCCACTCATCCTAGGGCAGGGTTACCCAGGCTGTTTCTTGGAGGATGATCAAAGAAAACTTCACCTCAACATGCTATTTCTAGTTAGCTCTAGCCTAAGCTTTATCCCATCTAGCCATCCCACTTCTTGCTAGTTATCCTGTCAACATCTACATATGCCTCACCCCACTCTCACTTTTCATCTCAGGGAAATAATAACTAAATCAACATTACCATTGCTTTTGGGAAGGACTTTCTACTGCTCCATGGCTGTACTCAGAATCCCTGAGATCCCTGTGATTCTGAATGATAAATTGCTACCACTCCATGCCTCATTATACCTATCTAATTCATAATGAGTCTCTAACCTACTCCATCCTCCCCTTCCATTGAACCCTGTAGAACCCTGGTCCTGTTTCCCTATACTTTTACACAGACTGCCCCCATTTCTAGAATGCTCTCCTATGCCTCTTGGAGCCCCTAGTTCTCTTCAAGGCTTATCTCAAATACCACCTCCTTTAAGAAGGCTTTCCTGATTCTCCCAGTTGTGAGAGTCCTCACCCTAATTACTATTTTTAAAAGTGTATCCTGTGGGCTTTTTTTTTGGTAATATCTGTAAATATGCTGTATCCTTCTGGCAGAACAAAAACTCCTTAAGGGCAAGGACTGTCTCCTTTTTTTTTTCCACTTGTATCTTCAGTGCCTAGCACAGGGATTAATAAGTTACTTAATGAACTTATTCAGTGATTGATAGGCAAGGTGAAAGATAGGAAAGAAAGGTAAGATATTTCCCATCCACAGGAGTTCACAGTCTAGTAGAGACAAGATTGGATCTCCAGGTATCATCTAATCCATTCTCTTGCCTTCAGGCAAAAACCAACCACCCTAAAACCATCCTAGAGAAAAATGATTTTATTTCACTTGAAAGGACTCCAGAGAAGATGATTCCACAATATATATCAAGAATTCATGTCAGTGTTTAACAATACCCTCTGCCTTTGCTTGCAGTTTCTCCTTCCTAGAAGTACCTCCCTTCACCTTTTTAGTCCCTACCCATCCTTTAAAACCCAACTCAGATACCACATTGTAACTTCCCCCGACCTCCTTCCCCCTCCTTCAAAACTATATACCCCTTCAAACCAAACATAAATTTTATTGTGTAGCTTGGCAATGTATTTATCCTGCAATATCAGACTCTCTCAGAAATGTCACAAGTGACATCAGTGTTACAGATATCTGTGTTTGTCTTATCTTTCACCAGAAGCTCCATAAAAGGAAGGAGCTGTCTTATCTAAACTTTGCATCTCTCTACCCCCTCCCTACTATCTAGCAGACCACTCTTCATAGAAACTTAGTATTTGTGAAATGAACAATTGATTGTGAATGAATTCTCCCTTATGGCTAACCTCAATTTCTCATGCTACAATTTGTCTGTTGTTCAAAGATCAGTGGAGAAAGTTGGTCATCATCCTATGTATGAGTCTTTAAGACCTTTTTCTAAGATGAATACTCTCAGGTCCTTCAGCCTTTCCTCATAAATCCTACTTTCCAAACTTCTAAGTTTTTGTGTCTCACTTTTTGAACCCAATTCCATGTTCTTTTGTAATTGTAGAACTCCAAACTAGATAGTTCATGCCTTTCATGCTTTACAACTTGTAGTCTTATCATAAGTACTCACCTTTTTCAGGTTATCAGTCATGTCAGTTATGAGACCAAAGAATTTCCAACTTCTCCAGAAAAGGATGTTTACATTTAGGCACTAAAGAAATCTACCAGTCAGTCTCAAAACGAACAAGGTCAGCCTCTCACAACCAGTGAACTCTCTGAAATGTCCTCAGATTAGTTGAGTAGTCTAGGTATTAGGACAAAGATCAGCTCTGATGCTGAAGAGGTATAAATGCTCAAAGGTATACCCCAACTGTTGCTCTGGCTACAACCCACTAGGTTGTAGGCACAAATATAGAAAAGAGCCACTGAAAAGTCATTCTAACGTCTCTGACCTCAACCCAAAACACTCACAACCCTGAGCTCTGAAGCACAAGATGCTGCAGAATCAATCAATCTGAGAGTAAGAAGCAGAGGTACAAGACTATATATGCTACATATACACCACCTTTTTCCTGTAACCAGCTAGTGGTTTTCCAGTCAAATCCTGCCATCTCGTGGCACAAATGTGTATGGGAAAAGGCTTGCTTTCTGTCCAAAAGTTACACACTGAGGCCTTAACTCAGAACGGCTGAGGTCGGCCATCCCCAGTCATCCTGATTTGTGGCCTGCCACGGGATTTCAATGATTCTGAAGGCGATAACTGAGCAGCTACCTCATTTAAATCCAATTCACGAACAAGTCATCACCTTTGTGATCTCATCACTCCTCTTCAAGAAGGAAGGATCAACAAGTACATTCTGGTAGGAATGTATTCAGGAAAAACTTATTCAGGAAAAAGCTTATTCAGGAAAACCCTTCTGAAGGAAAGCCTTCTCTGCTACTACCTCCCACCTACACATATACTATATCCTATCATACCTACTAAAACAAAAAATCCAGACCCAATGTGTTAGATAACTCTATTTTCCCCACCTTCTAAAGACACTAAGCACAGGAATGAGACAAATTTATCAGGGGTCCAAGGAACATACTCTCATCGGATCTTAGCACAAAACTCAAACACACAAAAGACAAAGTAGCTTAATGGAAAGTGAATATCCATAGGCTTTCTTGTTGTTCAGTCGTGTCCAATTCTTCATGACCCTATTTGAGGTTTTCTTGGCAAAAATACTGGAGTAGTTTGCCATTTCCTTCTCCAGCTCATTTTACAGATGTGGGAACTAAGGCAAACTGGGTTAAGTAACTTGCCCATGGTCACACAGCTAGGAAGTGTCTAAGGCTAGATTTGAACTCAGGAAGATAATTCTCCCTGAGCCTAGGCCCAGCATTCTATCCACTGCACCACCAAACTGCCCCATAGGTTCATTGTCCTCTTCGAGGACAAAGGGCAAACAACCACCCATGTGTTTTAAAATTTTTTTCATCCACCTCAACCATACACTTTACAGACAGTATCACTCTTAGAAGCTACCTTCCTCTAAGAGGCGTGACTCCCCTGGGGTCTTAACCAGTAACTCAAGTTGTACCTATTAAAATATCCTTACATACTGAAAAAGCAACTTGGAGGATGTTTACCACCTTTAGCTTTCATAACTTAGTGCCATCCTAAGTCTTCGCTTTTCCAGGGGAAGATATGAACTATGAGGACAAAGAATTCCTAACCTCTTCAGGAAGGGGTCTTTACATTTGGGCTCTAATGGAATCCACCAGTCAATCTCAAGATGGACAGGTGCAGGTCAGCTATGCACAACCAGATCCAGCTGTTTGGCCCGATTAGCTTTTAACTTAGTTCTAGCTCCACATCATTCTGGGGCAGGAAATCGAGAGCCACCATTAAGCAGAGGATTACTCCTGCATTCAAAGCAGAATGGAATTGCTGACCCATTCTATTACCCCAGCAGGGGGAGAAAGGAGCACAGCCGAAAAGGTCAGTAAAGCAATTATTAAGAACTCACAGATCACTAAGCTGCATACCCACAGCAAGAGAAAGCCTTGTTTGCCTGAAATCACAAGGCATGGCCCTAAGTACCCTATAACTTCACTGTTGTATTTTCTAACAGCCCATCAAGCCTGCATTATAGCTGGTCACTTTAGGTGATCGTTCACCTCTCACCCTTCTCAGAATTTCAGTGCCCAGGAACACTTAAAATAAAGGAAGAAAGGGGTATATCTTTGTACCAACAAGGAAAGACACTGGAATAGAAGTTGCTGGAATTTAGTCTTAGGAACCGCAAGGTTGTTTTCAATAGTCTGGTGGGGAAGCAAATGGAACAGAAGACAGGTCTTAGGGGTTATTTCTCATGTGCTCCTGGCAAGGAAACAGGATTCTTTCATAAAACACAAATGAGAAAATCATGAGGGTACCGTCCCCAAGATCTCCCAGTGGACCAGAACATCCAACAAAGAGAACACAGCTTTGTCAAAGGGGATCTGGGATTACAAGCACACTATTGATTTTTGAAAAATCTCATTGCCTTTGGTTCTGCCAGTGCCAGGCTTCCACAACTCGAAGCCTGCTACAGGCCCAAGAGAGAAAGCACTGTGAAAAACAAACATCAGCTAAGCAGGAAACCAACAGACTAAGTGGTGGGAAGTTTATTCTCAACAAAGAAAAGACACATCCTAATCCCCATCCAACACACACCTTTGCCTTCCCTCCCTCCAGCATATTTTTTCACTTTAAAATGCTATTCTTTTATCTTCTCTCTGACCCCCTAAAACAACCTCCTATTTGATGCCCTAGGGCTTCTAGGACAAATCTGAAAGGGAAAAGTTTATACAGATATATATATAGATACATATATGTATATATTTATTACCAGCCCAGCAACTCCAAACCACCCAGGCTTTAAAAACTAGAACAAACACCACAGTGGAATTTCAAGGTGATTAGAAAGAGTTGCAACATGAACTCTGCAGCTCAAAGGCACCCAGGAGAGTTGGGAATATATACCTTTAGTAATCTCCATGCCTTCACCAAGCTGTAGTCCTCTAACTCCTCTCCCCACTATGATGGATGAAGACTCTTTTAGTGTCTTGTATAACAAGATACAGTAAGCAGAACCAGTGGGAGTTTCCTATCTGAAGGGAGAGGTGGAATAATAAAATGACCCTCCCCTAAATCTTAGTGGAAATTGTGCACTATTATTACTGTATATGTAAAGTATTTGAAAAATTGTGATGTCATGGATAGAGCACTAAATTTAGACAGTCAGGAAGAGGTGAGTTTGAATCCTGCCTCAGACACTTACTTGCTGTGTGACTTGAACAAGTAATTTAACTTATCTGTGCCCTGATTTCATCTGTAAAATGAAGATAATAATAGGATCTATTTCACAGGGTTGCTGTGAAATTCAAACGATGTAATAGGTAAAGCACTTTGCAAATGTAGTGCTACATAAATGTTAGCTATCGTTAGCCTTATTAGTACTACTACAACTATTAAATTATATAAATTATAAGGTGTGTGTTCGTCCTTTGTTGCCGAAGACCATGCCATCAGAGAAATGATGATATGACTTGCACTTCACTTTGTTTTGAGTGAGGGAGGGCTGTGAAGGTCACCAGCCTCACTTCTCCTCCAGAGCCATCTGAATCCAGTGACCAGATAGTCATCAGGATGACTGGAGATGACCCAGGATGAGGCAATTGGGGTTAAGTGACTTGCCCAAGGTCATACAGCTAGTGAATGTCAAGTGTCTGAGGTGAGATTTGAACTCAGGTCCTCCTGACTCCTGCACTGGTGCTCTATCCACTGCACCACCTAGCTGCCCCCAAATTATAAGGTAGACTTTGAGGTGTCCACTTCCCTGAAGACCAGATCCAACATTAAGTCACCAGTCTCTTAAAAATTTAGGGAAGTAGGTACATCAGCTGAGATAGACAAGCATGAAGTGTTAACTGGACCTAAGAAGTAACAGACCTTTTCTAGCTTTGCAAAGGGACTAAGAACTAATGTCAATTGAAAATAGTCTGATAGCCAGAGTTTGGTGGGAAATGTCCAAAGGGGAAGAATTTTGAAAATAGAAGTGAAAGGTAGTTGGTTAAGGGTAGATAATCTCACACAATCAGACCAGGCTCAAATGCTAGTCAGAGCAAAAGTAGAAGGGGTCTTGGAATGACAGCCTGAACAACAGGATAATGAAATGGTGAAGAAAGGGTCAGATGGCACTAGAAGCCAGGTGGTCCTAGAGACTGATAATGGATACTTTAAGACAAAGACTTCTGTACTCCACAAACCTCTCAATTTTTTACTCTGTAATTTGTTTTATTTTACTTTTTCTCTCTTATACTTTGATACTCAAAGAGCTATGATTTTGCAAATGTATAGGTTGCAAATTCTCCCTGAAATAGAAGATTGTCTTTGAGAGAGGACTTAAAAACAGATAATCATCTTGGGGCCAACCTAATGATAAATCTCTCCAAATTTAGGATTACAGAATCACAGATTCAGAGCTAGAAGAGTTCCCAAGGGCCACGTAGTCAACCTCCTCATATTACAGATGAGGAAACTGAGGCTGAAAGTGATCTGCTACACAGGTAGCAGAGCTAAGAATTCAATCTAGGTATTGTGAACCTTTGGGTTCATAATTTTCTCCTTATCATGTTGCCTCTTCTAGTTAAGATTGGTCCTCAAATGTGAGATACACATCAGTGAGATGGCACTGGAAGCCTTGCCACTTTGGTAGCACCTGCCAGTGTATACCTTCCTCAAAGGAAGTGTATACTAGTGTATACCTAGTCATTCCAGGATATCAATGAAGAACCAAAGAGGTAATTTTGTAGTCTCCATGAATTACTACATTTCTTAAAAATTTAGCAAAGGCCTCAAGGGAACTAAGGGGAAAGACAGACTTGTCCACAAGAGGTCAGATCTGAAGAAATGAATTATCTTAAAGACCAGCCAAGGGCTGGATGTTGAGGTACAGAAGTCACTCCTCTAACATTCTGGGGAATGGGCCTATTAGAAGTCAAGGAAACATCTCAGGTACAGCTGGGGTCTGGAGGTTGAATGGCCAGTGCTGACCCCCTTCCTGACTGAAGCATTTCTTTGTAGGTAGTAGTTATTCAGCTAGTTATTAACACTGAAAACACCCTGACTAGAACTTCCAGTTGCAGAGGTACCTGAGGTTCAGAGAGAGTAACGTGCATCATCCGTTGGAGTCAATATTTGGATCCAGTCCTCTGTAGTCATTAGCTACTATACTATCCTACCTCTTAGGACTTATGAAATGACTTAGCCAAGAATGAAACCATTGAGGACCTGCCACAGATGATTTTCTATCCTGGCCAGAGATTCCAAGGAGAGAAAAATGGACAGCTGAAGTTCCTATGCAAATGTCTATTCCTGCCTTTCTTTCCTAGGTTCACTATAAAACCGTAAGAAACCTTTTTCATGGTATAGGGGACAGAGCGCTACATGTGGAGCCAAGAAAACGCGGGTTTGAATTGTACCTCAGACATTTATTACCTGCATGGCCTGACCAAGTCACCAAACCTCTCAATATTTCAGTTCCTTTGTGCAGAATAAGGATAACACCTGTAACATCTCACAGGGTTGTGCTGAGGAGTCAGTGACCTGAGGTCACTGCACTTTCTAAGCTTCAGGCACTATGCAATTGTCCGTCGTTCTTACTCAGGATAGGAAAGTTCTCATTCTTTTCACTGATTTTTCTCAATCAATACCCAAAGCAGCTACCTCTGCTTATGGAAGAAATAGGGAGTAAATTACAGCTGAGGGGTATCTCCCCTTAATAAGAGAGGCAGAACCAAGGACTGCAGGGTATCACATCACTTCTTGCACTTACATCATGGGAAATAATAGTAACAATAGGATGGAGACTAGGCCAATGGTTTCATTGGTCTAAGAAACTTCCATCCAAGGAAACTCTCTCTACCAATGCAGATCTGCATCTTCTCTGTAACTTGCCTTCTTAGCGAACTGACTAGAGTGCTAAAAGCTTGTGACTTGCCCAGGGTCACAAAGACAGAATAGCAGAAACTGAACTTAAATGTTTCTGTCTTCAAGGCCAGTTGTTTATCCGCTACACCTCTGTCTGTGTATCTCTCTTCCGTGCCACCATGAAGATAACAATTTAACATAGTATGTGCATGGATAGGTATGTTTCAAGGCACAATGGAATTGGGACAAAGGAGAAACCCAAAATGCTTTTTTTTTTAATGATGAGGAAGAAAGAGATTTGCAATCAAAGGATCTGGCTTCAGTTCCCAACTATGCTGCTTCCTTCTTGTGTGATCTTGGCAAGTCTTTCTGAACGTGTTTCCCCATCTGTAAAATGAGGGAGGTTGAACTAAACTAAGGTTCCTTCTAGCTCTAAATCTATGATCAGATGACCCTACAACACTCAAGTATTTAAATGGCTATATGGCATCAGAAGGCACAACTAGAAGCAATGAGAGCAAAGTCCAGAAAAGCAGAAATAGAAGAAGAAACATCATTATAACTAATGTAACACAAAGGAGCACTCATGGCTGAGGCCTTAAGGTGTCCACTTTTTACAGATGCTCTACTTTGGGTGGTTTGAGGGCTATATGGCCTCTGAGGTCCCTTCCAATAAGGAGATTCTGCAACTTTCAATTTGGTCAAAGTTTCATAGAGAAGGCAACATTTGAACTGAGCCTTGGAGTTCAATTGGTAGAGATGTGGAAGGAATACGACACAAATGGGACACTGCAGAAATGCAGGGAGATAGAGGAAGGCAAAGCAAGACGGGGAAATAACTAGAAGTTCTGTCTGACTGGGACATAGAGTAAATAAAGGGAAGTAGTGTACAACAGGCAGCTAGGTGGTACAGTGAGAAGAGCGCTGGGCCTGGAGCCAGGAAGACTCATCTTCATGATTCAAATCTGGCCTCAGACACATACTGGTATAATTCACAGAACGTAGCAACTGATTGAATATAGGTAGTTAGGGAGAGGGAAAAGTTAAAATTTGGCTTTACGGTCTCAAGTCTGGGTGACTAGGAAGATGGTGGTGCTATCAACTAAAATGAAGAAGCTGGAATTGTGTAAAACAAATTTAGTTTTGACTTTGTTGATTTTAAAGATGGCTAGGGGACATCTAGTAGGCTATTAGATATACAGAAGTGGAATTCTGGGGACAGATTGGGGCTGAATATACAAATTTGATAATCATTTTCTTGAAGGCAATAATTGAAGTCATAGCAAAGTAACAGACTATTAAGAAAGAATTGCTTCACATCGTTTCCCCTTCACCCTTTCTATGTTCCAGGCAAACTGGCCTACTAGAGATTCCCTATACATAACATTCAGTCTTCCCCTTCTGTGCATTAGTACAGGCTGCGAAGGATCATCCTAAATCCCTTCAAGACTCTAAAGGGCAGCTTTTTCACATGAGGCCTTTTCCTGACTTTCCTCCTCCATTATTAGTATTCTGCAGCCCCTGAAATTACTTTGTATGTTCTGTATTTAAACGGGCCATCCCTTGAGTAACTATGTAAAGAAGCCAATTCACCGAAAGGGCCAGGGTTTCAAACTCCATCCTGGGCCATCTCCAGTCATCCTGATGAATATCAGGCCACTGAATCCAGATGGCTCAGGTTGATGACCCTGCGCAGCCATCCCTCACTGAAATCAAAGACAACTGCAAGTCATGTCATCATCTTGATGTCATGGTCCTCTTTGAGAACAAAGGACAACAATGCCCCCCTTCCCCCAGTAGAACATAAGATCCTTGAGGGTGGACAGTTTTCAATTTTGTCTTTGTATTCCCAGTATTTACTTAGTACTTACTGAATTAACTGAATTGAAAAGAACCTATAGAAAAATAAGTTTAGTTGAGAACAAAACTTTGGGAGACACAGAGGATGACAAAAAGATAAACCAGAGAAGACCAAGAAGAAACAAGACAGGTGGGAGAAATAGAAGACAAGGAAAGAGGTAAATACTATCGAGGATGAGGGTAGTCAATGTCAAATGTGGTAGAAGAGTCAAGGAGAATGAAGTCTGAGAAAAAGTCATTTGGACTTGGCATAAAGAAGTCATGGTGATCTTGGGAGAGAGTAATTTCAGTAGAGCAGTGGGGACAGAAGCCAATTTCAGGGAACTGAGGAGTTTCTGGGTCATAAAGAAATGGAGACAAAAAGTACAGTTTCTTGAAACAGCTATGAAGAGGTGAGATAAAGGATAGTAGTTTGAGGGGATCATAAGGTCAAGAAGAGGATTTTAGCCAATCTGAAGATAGAAAGAAGAAAGCTAGGAGGAGAAAAGAGGGAAGATGAGAGGGAATTATTAACAGGGAAAGGTACCAGAGAAAATGGGAGAAGACTGGATCAAAGGCATAAACAGAAAAGGTTACCCTTGACAAGTAAAGAGACCTCATCCCTTGAAATCAAAGGGAAGGAGAAGATGGGTAAAAACATGAGGTTTTAAGATATGGAATATGGGAGACAAAACATCTTTAATTTCAGGAAGGGTTTGAAAGTGGAATTAGGAGCTTGCTGAGAGGTCTGGAATTGCTACTGTGAAAAATGTAACAGGGACTCAATCAGAGCTTAATTAAAAGATCACATTACAGTGGTGAGAGCACAGGTTAGATTTAAGAATGAATCTGTGGTAGACTCAGTCAGCAGTTTTAGAACTTACAGCTCAGGAATGAGAAACAAGTAGGTAAATGACAGAGTTGTAACCAAAGGCTAGAGATTAGCAAGGCAGAAACAACAGAACAGGAAGTAAGGATTTCAAGGGTGAGGATAGTGAATTGTGGAAATAGTTGACTGTACTATCCAGATTAAAGAGAAGTAAGTAAAGACAGAAAAGGGGTAATGAACTGGGAGAAGGAGGAAGAGAAAACTGGGAAGTGAAGCAGGTGAAAAGGTGGAAGGCAGGATTATGACCAGAGAGGCAGTATCAGTTTATCAGAATCTTGGAGAAGGAATCATTTTACATAGTAGTGTGGTTTTAAGGTATGTTGGGCAGCTGAAGAAAAGTAGATATGAAAGTTATGGAAGGTGAGCCTAACATCAGAATACAGAAGAATAAGAACATACCAAGGATATAGGAAAGGCTGAAAGACTGTAAGCCAGGTGCCAAAGTCATTGAGGAAGGTGGTATGGAAAAGGATTCAGACAGGGTGATAATGATGCTTGTAGCTGTGTTATAATTTATTCACAACTGTCGCAGACGATGTCATATGCACAGTCCAAATGAAAGAGGAGATTCCCTAAGGATAGTAAGGTTCTTCAGATATACTGTGCTGACTACACCAAGCCTCAGGATATTACAAGGTCAAGTCATTGAGATCTATGATTATTCAAGTTACTAGAATTTTACAAAAAGGCCATGAAAGGAAAACTGAATGGATGAAAAATCTATTTTTCAGACTATGACATGCTATTGGAATGCCAATTGAGCAGAACTAATGTAACTTATCAAAATGAACATATGTATATATGTGACAAGAATTGCAGAGGAACCAATAGGTTGGGCCTAGAATTAACTAGAAGGAAGAGAGTGAGCTGGACAGCATTTGGGAAATTGCCATGGCCTGGTATAGGGGAACACACCTGTAAATACAGCTACCAGGAGGCTAAAACCAGCAGATATCGTGAACTCTGGAGTTCTGAGGTGCAGTGGGCTACACTGATCGGTTATACATATTAAGTCTTTTTAACACAAATACTCTCCTAATAATGCTACCTTGGAATGCCATGCTATCTAAAGAATTAAAGTTGCAGATGACCCAAAGTTCAAAAGAAAGACACACAGAGGGTATGCTTCAGTATATGTTCAATGGACACCAACATGCAAGAAATGTTATAGGTTATGTTATTCAGGAAATGTATAAGAAAAAAAGAGAAGAAGGTTAGTCATGAGGGTAAGAGTGAAGGATAAGGGATGGACAGTGTCTATCCACAGTATTGACAAAATCTAAGAAGGCTGAAAGAAAGGCTTTCAGCACATTGCATAGATCTATGAATGAACAAATGAATGACCAATTATTTATTTTCCATGGAGGAATATGGAAAAAAATTGCACAGAATAAGGCATGGACAGGTTGCATGCAATCCATAGTTTGGAGATCTCTCATCAAGGAGATAATGGATCTATTAAGTATCAAAGCAATTAAGTCCTACTATAATCTACGAATTCATTTCAACGGGATAAATATAAAGGAATGAATTTACCCAATTCTCCTACTGGCATCATTGTTGGGCGGGTTCTCTCTGCTCCCAATCTTATTGTACACCATCAAGCACACCAGACTAGGAATCTAAAGGCCTTGGCTCTAGTCCTTGTTTATCCTCTCAAATGCGCCATGAGGCTCTTGGCCAGTACAAAGTCGTAAACAATAGCAGTGCCTCCGCCCAAAGGCACCAAGCTGTAACATTTCTGCACGAGCTGCATTTGGTCCTACATTCCTCCTGGTCAGGGAACTTTCACAGAAGTGAAACCTGTTTCACCTCACTTCCGGCTTGTGGAGACACAAATTAAATTGACAAATACCCTACACCTATGCGCAGCTGTCTTAGATAGTCTTCTATCGTCCTTCCCTTCTTGTGTTAAATAACTTAGGGGGAACATCCGATATAACCCTGAGCAAAGGGGGTGCTGCCTTACAAAACAGCAGGTTATAAAGCCCAATAGTACTCAAATTCCAAATAAGCTGACACAAAGGTTAGAAATTGGTTTATTTGTCAACACTAAGCTTAATTCATCATGATCCACACATGTCAACAGTCACATGCCCTCTTGCCACAGTCCAAATGTCTGTCCCAAGGACAACTGTGTCCATCAGATGTCCATAAAAAATCTCCTAACCTGTGCCAGGTATTTTGGTTTCAAGTAGTCACCCAGTTCCTCCTTGCTGACCCAAGCATGGTCATCCTTCTTCCTGGCTTGGGAGAGATCTCCACTTTGTAGTAAAGCTTTGAAAAAGAACACTTTGGCTCCTATGTTGTTCTCTGTCCGAAATGCCTGAGGAAACTTAAATTTGTAATAGCCACAGGGAGCGTTTCCTAGGAATTTGGCTTCCATACTATTTTCTAAAAGGAGACAAAAACAGAAATTAGAGTTATGTTTCCCCTATTGGATCTCAGAACCAATACACTTGGCAACAAGAGAGACTTGTCTCTATGGATGCCCCCAGGCATTAGGCATCTTCCTGACAAGACTCAATTTGGCCACAGAAAATGACAGAAACTATACAAAAAACAGAGAATGTGTTCCCTCTGCAAATACGTTATGTGTGTTGTTTCAGTAGTTCTACGAAGTCTCTTATTTTTATCTGTAAAGTAGTAATCAAGGCAATCTCACTGTGGGTAAATGCTTGGGTCAACTTGGAAATTAGTTTCCATGACTCTTATTACAAATGTCTGAAAGCATACTACTTCTCACTGAATTACTCAATTCAATGCTACGAGGCACAGTTATCAGTGCTAAAAGCCAGCAGTGTGACTGAAAAGAACACTAAGCTAAGGAATCAGTAAACTCAAGTTTTAAATTTGACTCTTACGATTCAGGGAATGCCACTTACAGTATATTATTACTAATACCTAGTAGCTATAGCTTAAAGGTTAACATGTTTATAAATAAATATGCTAAATGTATTGACCCTTTCTTTTAGAGTTTGGGGAGTCTATTGATAATGTATTTTTGCTTATCGTTAATGTGATTTTGATTCTTAATGGGAAGATCTTTCCCATCCATGAATAGGCCCATGTGACCTGTTTAAGTCACTTGGAGGCCTGAGTCACAATCACGTGGAGCCTGTGGTGGGAGCAGTTTGCTGAACAGGTAGAACAGCAAGGAGGAAATAGGAAGAGGCAGAGCTAGAGCAGGGCTGAGAGGAAGTTGGTCAGAGAACAGTCAGAACTGAGGGAGAGAGAGAAAACAGGCAGCTGGCTAGCATGAGTGGGAGAGCTTGCTTGTGATTTATTTAACAGAAGCCCAGGAGAGAGAAGGCTTGGGGCTGGTGTTGCCCTCTGCAATGTTGTTGTCTGTAGATTTCTTTGTTACTACGATGGATTTGGCTTTCTGGTGTCTGAACAAATGTTTTGGTTCTGTCTTCCATGTGGAGAGTCTGTGATACTCCACAACTCAGAACTGCTCCGGGACATTCATGGTTGTAATGGCAGGTTGTAAGCTCTGCGGATACCACATTGGCACTACAGGAAGCAAGAAGCTAAGTAAATAACAAGCATGAAATTTCATGGTAAAGTTCCTTCATGGCAGACGCTAACTCTCAAACAGAAAGGAACATCTGCTTCTCAAAAACACCAGGCATTAAAGCTGAAATTAAGAAAGGACTATGTTAGTAACAATAAGCCCTTATGCCAAAGAAAATTAGCCCCCATTCCTTCTGTGGAACACGCACCAAGAGCTGCTAACCTTTATGTAAAAGAAAAAGTGGGCAGTGTCTTCTGGCCATGTGACTATATCTGCAAACTTACAGATCGAGGTGTACGTGATACTGTTCCTGGGGCAAAACAGGGCGGCAGCCATGGTGAGCTAGTGATTAACAGTCCTGTAGATTCATTCCATGGAATGTAAGAAGAATGAAAAAAATTAGCACCTTAATGATCTGGGCACTGAGACTGAGAGACAAAAATGAACAAGGGACTGGACTATTGCTGGGCTGGAATGAAAGAATATGAGAATTGAAAAAAACCTTTGTCATCTAATCACCTGGGCAGGGAAAAGGGTGAAGAGGATATCATTCCACTGACTTAATCCTTCCCTAGCCTTTCTTAGTCAGTACTTTTAATAAAACACAACTCACAACCAGCCCTCAAGAGAGTGATTTAACTCTTAAACTGGAAGCCAGAGACAGGACGCTGAAAATCATAAATGGAAGGGGGCTACTTACGTGAGAGAATAGCAAGGGCCCGCTCAGCAGTTCCACGGAGGGTCTCCCCATCCTGCCACTCTGCATGTGGTAGCATCCATGTTTCCTGATCTCCCACTTTTTCCTTGACTACCAGTACCAGGTTTTGGTCTAACTTCCTGTGCAATGAGGTTCGATCATTTTTCTGATCAGCTTCTGTCATGGCAAAAAAAAAAAAAAAGAGTCAGAGGAAGAAAAAGAACTGTGGCTTGCCAGGACAGCGAAAAGTAAGAGATCCATGATGCTCAAAAACAATTTTTAAAATGTATGTTCTCACTACTGTACTAGACACTTAAGTACAGGGAGAAGATGTGGTCCTTGTTCTAAGGGGCCTTACTCTCTGACCATCCTCCTTTCATAATGATGCTCAGTCACTGAGGGATACCAGAAATTAGAGAAATAAACAAAAAGCTGGGCCTCCCACTTTCAGGTAGTTACATCAAGTACTTTGATCTCTTTGGAAGAGAGGTGCTGACAGCACTTTAAAATATTACTATTTTATCTTTCTAGACATCATCACTGATCTCAGACATGATAGATTTTTTCTGTCTTTCAAATTTTTGGTCCATAAAAATAAGAACACTATGAATCATCCTCTCCTTATTTGAAGAAGGATTTCTGTAGAAACAGAAAGCATTAACGACAGACTTATCAATTGATTCTCACACATACTTTTACTTCATGCTTATGGTATTTGCCATACTAGTCCAAATACAGGCTCTACACCTAAAATGAGATCTCTCTGAAAAGAAACATATAGGTACACATGCAGTGAAAGGGAACATCCACTTTAGACCGCACTAAGGTTTTTTATACAACCTAGATTTCACGAAGAACTATAGAAAACAATGTTACTGCTTAAAATAAAAGGGATTTAAACATAACTCAACTTAGGAATCAGAATGCATCCCTTTCTTTCCACTAACCCAAATAAAATCACAAACCTGTTACCCGAGGTTGAGGTTTAAATTGCAAGAACGTCTGCTCCCATGTATCTTCCAAATCTTGTGCCAATAAAATATTTTTTTTCATCATCATCATCAGAGTCATAAATGTCAGCTTTCTTCCTCTCCAGTCTCCGTATTTCTTCCAAAGTACGAATCTCATGGTCTGAATATCGGCTTTTTTCTACCTCAATCTAGGAAGAATGGACAAGGAAAAAACCCAGAACTATGGAACATCCCAACAGGACCAAAAGTTCACTTCTGAGGTCAGAAATGAGCAAGGAAAATTGCGAAAGTATTCTATAGGAAGATATCTGAAGGATGCTTATGCTAAACATGGAAATATTACCCTATGATGTGATCAGGAATTATATTATACTCAATATCTGGGATAGGGTGATGACCACGTGTATGTGAGGGAAAGGAGATGAGGAATTCTGGGTAGGTTAAGCATTTCCTCGACTCAAAAACTGAGGCAACAATCTATTTGATTATATGAATCCTATTTCTGTTACCATTCTTACAGTTTTTCAGATTCAGAACCTTGGTATTGTCCTCAAATCCTCATACTACCTCATGCCACATTTCCAATGAGTTAACAAATCCTGCCATTTTTACCTTCATAATTCTCACATACAACCCTCCCTATTCATAAAGCCATCAACTTCGCCATTACCTAAACCTAACCCTCAACACTTCTTGCCCAGTCTATTGCAACGGCCTCCTAATTGGTCTGCCTGCTTCAAGTCCCTTCCTACTTTAATCTGTCTCTGATTTGCCCTTATGCAGATCTAACAACATCACTTCAATAAATTCCAGTAGCTCTCTACTACCTCTAGTTTCAAACATAAACTCTTGTTTGTTTTTTAAAGCCCTTCATAACTTGGCCAAAATCTATCTTTCCAATATCATTCTACATTACTCCCCTCCCTGTACTCCAAGGTATAGCCCAACTGGCCTCTATTCAGCTCACACAGCATTCCACCTTTATACTGTCCATCCTCCATACCCGGAATGTCATCTTTACTCACCTCCCTGTCAATGAATACCACCTCTCTTCCTTCAAAACATAGCTCAAGCACCAGAGGGAGGAGAAGTGAAGCTGGTGACCTGCACAGCCCTCCCTCACTCAAAACAAAGTCAAGTGTAAGTCATTCACATCATCATTTTTCTGATGGCATAGTCTTCTTCGGCAACGAAGGACAAACATAACAATCTGTGAGTAGTCCCAGCTGCCTAACTGGGGACCTAAGTAGCTCAGCTCCTCCTCTCCTTTCTGTCTCCCCATCCCCTTCCTTCTCTGATCCAAAGGTAGGTAAATTTAGATGGCCAGAGGATGCCCCATATATTGTACCACACTAGACCACTGCCCAAGCTCCACTTAAGGCCTGTTTTCTGGACCCTCCTGGCTTAACAGTGATTATCAATAGCAACTGTTGCTGTTTCCCACACAGTCCTGGTTTAGTTATTTTTCTTTACCTAATTAAAGGGGCCATCCTCTGACTACCCCTTAAACAGGCCTATTCACTGAATGGGTACCATCTCAACCTACATGAGTACTTGAAAAGGCTTTGGCCTAAAGGGGCCAAAGTCTCCCACTGGATCCAGATGGCTCTGGAGGGGAAATGAAGCTGGTGACCTGCACAGCCCTCCTTCACTCAAAGCAAAGTCCAATATAAGTCATGTCATCATTTCCCTGATGGCATGAAGGATGAACACAACAACAGTCAAGCACCAAACTACCTTCTACACAGTCTTTCCTGATCCCAACTGCTAATGTTCTTCCTCCTGAACCACCTTTTATTTACTGTAATTTTTTTGGATATACCAGTACATGTATATGTTGTCTTAACACAACACTGAGTTCCTTACTCTGAGAAAAAGGTATTATTTCATTTTTTGCCTTTGTACTCTCAGTTTTTAGCAGTGCCTAACACACAGTATGCCCTTAAAAAATGCTTGTTAACTAAACCAACATCTGGCACATGATAACTCAGAAAATTTGACATGCTGCTGTGCCTATGAAGGTCAAGTACATTCATCACTGTATCTGTTCCACTTCTGTCAAACAGATGATATCACTTTCCTTCTGATTAGGAGCTAAGTTTCATTCGTTCATCCACTGAGGATGTGGAGGATGGAATGGCATGGAGAGGCCAATGGTTTTAACAATGAAAATAATACTAAAGAAGATACATTACCATTAGACTTCCTGCTATACTCTAAAGCTCACTGGGCCTCTCCACATATACCTGTGGCTGAATGTTTCTATGTGAACTTTGTCCATTAGAAATGTAAACCCTTTGAGAAGCAACTATCTCAGTTTTCTATCTACAGCCTCAACTCTTACCACAGTGCTTGCTTCACAGTAAGCCCTTAATTAATAAAGGCCTTTTAATTCATTCATTTATGAAATGTCAACTTGTGTTGGACAACAGGTATACAAAGATACTACTCTCAAAGAGTTTACAGTCTAATGGGGCAAGTGAAGACGTGTATAAAAGTAACTGTAACACAAGGAAGAAAAAGTTAAGCGTAATTAAATTCTTTTGAGGAATTTTTGTGAAAAATTGGTCTGATATGGGGATCATATAGACACATTTGACATAAATTAAACAGTCTCAGTAATGCAGGGTATGGGCCCTGAAAGACTCACTTCCAGAGTCTTGGGGGTTACAACAATATCTTAAAGGCAATCTGTCACAGTACAAAGAGTGCTGCACTAGGAGACATGTGAGACCTGGGTTCCAAACCCAGTTCTGACACTGACTACATGGGTATAAAGCTTTTCACCTCTTTTAGCCTGTTTCCTCCTCTGTAAAACAGTAACAATTCTTATAATACCTACCCCAAAAAGTTACAGGAAGGAAAAAAAGATTTACAAATTTTGAAGCACTCATTACTCCATTTACTAAACATTTTACAGCTGATAGGACCTTTTTTTTTCTACAAATCATCACATCTGAGCTTCACAACAACCCTACACCTTAAAAAGGACAGTAGACTTGAAATCTGGGTTTGACTCCTATGTCTAACTAATCCTAGTTATATGGACTTGGAAATGTCATCCATTCTCTTGTTCAGCTATGAAAGAAGATGATGATACTTAACCTTGTATTCCAGAGTTTCAAGGAAAGCATACGGTACACCTTAAAACCTATTAAAACGTGAGCTAAGTGTGTAGCTCCGTAAGGTGAGTGTTTACTTTCGTTTCACAGACATCAAATAAGGAAGTTGAACTAGCTGGTCTCTAAGGTCTCTCCCAGTTCTAAATCCAGATCTCCTGGCTCACTGGTTGTCAAGAGTGATCTTTTTGCAGCACCGGAGACCGCTATATTCAATGCCACAAACATTTACCACGCCACCTACTAAGTCTAAAGTACTGTACACCAGAGTCACGGATTACACTAACTAAAAAGAAACAATTCCTTATGAAATTTACACTTTAAGGTGGTTGAGAGAATACCCTCCTGGCACGCAGCAAAAGCTTAATGTTAGTTTGGTGAAAAATACTCTATAGGATCAAGGATTTATAGCTGGAAGGAGTCAGTAAAAGTAATCATACTCCAAGTTTCCTTTTACAACAGTTACTTTTACAATTAAGTGACTTGCCTAAAGTCCCACACATACGTACAAATGTATACCAGCCGGTAAACGCAAATTGTATACAAAGTTATACAAATTATACACAAGGTTATTTTAGGGGAGGGAGACAGACCGAGAGAGAGACAGACAGGCAGACAGAGACAGAGAGAGGGACAGAGAGAGGAGAGAGAGGGAGAGAGAGAAAGAGAGAAAGAGAGAGGGAGAGGGAGAGAGAGGGAGAGAAAGGGAGGGAGAGGGAGGGGAGAGGAGGGGAGAGAGAGAGAGGGAGGGAGGGAGAGGGAGAGGGGGAGAGAGAGAGAGGGAGGGAGGGGAGAGGGAGGGAGGGAGGGGGAGAAAGGGAGAGAGAGGGAGAGGGAGAGACAGAGAGAGACAGAGAGGGAGAGAGAGGGAGGGAGGGAGAGAGAGAGAGAGAGAGAGAGAGAGAGAGAGAGAGAGAGAGCACTAAAGGGGGAGGGGAGGAGATAAAAGCCTTTACACGTAGGAGGTGGCACTAGAGACATACTTGGAAGGAAGCTTGGGATCCCCTTAGGCAAAGGTGCGGAGGGAGGACAATCTACACCAGAATCTATCATTCTTACGCAGGTATCCTGAATAGACGTCGCTCCTTTAAGCTTTGCGGCTTTTGCGGAGCGCTTTACCTATTTACTATATAACTCATCTGCTCCTCACAACAACCCCAGGAGGTGAATATTACTCTTATCCCATTTGCCCTGGACCACAGTTAGGAAGTGTCTGGAGGCAGAATTCGAACTCGGAGGAAGCCGAACTTTCAGTCGGCGTATCCACCGCGCCGCGTAGCTTTCCAGCCGCCTACTTTGCAGAAAAGGAAACTGAGACCCGGTAGACGAGTCTAAGTGACCCGCCCAAGCTCCCTGGGCTCACGAGCCTCCGGATCAGGCCCTCTAGACGCTACGTCCGGGGCCTCGGGGGAGCAGGGGCAGCCGGGCCCTACCTGCCGCAGCAGTTCGGCCATCTCCACCTGCAGAGGGGTCAGAGGCTGCGAGACCACCGGAGGCCTCTGCAGGCACAACGCCCCCAGCAGGCGCCACGGAGACCCGCCGTTCGAGGTGGCCGCGCTCCTGCCGGAGGCCGCGGCGGCCGCACAAAGGGTCCGTGGGCCCCACGGCCTCCCCGAGCCCCGCGCCGCGCCGTACAGCAGCCTCCTCACGGGGGCCGCCATATTTCCGCCCTCCCCACAATGCACCGCGTTTTCCAATCGCGCGCCCCTTGGGCGCCGCGTTTTCCCACAAGACACCGCGTGTATAAGGACGCGAAAAGTTTTGTCCTTTCCCTTAGGACACACTTTCAATAAGGAGGGAGGGGAGTGCGGTTCTTTGCAGTCTAGCCTTTTATAAAAGAGCTCAACATTTCGGGAGTGATTTTACTCGTAATTTTTTAAGTTTTATTAGAAATTCAGTGTCTAGCTCTAGCAGCCGGAGAATGGAAAAACAATCATTTCGGGCTCCCTTTTCCTCTCCCCCCCCCCCGCATGTTGGTACTGGCGGAGCTCCGCCCACACCGCGAGCCTCGGAGCGAACAGCCGGGAGCTCGGGTCGGGCCATGCAAGTCCTGCGGAGCGCGGGCCGGCGCCTCCTGACCCTGCGGACCTGGGCCCACGCCTGGGGGTAAGCGCCCGACCCCACATCGGTGTGCAGCGCCTAGGGCGTGTTCTCACGTTCCCGGAGTCCGGGGTCAGGGGCCGGAGGGGGGAGGGGTCCGACCCCGAGCTCACCGGGCTTCCTCTGCTTCGCAGCGCCCGGGACGATGCCCCAGGCGGTGCCCTCCACACCGGCGCGCGGAGGCCCCAGGGCGCGGTGGAGAAGACCGAAGCGGGAACCGAAGCCGAGCCGGGGGATGCGCCGAAGCCCGGCAGGTTCAGGTGAGGCCGGAGCCCCGCTTCTGACGGGCCCTCCGCGGCCCCAGGCGTGCTGCTCGCGGCGTGCTCGTGTTCGCTGCCCAAGTCCAGCCCCTCCTTGCCGAAGAGGACAGTGCCCGGCTTCGTTGAGTGACGGAAGAGCCGGGGTCGGAGCGGGACGTCCTCGGGTCCGGACGGCCCTGCTGTGGCTGTACCGGTGCGAGGTGGCGGCCCCGAAGAGCCCGGGGGAAAGGGCGCCGAGGCCTCCGACCTTGGCGAGGTCGCTGACAGGCCCCTGCGGCCCTCGGCAGCCCCGCCTTCAGGGTCTGAGGGCCAGCCCCGCCACGTGCCAGGCCCCGGGCTGAGCGCTGGCCTTCCAAGGCAGGTAAAGCACCTGCTGCCGCCCAGGAGAGGAGCCTCCGCAGCACAGGGAGAAGGCACTAGAACGAAGGGAGGTGGGAAAGGCTTCTTGTAGAAGGGGGGACTTACCTGGGGATGAAGGAAGCCAGGAGGGGGAGGGGAGGGAAGCAGCCGCCGACGCAGTCAGGAAATAGGGGTTTGGGGAAAGAAGGACGAGGAGCCCAGAGCCACTGGATCGGAGGCTTGGAAAGGCAAGCGCCTAGAGTAGGAGGCAGTGGCACGGGGAGAGTGGCCGGAGTGGGCAGGCAAGCCAACCCGGCTGTGGTCCAGACGTGGGGGGATGAGGTAGCAGTGTCCGAGGAGGAAAGGAGGTGGGGGAAAGGGAGGGGAAGGAGGATCAAAGGGAGAATGTGAAGGTGAAACCAAGAGCCTTGAAAACAGATCAGTGGGGTGGAAGTGGGAGGGGCTGAGAGGGAGGTAAAGGGGACACCCCTGTTCCTAGCCTGGTTGGCTTGGAGAATGGTGGTGCCCTTAGTAATATGGAAGTTGAGAAGGGTTTGGGAGAAAAGATAAAAGAGTTCCGTTTTGGACATGTTGAGTTTAAGGTGTCCAGTAGGCCGTTGGAGTTGTGATACAAGACATCAGCAGAGAGGTTAAGACTGGGTAAGTAGATCTGAAAATCAGCCGATTTACAATAACCGAATCTGTGAGAACTGATGATTGCCGAGTGAAATAGCACAGAAAGAAAAGAAGAGGTCCCAGGGCACACCTGTGAGACGTCCAGGTTAACGGATGTGACCTGGATGAAGAGCCAGCAAAGGGGAGTAGAGAGCAGGATCAGTTAGATAGGTAGGAGGAGAACCAGGAGAGAGCGACGTCCTGAAGACCTCAAAACATAGGCCTCCCTACCCTACAAACAAGAAGTTAGCCATGATCCTATGTCTGATGGTTTCCCTCCTAGTTTACTATGTGATTTTTGATCAAGAAAGTTATTTTTCTGTGTCGCAGTTTTTTATGATGTAATGTTTATTATCTGCCTTCCAGTGGGGCATAGTGAGAATAATTTTAAAGTCTCTATAAGTATTCAGTAACAGATTTATTTGTGCTTTTGTAGACAGTAGTACTTTAAATGTATTTCTGCTTTTTTTATAGCATCTTTCCTCCAGTTCCGGGTCAGGAGAGCTCCTTAACATGGGGAGACAAGAAATTTGAAGAAATCCCAATAGCGCATATTAAAGCAACATATAACAAGTAAGAAAAAAACACCCCACACTAGAGTATGCTTTTCTAGCCTGGGTCTGACTGAAAGCTCTACTGTCATTAAGCTATTGCTGGGGAGGATTCAGTAGAGTATTTCATTTTGCATTCTTGAGTCTGTCATCTCTATCCAGAGGTTCATATCATGTTTCATTATAAAAGTCCTTTGGAATTGTAGCTGGTCAGTGCATTAACACAATTTATGTCTTTCAAGATTGTCTTTGCAATAACATTTTTATAGTATAAATTATTCTCCTAGTTTTGGTATTTTCAGTTTATATCAGTTCATACAGTGTTCCCAGGTTTCTCTGAAACCATTCCCCTCCCTCATCATTTCTTACAGCATAGTAGTATTCTATCACATTTATATACTATAATTTGTTTTGCTATTCCCCAGTTCATAGGCATTTTCAACTCTTTGTAGTCACAAAAAGAGCTGCGGTAAATATTTTTATACTTACAGGTTCTTTTCCTCTTTATTTCATATCTTTAGTGTATAGCCCTAGTAGTGGTATTACTGGATCAAAGAGCATGCACAGTTTAATAGCCTTTAGGCCAAAATGCCAGTTAACAGAATTTGTCCAGAGTGGTTGAACAATTTCATAACTCCAGAAGTATATCAATGTACTTCTTTTCCCTCATCTCCTCTTGCATTCAGTTTGAAATGTTCAGTAGGCAATCAGTAGCATTGGAACCAAAATTCAGGGGAGAGACTGGAATTAGATATATAGATCTGGGAGTCATCTGAATAGAAATGATCATTTAACTTGAGAAAACTAATGAGGTTACAGAGAGTATGAGGGGAGAAGAGACTCAGGCCTGAGACGAAACTTTTAGAAATACTCAGAATTAGGGAGTATGGTATGGAAGATGAGCCAGTAAGAGAGACTGGACAGTGGTCAGATGTGTAGGGGATGAACCAAGAGAGCAGTATCGTGAAATCCCAGAAGGGAGAGGATATCCATTTGAAGAACGTGGTCAGCAGTGCCAGCTTCACAGGAAGGGTTAGGATTGAGAAAAGACCATCGGATTTGGGAATTAAGATCTCCAGGAACTATAAAGAGAGCATTTTCAGTTGAGTGGTGAGGTCAAAAACCAGATTGCAGATGGCTGAGTAAATGAAAAAGGAAGTGGAAAGAGTAAGTATAGATAGCTTTTGAAGAGAAAAGAGTATATCAGATGATAACTTGACAAAATATTAGGGTTTGGTAACGGTTTTTAAGGGGGGAGGGTGTTGGGCTTATTTGAAAGCAGCAGGGAAGGAACCCCTTGATAGAGAGAAATTGGAGATTGAGAGGAGGGTATGTGTTAGAGGGAACAGAGCGTTTGCTTTGGAATCAGAGGACAAGTGTCAGATTCTGATATTTGTTCCTTGCCATGTGACTTTGAGCCAAGCTCTGGCCTTGAGTTTCTTCGTCTGTAAAATGAGGCATCTTGGCTAGAGAGTTTCTAATGATCCTTCCAGCTCTAAACGAAATCCCAAAAGGGTCACTTAGAATGTCTGCATAGTCAGTGAAGCAGAGGGATAAACTAGTCCCTGTTGAATTTGGTCAGTATGTAGGCAGCTAAATATGTGTTTGTAGAGGTCAGCACTGACAGTGCTAAAGAGGGATGGCCTCTACTCACTTATCCATTTCAGCAAAAGAAGCCACCTGTATATACCTACTTGCTGATACATACCTTTACTTCATCTCCCCTCCCCCCACTATTACTTGTTTTCTCAATAATAGTAAGATGACAGCAAAAGTGAAATGGAGAATAATTTTAGCTGATTTTTTTTAAACTACAGTTACCAGAGTTACAACTAGATTCTACTTGACTTTGCTTCTCTTTCTTTCTCTTTTTTCCAGCATACTGTAGTCCAGTGGTCTTAAACTCAAATAGAAACCATAATAAAGATCCTGTGGTCCTCATGTTAATTTAGAAAACCACATATTGATGTTACCTGTGTTTTATTGTATTTTATCTATTTTTAGTATTTCCCAATTATGTTTTAATCTTGTTCCATCACACTGGGGAATGTGAGCCACATATTTGACACCACATAGAGTGTCAGGAAGATCTGAGTCCCAATCCTTCTGACATTAGCTCTGCAATCAAAGGCAAGTCACCCTTCTCTGAACCTGTCATTTAACTCATTGGTGTAAGGTTCAAGTAACATAATAATCTGTAAAGTACTGTGCAATATTAGCTACTATTTATCATCATGTAAATGGGTACCGTAAGTTTAATTATTTAATATAAAACATCTTATATCCTCCAATAAAAGAGAATTATTTGCCATTCCTCAAACATGCTTTCCTATCTTAATGCCTTTGCTCATACCATTCCCTTATGCCTGGAATGCCACTAACTTTTCATCATCCACTGTTGAAATTCTGTTTTTAAAAGTCCAGCTCAAATATTTTCTCCCTGAAAATTTCCTGAAACCTCCAACTGTAGAAATGATCTCTCCCTACAAAAACTCACATGACTTGTTATGTTACTTCACACTTTTAGAGGAAGCATGGCATAGGAGAAAGAAGGCAAGCCTTGGAGTCAAGAAGACCTGAGTTGATGAGCTATTTCTGATTGTACATTGCAACTGTGGGGCCATGGAAAAGTCACTTAACTTTCTTAAGATTTTAAGGATCAGACAGTTGCTGATTTTCATTAATGAAGAGTTTCTATACGCTGATGAAATCGCAGATCTGTAACAGAAAACATTTGTTTTACATTTTGTGTGCATGTCTTATTTCATACTAAATTATAAGTGCCATTAGGGTCATGAGGATTATGTCTTAATTCATCTTTTTTGTCCCATTTAACACTTTGTACTAAGAAATCAATAAGTATCTGTTGAACGAATTTTTTAAAAAGTATTCTTGAATCATTGACCAAATGAAAGCTGTGAGAGAGAAAACAATGTGCTTCTTTTGTCATATGTCTGTCCAATTCTTAATTGAACATTCCTGATATTAGGACTCTAACTTTGTTGACTAAAAGAAGTGAAACTTTGGCATTAGCACTTATTACTAGGTGGCACAGTAAATAGAGCATTGGCCTGGAGTCAAGAAAACCTGAACTCAAGTCAGGTCTCAGAAACTTATTAACTTTATGGCCGTGGGAAGGTCATTAACAGTTGTCTGCCTCAAGTCTATTCACCTGTAAAATAGAGATGATAGATATAATTTCCCAGGGTTGCTGTGAGAATAGAATAAGATTACATTTGTAAAGCACTACATAAAGGCTAGCTATTACCGTGATTGTAAATGAGCTTCTTATTCTTGATATCTGCCTGTCATTTGTTTTTCCCAGCACACACATCCAGGTGGTCTCTTCTAGGAATGAGCCCCTTGCCCGAACTTCTTGTGGCACTGAAGGGTTCAAAAATGCCAAAAAAGCCACAGGGATTGCAGCACAAACTGCAGGCATTGCTGCGGCAGCGGTAAGAACTTGTCCTGTTTGGGCTACTTGTTGTTTCTTCTGGCTTAGAACTGTCTTAGTATTGTGAGGAATTCCCACTTAGTCAGAAATCAAAAAATGTTAACTTGTCTGTCAATACCGAGCTAATAATTCTCTAGCATGGAAGTGATTAGGAGGCAGCTGGTTGTTTATTTTAGTACAAGAAATGCCTTCTGCCTTTCACTCCTAATGAAGTCTAGGGAGACAAAACATATTCCTTCCCATAGTATGATAGATTCAGGCCATCATGGATTTAAGTTTCCTCTGTTCAGAAGCCAAGGGCTATCTATGATAATCCTTATAGCTGAGCACTTGGCTTCATAGTCTAGAACCCACCATTTTCTCAAAACTCAGAGGAAGTCTGAGGGCTCTTTAGAGATCTCCACTGGGTGGCAGTGCTGTTATTTCTTAGGAAGTATCAGCATCATCCATGTGAAAGGGCAGCCTGTTAACTTGAGTTCTTCTGGCGTCCTAAATTCTTTTTCTCTCAGCGTCTGTCTTCACTTTCCCCCCCCTCATTTCTTTCCTCCTTAACCTCTGCATATCATGGTGAGTGCTCAGGTTACCCTCTACACCACCACAGTTTAACCTGGTCTAGAATTCATGGTGTTCTCCATCTACTTACAGCTTCTGTCCTTGTTTCCATATTTGGCAGTGATACCGGGGCCAAATGTAGCAATGCATAATCTATAGTAATAGATGTAAACTAATTGTAGGAGACCTGACTACTTGTTTCTTCTCTAGAAAGCCACGGCGAAAGGAGTGGTCCATGTCAGAGTGGTGGTGAAAGGCCTGGGACCAGGGCGCTTAGTAAGTGTCTGGTGGTGTTCATTTTTTTCCTGTTATTGGTAATAGGATTTGCTTTTCTGGGCTGAAAGCAGGAGTATGAAGAGAAACCTAAAACTAAGACTTCATGGAAAGTTCATTTTCTAAACCTAGCTTTTTTCTCCTGTGAGCTGCTCAGCCCCTCTAAGCAGACCTGCCCTTCAGCAGTGCTTAAACTGTAGACTTACAGGCAAAACACTGATGACAATGGGTTTGAGGATAAGAGGTCTTAATAGAATCCAAAGGGACATGCTATGTCCTCCAGTCCTTGCCAATAATCCCACTTAGTGTTTAAGCCCTCGTAGCTCTTTTTAAGATGTAGCCTATAACTCTATCTTGTTCTACTCTACTCAGACCGTCTTTTTTGTGCTTTCACAGTCTGCCATAAAGGGGTTGACCATGGGGGGCCTGGAGGTCATCTCAATCACAGACAATACCCCCATCCCACACAATGGTTGCCGCCCAAGAAAAGCCCGGAGGCTGTGAAGAAATAGTTGACTGTCTTGCGAACTAGTTCCAGTTTTCATCTTTAGATTGACTTCAGAACAAGGCAGAACTGTTCCCCACAGGACAGAACTCAGTAAAGATAAGTCAGAAACTCGATTGATGAGCAAAAATGAGATAATTTCCTCCCGTGTATCGTGATATATACAAGTACGTCTTTTGAATGTATGCAAAAACTACGGTGCTCATCACTGTGAAGCAGTGCCTCTTTTGGACAGGAGGGGGCGCTGCAGGTACACTTCTGACAAGTGTCTTGACTTCTTTCCACGGCCCTGACAAAATAAACTATATCTCCCCATGTTTTTTGTCATCTGTCATTACTTGATATGCATGGCTTTCTAGGTGTTGCTAAAATACACCCCTTTCCCTAAAAGTGATTGTGGATGGAGGGGTTACCCTAGGAGGATGTGTGTAAAATACAAACATGAGAATGTCTTACAATCGCTGTTTGATTTGGCAGCCCAGCACTGTAGGTAACAATACTGCAGCAGTACAGCCCATAATCAGTAACTTTTGTTCACTACCTAAGAGGGAACTAGTCCCCACTCAACACAAATATGGTTCAATTTTGGAAGATTTTGCAATTTGTTGAGAATCTTTAGAATTCAGCATATGAATTTTGTTTACAACAGCTGTGTGTATTTCCTTATTTATACGAAAGGACACCTAGGGACTTAGGGCAGAATTCACCTTGCATGTCAAAATGTTAGTTATGAAACATCAGGATTGGGACACCCAAACAAAGGAGAAGGAATTGCCTGGCTGAGCCATATAGATTGATCTCTGGAGAAAAGAACTAAAAAGGAAAGTAGTGGTAGGATGAGCCAATCCAAAGCAAAAGAAACTGCCCTGGATTTTCTAGCTCTTTTCAACAGATATGTGTCCAATTTAAAAAAGCTGGAAGGAGTAACATCCACTTAGTGCTAAAAGACCTTCATTAAGATAAAAAGATAGAGATCTATAGGTAGCACAAGTGTCCCCATTTAATAGAAAAGGAAACTAATAAGATACTTGGGTTCAATTCCCAGTTTTGACATTAAGTTCAGAGCTTTTTCTGCTGCTATACAACACCATTACTGAAGTTTCCATAACCAGATTCATCTGTTTCCTGTGGGCAGATCCCAGCATGGAATCTTGCCCAAAATCTTGGGACAGGTTCTGTAATGAAAGTCAGTTTTCACATACAGGGTGCTAAACCAACCATTCTAGAAAACAATTTGGAAATATACTCAAAAGTTATTAAATTATACTTTCCCTTTAACCAGTAATACTACTACTGACACAAAAGGCAAGAGGGAAAAAACCCATGTATACAAATACATAACATTTATAGTATAGTGACCAGTACATACGGCACCCCACGTGCTATTTTTTAAAAAAGAAATATTTATATTGCTTTAGCTCATACATTTTCATTTATGCTTCTACCAGCTGGGAGCTAGTTGGAGAGCCAATGCTGGAAGAATCAAAGAAGCTTTCCAACTACCTAATCAAGATGACAAAACCCATCTCTTCTTTCTGCAGAGGCTAGACATTTCTCTCTGTTTCAGTCAGGACTACCATCTGCCACAGCAATGAATAGAACCTGTCAAAAGAAGCCCATTTGTCACCATGGTACCTGAGTGTTGGCAGATTGCTGGAGAATTTGTAGGGGAAACCAGTCTTCCAGTAAACCTCTAGTGACTGTCCTGAGACCTCCCACGCCCCTTTTCACAAAATTCCCGATTCTTTTCATCTTTCTTTTTTTGATCTCTTTTTCCTACTAATTTTCTTTTTTTGGAAGGTAAACTCCTAGGTCGGGGTAGGAGGTTTCACTAGGAGCAAAAACCAGGTTGTATTAAATATAAACACTGACTTTAACCTGAGCAATCAGAAAGCCAGAGCCATTAGCCCACCCCTCCTTCCAATTCCCCTATTGGGAGCCACGCTCCAGCCTGGCCTCCCCCACACTTCCCACTCTCCCTAGCAACTCCTTTTGCTGTATCTGAAGAGTAACAAACAGTCCCATTGTCTTACCTGGCCCTGCTGGGCCTTCTCCAAATGCAAATGAAACTAAACAGACTCCAATTTTTAATAATAATTGGTACAGCTTTCAGAGAAATGCTGATGATGATGCTGTTGGATGTTTATGTGTGAATTTATACATGGAAGTAGAAAACTAGAAGCAAAAGAATGTGCTGTTTGCTTTCTGCGATACAATCGTGGTTATAAGGCCATTTTGAAGATGCTAAATCCAGTTCCTTTCTTGAGGGAAGAAATGTTAAACAAGAAGCAGTGTACTATACTGCAGAGAACACCAGACTGGAGGTCAAGAGACCTAGATTCTTTCCTCTGCCATTAGCTAGCTTATGTGACATTAGGTAAGGGACCTCACTAGTCTGGGCTTCAATTAGTCTCCACTTAATGTTTCTAGCAGTAAGCCTCTAAAATCCTCTGAGTCATCAGGGAATGAAAGAAAATTTAATGAGGGAGTTAAACAGCAGGGGAGCAAGCGAGGAGATAGAATTTGTGATCCTAGAAGTCTAAGCTCTGATTTCACAGCTCTTGCTTTCTTATTTACTCATAGAATTTTAGAGCTGGAAGGGACTTTAGGAAGCATTTAATCCCATGCCCTCATTTTACAGATGAGAAAACTGAGACCCAGAAAGATTATATGATTTGTTCGAGTACACATGGAGAGTAGTAGAAGAGGTAAGATTTGACCCCAGATCATGTCTCCAAATCACTGTTCTTTCCATTTAGTCATACTATCTCCTTGTTCCTTGCTATCACTAACGTCTATTTCTTTCCTTTTATGAATGATGTCAAAGAAATAGACCTGATTCCCTATGCTGCTGAGGTATTGTTTCATAAAAGCTGGAAGAAACTGCTGCGATCAGTTTAGTGTCTATTAGCCCTTTGGGCAATCTGGTAAAACCTGTGAACCCCTTCTCAAAATGTTTTAAAATGCATAAGGCAAACTATATAGATTGCAAAAGAAATGAATCGTATAGAAATACATTAAAATATTTTTAATAAATTCTCAGACTTTGAATTAAGAATCTAGCCCTCTCATTTTACAGATAAGGAAACAAGTCCAAAGAGGTTAAAGCAGTTGGCCTAAGATTACACAGATTATATAGCAGAGTTGAAATTCAAACTCAGGTCTTCTAATTCCAAAACCTGGGCTATTTTCCATTATATCATACAGTTATGCTTTAGCTCTGAGTTCAAAGCAGATTCCAATTTCCTGAATCACCAGAAGATAGATTTAATCCAAGTGAACAAGAATCCACTGACATCCAAACAATCTATGCATATTAGAAGAAGCTTAACCAGTATGGACTATGTTCTTGCCCTGCTTAATTTTTTTCTCCATTTTTAATCTGGTTATCCAATAGAAATAAGTACTTCACCATCCTTGCCCCCTTCCACCACTAAACTCCATGTAGGACCATCTGCCCAAATGGGTTCCCCCAAATAGTTATAAAGCACATAAAAATTAAGTAACTAGTGGAAATGATATGGTATATCTGGCCAATTCGCTGCATATATAAGGATTATTTCTCCTTTATATATCGATAATCTATTGCTCTCCCTCTTGTTTTCTGTCATGAGGCTTCTCATTACAGATACCAGTTTTTCTGCTCTGCTTATTTTTGCTGCATCTTCATCTCCCCCAGGTTGATTTATTTTCCTTTGAGAAGGCAAAGTAGGCCATCTTTTGCCTCATTTCTTACCCAACCTTAAATCACTGAATGGGTGTTGCCTCAGACAAACTGAGACCTGGAAAAAACCTTAGCTTAGAAAAGGCCAAGGTCTCCCACTGCACTTGGGGTAATCTCCAGTTGTCCTGACCTATGTCTTGCCACTGGACTCAGATGACCTTGGAAAAGAGAGAGAGGTTGACAACTTTGCACAGCTCTTCGTCACTTAAATCCAATTCACTTGCAGGTCAAGACATCATCCTCTGGATGTCATTAGCTCTCTTCAAAAACAGAAGGATACTGAGCACTCAGGTGGTAGAGGTAGGAAGGAAGGTGCACCCAGGCATATTGGAAAGAGTCCTAGATCTGGTATCAGAAGGCTAATTTTTAGTTCTAGCTGCGACTCTAGCTGTGTCATGATGTCACAACCTCTAACCCTCAATGTCCTCAAATAGTATCTCCCCCGGTTACCTCCTAGAGTTAATATCTGTTTCTGTTATTTGTCCTCCATTTTTGATGAGGACCATTGACATCATGGATGTCTTGACGCATGTGTGAGTTACAAGGATCAAATGAGATAGAGTAGGTTAATTTGTATAGCATTGTCTATTGCTCAGAATACTTTAAGGGGGTCATCATTATTATTATGGAAACAGTGATAAATTCCGATGGCCTCTATTTCAATCCTCCCAACGAACCCTGTCCTCAAATCATAAAACTTCCATTATAGAAATGATGATCAACCAACTCCTGCTCTACAACCCCTAAACATAGGCAAATGAAAAAAATGTCCTGTTGGGCCTGGGATAATTGGGACATTAAAAGAAATGCATTTCTCACCATATTTTGTGTCTGATTGAAAAGTACTTTACAGTAATTTAGACCAGTTGCACCTCTTCTATAATCAGAGCCCAAGAAGCTCAGACAGAAGCTGAAAATTGGGTCTCTCCTTGGGTTTTGGATCCTCCAGCTCCGGGAAGACAGAACACAAGAAACTCAGTCTTCCTTCTCCTCTTCCTCTCTGTCCCCTTCCCTCTGAAGAACCAATGGTGCATCTAGCTTGCGGACTCTGGCCCAGGGCTGACCATCCCCTTCCTCAGCCAGAGAGGCAAAACAAAGAAAATCCACCCAGAAAATGCCAAATGCACAAGCATTTGGAAAGAGTAGGAAAGATAAGGTTCGGAACAATGATGGGAAGGAGAAAATGAAGAAATATAAACCTTTTTTTTTTTAATGAAGAGAGTGGAATGGAATGCCTCAGAATTAGGGCTATAAATGTTTTATGTAATGTGAAGGGAGACTCAGAAGAAAAAAATGAAGAAAACGAGAGATGAAAGGAAATCTTGTTAGGAAAATGAAAGGAAGCAGGAGACAGGGCTGAGGCAAAGCTAATGTTAAATGTGTAAAAGTGGTCTTTGCCAGCCAAGGCTGGAAACCATGCTGGAAAGAAGAAATTCTATGTTCTGTTTTCTAAGAGAGGAGGAAATTCTTGGGAAAGTATTAAAAGGACTAGGAGAGAGGATTTAAAAAATGAGGAAATAAAATGTCAAAAAAAGGAAGGAAAAGAATTAAGAAATACTGTTTAAAAGACTATAAGAAGGAAACAAATTTAAAATCAAGGCATTAGAGAATAAAGGAGGAATAAAAAAACACAGGAGAAAAAAGGAAAACTTGTGAGAATATCATTCCAAAACCCACACAAATTTCAAGTATTAGCCTCTGCCTCAGCCTAGAAACTGAACCATTCAAGAGATCATTATTCCACTGGATACTACACACACACACATTATCTCAATTATATGTAATATATTAGACTTTTCCCTAGGGTATCATTGCAAACCCATGCAAATATTGAAGAGACATCTTGGCACAATAATTCAGGAAGACCAAGGTTTAATGTGGATTCATATGACCTGGATTCAAATCCTAACTAAATGCTACTTATTACCTGTGTGACCTTAGGAAATCATTTAAATTTTCTGAGTCTTGGTTTCCTCAGTTATAAAAATTAGAGATTTGGACTATATTACCTCTCAGGTCCCTTTCAGCTCAACACAGATGCATTGTATTCCATCTCTGATATACCACATGACACTAGCTAAAATAAACTGGATCATTCTGAATGGAAGGCTCCCCCACACCAGATGTTCCCAACGATGATGAAATTATAGACCCTTCATGTACTCTAGTCCCTATTACCAGTTCCATAGTAATCCCTTGTTCTATATCCCACTCAGAAAGTTTCAAAAGTACAGTGTGAAAATGGGCAGAAGGAGGAAATAACCCACAAAGACGGCACTGAGTTTTACAAACCTGGGTGACTGAAAGAATGTTGGTGCCATCAATAAGAAGTTAGGGAAATGGTTGGGTTTAAAAGACAATTAGTTCCATTTTGAACATATTGAGTTTGAGATATCTATAGGACATGAAAATGGAAAAAATCATTGGGAAGCTGATGATATAGGACTGGAGCTCAAGAGAAAGATGAGGACTGAATATAAGATTTCCATAATTGGCATAGAAATGATAGTTGAACCTATGAGAATTGATGAGATCACAGAGGGAGAGAGTATATAGAAGAGAAGAGGGCCCAGGAAAACACACACACATACAGACACACACACACCCAAGGATTATGATCCCACAAAAGCAGATGAGTAGAAGTAGGGAGACAGACCAAAGAAGATCACTAGGGAAGTGTAGTATCAAGAAAACCCAGGAGGAACCACATTATCAAGGAATTTGGACCTTGGAAGGGACCTCCATAGGCATCTAGTCCAAACCATACACAAAAGGAATTCCCACCATAAACATCCCAAACATAATGTCATCCAGACTGCTTGAATATTTGAGGAGGAGCCTATCACCTTCAAAAGCAGCCCATCCCACTTTTGGACAGCTCTAATTGTTAGGAAATTTCTCCTGACAAGTAGTCTGAATCCTAACCCTTGAACATAGCTACCCCCCTTGCCACATACCCCCTGAGTCTTCTCCAGGTTAAACCTCCTGAATTCCCTCGACTAATCCTCTTATGATGTGAACTCAAAGTCCTTCTTCATTCTAGTTGCCTTCCTTGGGTGATTCTCCAGGTTATCCATTAGAACGTGAGCTCCTTGAGGGCATGGACTCTGTCTTTTGCGTTTCTTTGTATCCCCAGCTCTTAGCACAATGCCTGACACATAGGAAGCACTTCATAAATGTTTATTGACTGACATCAATGTTCTTAAGTTTTGGTGCCCAGAACTCTTAGGCTATCTTAATTGTCCAAATACTTCAGAATGAAGATCTAGCTCTAAAATGGACACAAGAGGCCAAGTATAAATTAATCAGAAGCCAGAAGGTGGGGAGAACAAGAAAGGGTAAAGATCAGTCTTAAGAAGGAGGTCAGAGCATGAATACATAAGACCTCAGCTATCCCAAAGACTTGCCAGGTTTCTCCAGAGTCTTTGTTCCAAACTCTCCAGTCCCTACCCCCAGGGAAGGAAGACAAGCAGAGATCCAATAGTAAAGACTGCAAAGGTTCAGTTTTCCTGTAGTGTATCTCACTTTTTATATGAGGGATTAAGGGAATTATCTATTAAAGAATTTCAACAATCTTATTTATATTGCCTATGAAAGAAATTCTTATTTATTTGCTAAGTTCTATTTTCAAAATCTCCATAATATGGTGCTCTGGAATTCCTGCTGATGTGATATTTTGAATCTGCTGATAGAATTAGAGAACCTATCATATGTAACACTTTAAAATACTCACAAGGGGTTCTATCTATTTCAAAAAAATTTTTCTTTTCTTGGTCCTAAAATATCTGCCAAGCTTCACCTATTTTGTAATTATACATCTAGTGGTATTCCAAAATCCTTCCATGTGTGATATTCCAGGTTCTAGAATTGCTTTCTCTATCAAATTTAAGACTTCTCCTTAGGGGGATATCCAGAATTCCTCTCTGCATATTTAGAACATGTTGAAATACCACTCATATGAGAGTCTTAAAATATGACAGTGGAAAGCTGTGTGAGCATTCCTTTAAATATACTCCAACTCTCTGTATGATTCTTCTATCAGAGGATACCTCCTCATGTAAATGGAAGAAGGTTATGCTCTAGGGCAGATGGTGTCAAACTCAATCAGAAAGGGCCACTAAACCATATATAAGGATCCCAGTTGACCACATATTGACTTAGAAAACCATATATTAACATCATCTATGTTCTATGGTACTTTTACCTATTTTGTTAAATGTTTTCCAATTACATTTTCATCTGTTTCCTGCCATACTTAGGAGTGCTGCTGGACACATTGGCTTGCCAATGCTTATTTGACATCTCTGGTCTAGAACATTTCTTCCAGGATAGTTCTAGTCTTGGTCCCTAAAAATCACACTTTGAAATTTTTTCCACGGTAATAATGATATAAGTTAACACTAAGAGAGAACAGAATCCAGATGTCACACCAATTTCAGGCTAGTCTGTTGCTTCTAAGAAATATGCTACAATACTATTTGACCAAGCAATACCATTTGTAGATCTTTATCCCAAAGAGATTATATAAATGGGGAAAGGACCCATATATACAAAAATATTTATAGCAGCTCTTTATGTGGTGGTAAAGAATTGGAAATTGAGGGGATGCCCATACATTGGGGAATGGCTGAACAAGTTGTGGTATATGAATATAATAGAATACTATTGTGCTATAAGAAATGATGAGCAAACTTAAGAAAAACCTGAAAAGACTTGAATGAACTGATTCTGAGTAAAGTAAGCAGAATGAGAGCATTGTGCACAGTAACAGCCACAATGTGCAATGACTAATGTTATAGATTTATCTCTTCTTAGCGATGCAAGAATCCAAGACAATTCCAAAGGACTCATGATGGAAAATGCAGTCCACATCCAGAAAAAGAACTGTGGAGTCTGAATGCAGATTGAAGTGTATTATTTGCTCTTTTTTCTTTTTTGTTTGTTTCTTTTTTTCCATAGTTTCTCCCATTTTGGTTCTATTTCTTCTTTACAACATGACTAATGTGAAAATAGGTTCAGTATGAATGTATATACGCAACCTATATCAAATTACGTGCCGTCTTGGGGTGGGGGGAGGGGAGAGATGGGGAAAATTTGGAACTCAAAATCTTGTGGAAGTGAATGTTGAAAACTAAAAATAAATACTTTTTTTTTAAAAAAAGGAAATATGCTACAAATCCAAGCAACTGACACCAAGTGGTAAGAGTTGCAAGCATCTAACAGGATCCATCCCTAAGCATGAGAGAGCTTAGAGATAATACGTTTGATAATGTAACTTGGTTAGACATCTATGCAAATAAAGTCTTTTAAAAATAATAGAGACTAATTAATTATCTCTATAATTGGTGAATACATATATCTAGCAAAATTGTAAATCATGGTTTCTTAATTTTATTTGTTATCAAGTGCCACCTGGCTAAATTTTGGCTTTTTTATTTCTGAAGAAACTTTTACTTGACTCTGCTACGGAACTTTCAAGTTTAAAAAATTGCCTTGGATCTCTACCTGTCCAAGTCACTTGCAGCTTTGATTTTAAAAGCCTTTATACCACTTTATCTATTGACTTGTTCTATTGGGAAGCACCTTAGCTCACTGAGTTAAATCTGAATCATAAGCCCTTTTCCATAGCTCAGTGTTTCATTTTTCATAGGTTCAGTATGCCTGCTGACTCTGAGATCTCTTCTTCTCCCTCCAGTGGCTCCTGACACAAGGAGGGAAAAATACAAAACCCTCTCAACCAAATAATGGCAGCATCATATTTGGAACGGAAAACATCATGACAGTTCTCCCTCCACCACAATTTAACCAGCACCTCAACAAAGCCAGAATCACTCACTCTTCTAGCCCCCTACCCTTCTTTTACAAGGACTGACTTCTTGTTGGTGGTCCTACAGTGCGATAAACTGCTATAACCCCTGACTTCAAGGGTGTTTTGGTTTTTTTTCAGCTTTCTTTCTCCTTCTGCACTTTTATTTGTTTAAAGGTTAATCTGCATTCTCTTTTATTAACTTATTTTACACTTAAATACACAAGAAAAGAAAAAGAAACATAATTAAATATTGAAGCTTAAATACAAAATAAAAAAAGAAAAAAGTAATGCCGTGTGCACAGCAGAACATAAGAGAGGATTCAAAATATGCAGCAATAAATTTCCATTTCAAGATAGTCTATAAAATAAATACTATGTATTATGTTCAGAGCTGTCCATCTTTTCTTTGCTTCCTTGTAAGTTTTCTTTTCTTCTCTGTTGTACACTCTATACTTTCTTCTTTACCCCCTTCCTCCTCCCCTCCCTCAAGAAGGCTACAATTAAGTACAGATATATTTGTGTGTGTATATATGTAAGTATATATGTGTACATGTGTATATACACAGACACACATGTATATATTTGTGTGTATCCATACACACATACACATTTATGTATACATATACACAGACATATACATACATTTACACATACATATACTTTGATATCTATAATCATATTCATATATGGACATATACATTTATCTGCATCTATGTAAAATGGTACTATACTTATCTGCCTTCTGTTACCCTGTGGGCAGATAACCTCTTCTTTCATGTTTTTCTAAGTATACAACTCATCATTTCCTACACAATATTCCAATACTCCAACCTTATACTGTCTGGTTATTTTAACTAGTCTAAAACAATATTAATTAATATGCCTGACATACTGTAGTTTCCCTGTTTTCTCTTTTCATTAAATCTATTTTAGCTTTAGCTTTGCCTGAGCTCATAATTACTACCCCTGCTTTTTTTCCCTAATAAATTTTCATTCTGTTCTTTATGTTTGTATCTCTTATTTCCTATCTCTTCTAACTCCTCTACTTTACTTCTACCAGCTACCTTGCCCTCCTATTACTTAACCTATGCCCCCTCCAAAGATCCCTCCCTTATCCTCCCATTCTAGTTAAACACCTTCTGCACTTTTAAGTTTCAGAACATACTCCAAACATAGTTTCCTCTTAGTAACATTTCAGAATGCCTTCTTAGGTGAGAGTCTGCAGCACCCTCAAAATGTGATCATTCAGAAACCTCCTGTGGATTAGTTTCAAAGCATCCATCTCAAACATGTCCTTGGATAAGTCACTTCACCTCAGCCTCAGTTTCTTCATATATAAAATAAAGGACTTGGACAAAATCTCTAAGATCTTTTCCTTCTTCCAATTCCATGATCTGACAATTATACATTATTAGCCATGTCATAGAACACACCAGTGATACGATCTTTGCTATCTAGGAAGTTATGTGTTCCATTACTCCTTTGGAACTCACCTCTGAGTGGCTTTTTTAACAAGAATATTTTTACTCTTCAACTCTTACCCCTATAATATTTCTGGAACTCATGATGAAGTGTTCCATGGGGAAACATCAGAAAATTCTACAAATACACACATACAATCCTAGATAAGTTTTGTTCAAATCAAGTCAGCAACCGTTTATTAATCACTTGCTGTGTGCCAGGCCTGAGTTAAGCGTTGGGAGTACAAACACAAGCAGAAAGGTAGTCTCTGCGCTCAAGGAGCTTACATTTTAGTAGGGATAGATAATATATAAAAGGAAACTGAAAACCCCCTCCAGTGGGGGGTTGGTACCTGGGGCAAGTACCCTGCAAGGGGAATATTAGATGGAAATCTAGAGAGCCTGGAGAGACTGAAGTCCTAGCTGGCATGGATGTCTTCTTTGAAATGGAGGTATTCTAGGAGAGTGCGTGTGTTCATCCTTTGTTGCCGAAGAAGACCATGCCATCAAATAATGATATGACTTGCACTTAACTTTGTTTTGAGTGAGGGAGGGCTGTGCAGGTCACCAGCCTCACTTCTCCTCCAGCCATCTGAATCCAGTGACCAGAGAGTCATCAGGATGACTGGAGATGACCTAGGATGAGGCAATTGGGATTAAGTGACTTGCACAAGGTCACACAGGTAGTGAGTGTCAAGTGTCTGAGGGGAGATTTGAACTCAGGTCCTCCTGACTCCTGCAGTGATGCTCTATCCACTGTATCACCTAGCTGCTCCACTCTGGGAGAGACCAGTCAATCAAAGGAAGGAACCCCAGGGGCATAAAATATCCCAGTATGAGAAGTCCAAAGTGAGGAAGCTTATGTGGTATGATAGAATAAGTCTTAAGAGTGTAGTGGAGAGGAATGCAGACATGACTGACCTGGGCATTATCCCTAAAATGAAGGTTTGGGGAGAATCTATGTAGGGGTGAAGCAGGGACCCAAGAGATGGAGAGTATTTTCAGTGTAAGAAGTACAGGGACTTTATAACAAACTTCTAGGTTGAGAAGGCTTCTATGTTCATTGTTGCTGTTTCGTCATGTCTGACTCTTTGTGACCCCATTGGAGGTTTTCTTGGCAAAGATACTGGAGTGGGTTGCCATTTCTTTCTCCAGCTCATTTTACAGATGAATAAACTAAGGCAATCAGGATGAATTGACTTGCCCAGGGTCAGAGAGCTAGTAAGTGTGTGAGGCCAAAGATAAGTCTTCCTGACTCCAGGCCTAGCATCCACTGCACCATCTTGTTGCCCTTCTGTGGTATAGTAGATAAAGTCTAAAGAGTAAGTAATGGAGTCAGAATGGAAAGGAATGAAGGTATAGCTCCTAAAATGGAGGAACTCTGGGAGGAACCAACTGATTAGAGGAAAGGGCCCAAGGAGTGGAGAATGCTTCCAGTTTGAAAAATATAGGAATGGAGTGAACTTCCAGGGTGAGGAGGCTTCTGTTCCATAGTAGAAAAAATCTGGAGAATGAGGAATTGAGCCAAAAATCATAATCTCATCATAGTTGTTTAATTTCAAAGATGTTTTGAGTTGACAAATCATGGCTTCTACAAATTCTCCATCAAAGTTGTAATTTCAGAATCCAGTAGTCCAGCTAAGGTACAAACTATGTATTTCAAAGGAAACAATTTCTATATGGCATATAAGGTGGTATAGGAGAAAGACCAGTGAACTGAGAATCAGGAGACCTGTGATCTAGCACTGGTTTTGCCATTAAACAGCTGTGTGACCTTAGACAAGTCATTTCAATTCTCCAAGCCTCAGTTTCCTCATTCGTGAAATGAGAGGACTGGACTAGATAATCTCTAAAGTATCTTCTAACGTTCATGTTTGTTTTGTTTTATTCTATAATTCTACTTAATGAAGAGCATGATTTAGCTCTGTTAGAGCAATCCTAATATAGAAAGAACATCCTCAGAAAGAACAATTTCAAAGAAATTAGCATAGGTTCATTTTGGCCCTAAAGGTCTTGGATTAAATGGGACCCAATCCAACAAGCATTTATTACACATACCTGCTGCATGCAACCTGCTGGCATAGTGGATAGAGCACTAGGGCTGGAATTGGGAAAACTCATCTTCCTGAGTTCAAATCTGGCCTCAAACACTTAGTAGTTGTGTGACTCTGGGCAAGTCACTTAACCCTGATTGCCTCAGCTTTCTCACCTCATGTGAGAGAGGGAGAAGGCAATGGCAATCTATTCCAGTGTTTTTGCCAACAAAACCGCAAAATAGGGTCACAGAGAACTGCGCACAACTGAAGAAGGACAGCAATGCAAAGCACTATGGGACTATAAAGACAAAATGAAAACCATCTCTGCTCTCAAAAAGGTTAACAGTTTACTTGGAAAAAGGCTAACATGTAAATAGTTAAATAAATACTCCATTTATTCTGTGTGTATCTTGTGTGTAGTTATTTGTTATGTAGTTATTTGTGTTTTGCTTTCCTCAACAGAATGAGACCACTGAGGGCAAGCTCTATGCTGCTTTTACCTTTCTTTGTAACCTCAATGCTTAGCCCAGTGCTTGGTACATCATAAACCTTTAATAAATGTTTGCTGACTGACGTATTACATATCTTGAGATTTGCTCATCCTACAGAAGATCACAGAAGCATAGATTCAGAACTAGAAGAGATTTTAGAGGTTGGTCATCTAATCTAATTGACTTACTTTTTGGATGAAGAAATTAGGGTCCAGAGGTTAAGCCCCAAGGCTTAACTACCCAGATTTTTTATGTGAGTAGGTAAAGCAACTTTGGCCAGGGAATTCATCGAAGCAGGGATTTTTCACTTTTTTCTATCATAGATCCCCTTTGGCAGCCTAATGAAACTTAATCGACCCCATAAAAAATAATGTTTTTAAATGTACAAAGTACATAGAAGGTAACCAATCACATTGAAATATGATTATCTATAAATATTATACACACATTCATATATATGCATATATATACATATTTAAATTCATGAACCCTCTGAAATATTCACTGGAAAAATTCATGGAACCTTTGGACATACATGGGTACCAGGTTAAGAACTCCTGACATTAGTACATTCACTACATGCCAAGGCTATTAAAAAACAACAAAAAGCAAGTGTACTTGGATCAAGGAGTTTAGAAAATAGAGAGTAAATAGGCAGAGAAAGGACAAGGTCTGAGTACACTGTGTACTCTGAGGTCACATCAACCCCCAAAGCTGCATTGTTTCCATTCTGCTAGGTTTTATGCCTTTCTTTCCAGAAGCAGGAGTGCACATGAACCACTTGATAGTTTAGGAAATTTCTGAGGTGGTTTTTTAGTTTCTCAGTTTCTTTTAGTGAAAGTGACATTTACAATGATTACAGTCTGCCTACTAGCAGGAGGGAGATTCCATCGCCTTAGAGATGGCCCTGTCATCTCTGGTTGTCATGGAGATGGAGATTAGCAAGAACTAAGGGCCCCTGAGTCGAAGCAGCAGGGAAGCAGAGGCAGAGAGGCCCAGCGTGCTGCTTGACCAAATGGTAGGCAAGGTTGCTGGGTACACCTAATCCTGCTGTCACTGTGCCCTCTACCTGGGCGCACTGCCTGCACCCATCCTCTGAAAACAACAGCTGGGCTCAGGCCAGGCCAGAGGGCTCCATCTGTTACTGCTGGCCCATCCTCCCTAGGGATGAGGCAGGTGTCTCTGAGATGGTCCTTATCCTTTAGTTCGTCTTACCCTGTCTCCTAGGGAACATGGATTTGTAGCTTAGATGAAAATTTTCCATCCAGATAGCAAGATTTTTTGACTACCCCTGGCTGGGTCCTAGATGAAGTATCTAAACTCACTTATCACTTCTTGCCTCCCTTGATACGCCTGCTTAAAGACCACTAAATCAGGTCCATCTCAAGCAAGTAACATGACCACCAGAATAGGTTGCAACATGATAGAGATCTTATTTGCAGTTGACTATGCATAGTTTGATCCTATACCAGACACATCTGATGGTGACTCAACTGAAACCAGGGTAATTTTAAGATAGTTCTTGCATTAGGATGGATTTGCTCCCCTAGGTTAACTGAGGATTTTTCTTTTAGGGAAGGCCATTATACATATTTTTCAAACTAGAGCTTCTAGTAATTGAGGGTGACTTCCATTATATCACTGGGGTATGAGATTAGGAGACTGAGGTAAAGGCAAGGACCAGCTCCTCCCCCATCTGTAATAAGGTGCCAACTAGCTCATTTGGTACCAGAAAAATGGTCTTATTTCATGCAGGAAAATCGTAGTACAATATGCCAGCACACCCTCCATTCCTTAACCTACCCTCCTAGGAGAGTTAATTGGGCAAGTGAATATTTTCCAAGTGGCTCAGCAATTATGAAGCATGAACTTTTTCTAGGACTATTTTCCCTTCACTTACTTTCCTCTGCTTATGTGATCCTAGCAGTTTCCTATTTCTTAAATTCTCTCTAGCAAACATTAGATGGATAATCTCTTGAGCATCTCCCTCTCCTTTCTTAGGAGAGATCTATTTAAGGGGCAAATCAAAAATAATAAAGAAAGGATGGCACTTAAGATTTTCAAACTCCAAAGAGAAGTAGTGAAAAAGGAGAGGGCAGTAATTTTAAAGATGGTAGAACTTAGAGCTAAAATAGACAATTAGAACAACAAACTTAAGATCAGTCCTTTTAGAGTAAAATGTAAATTTCAGATCTCTAGCACCACTAACTGGCTTTGAGGAGATAATCCTTCCCCAGTTGATAAATGGTCAAAGGATATGAACAGGCAGTTTTCAGAGGAAGAAATTAAAGATATCTATAGTCATATGAAAAAAAAATGCTCTAAATCATTGATTAGAGAAATGCAAATCAAAACAACTCTGAGATACCACATCACCCCTATCAGATTGGCTAACATGACAAAACAGGAAGATGATAAATGTTGGAGATGTGGGAGAGTTGGAACACTAATTCATTGTTGGTGGAGATGTGAGCTGATCCAACCATTCTGGAGAGCAGTTTGGAACTATACCCAAAGGGCCACAAAAATGTGCGTACCCTTTGACCTAGCAATACTGCTTCTGGGACTGTATCCCAAAGAGATCATAAAAATGGGAAAGGATTCCACGTGTACAAACATATTTATAGCAGCACTATTTGTGGTGGCTAAAAACAAGGGGATGCCCATCAATTGGGGAATAGCTGAATAAATTATGGTATATGAATGTAATGGAATAGGATTGCGCTATAAGAAATGATGAACAGGAAGACTTCAGAGAGGCCTGGAAAGACTTATATGATCTGATGCTGAGCGAAAGGAGCAGAACCAGGAGAATTTTGTACACAGCAACAACCACAGTGTGCAAGGATTTTTTCTGGTAGACTTAGAACTTCACTGCAATGTAAGGACTTATGGTCTTTTAAGACAAAATGCCTTCCACATCCAGAGAAAGAACTATGGAATTCAATTGCAGAATGTAGCAGATCATTTTCTTTTGTATTACATTTTGGTTGTTATATGATTTCTCCCATTCATTTTAATTCTTCTATGCAACACGACTATGGTGGAAATATAGTTAATAGGAATGTATGTGTAGATCCTATATAAAATTGCATGCTCTCTCAGGGAAGGAGGGGGAAGGAGGAGGAGTGAGGGAAAAAAATCTAAGTTATATGGTAGTGATTGTAAAACACTGAAAATAAATTTTAAAAAAAGAGAAGATAATCCTGCGGATGCAGTCCAGGGATGGGCTTCTGAGTTAAGCCTATTAACATGTTCACAAAGCTAACTAGTGGGTAAGAACTCCAAGTATTACAAATAATCTCTAATGTCCAGACATGGACATCTTTGGGAAAATAACATGGTGTCCCCACAGAAGTGCAGAAAATCCAATGTTTTACAAGCTAGTATCTTCTGTAAGCAAAAATCAATGTTAGCAAAGAGGTACTGGCTAAGGCTCATTTAGGCAATTATGACAAGGCAAGCCCGTTTCAGAATTTCAGGTGACTGGAGTGAATTTCAGACATCTTTTTTCTTGGTGTTCCTTCATTCCTAATGTCTTTGGAAAGAATTTTTGAGAAGAAGAGAGTAGTTACAAGTCAATAAAAATGGCATGGCATGGCTGAATCAGAAAACCTGTGTTTAAATTCATTCTCTATTCATAACTTTGGGCAACCTTGGGCACATTACTTGTTTGGACCTCAGTTTCCTGGTGGACTAGATGATCTCTAAGGTCCTTCCCAACTCCAAAGGCTATGATCTAATCCAACACCTTTATTTCACAAAGGAGGAAACTGAAGCACAAGGAAATTATAGAATTGCCCCAAAGGGTTTGGAATTAAACTCCTAAAAAAAAAATTTTCCGGATGAATACATTTTGCCAAGATTTAAGCATCAGGGTACTTAGGGGGAGCAAGCAGGGAAGACCTACGTCCTTCATTCCATTCAGGTGTTCTCTCTTTACTCATAAGACAAGGAGTTGAGATGGAGTAACTTTCAATCCTTTCCTCCTCTCAGACTGTTTTCTATTGATTTTAAGTTTAGCTGACCTGAAATAAAAACACTAACTGGCAGGCCCAGAAAGTATCTTCAGGTTGAGACAAGCCAACAGCAGCCAAAACAGCTGGAGCTCTGAAAGGTGCAGAATCTTTTTGTTTCCTTATTTTCACCCCATCGATAGGAAGCAGCTGGGAATGAAACCCCAAACAGAGCATGGTCATCTCCTCTAGTGCTTCTCTAGAAAAGAAAAGCTATTCTTTCTCACCCAAGGATAAATTTGTTAAAAAAAAAAAACCAAACAACAACAACAACAAAAAAAAACCCAACCTTAGTTTAACCCCTTAGACACCTGTCTTCACCACCTACAATGAGGAACTGAGGAAAGGTGATCAGATAGCCCAGAAAACCCAGTTTTCTCTGTTAAAGTGTATAAAAGGCCTGCTCAGCTATAACCACTAGAATAGAAAGTCAAATCCCTTACTATTCATCTTACAGATTCATACAGCAACTAGAGGCACCTTTGAGTGTTGGTTTGTTGATACTATAAACTTGGAGGAAGCTTAGGGATCATCCCACCCTCCCATTTTGCTGAGCAGACTGAACCTCAGAAAGGAAGGTGACTTGTCCAATATATGTACCAGCAAGAAGTAAGCAACACCTAGGATTCATGCCTCCATTGATCCATACTCACCCTCATAATTTCCAAGGCCCTTAGGAATAGAGAAAGAGCCAAGTAAGTGGTTGCCTTAACTTTACTCCAATATACCTGAAATTGGCTTATCTTGTTCTAACTGCCTCACCTAGGTAAAACACCAGGGCCTTCTTGCTAGCTCAGGCTGCTGCTCATGTATTGGGACATGAAGTATGCAGGTTCTTGTCCATCCTTGGAGTCAATGGGCTAATTTCCCAGAAATGCCCACATCCCCAGATATTAGGGGATCATTATTACTGTTTTCAAAACATTATTTTGAAATTATTGGATTATTATTTTTTAAAACCCATATATAGTCCCCACTAATTATCCTTGTATGCATGTTAATGGGTGTAATTCAGAAGCTATCACTGGCATAAGGGCAAGGTTACACACTGTTTATCAGACACTTAGTGGTTTTGAAGATCAGCAATCTTTAGACTCTAAAATAGGGGTTCTTAACCCTTTTTGTGTCTCGGACCCTTCTGGAAATAATATGAAACACACCTATGGATTCCTCATCAGAATAAGCCTTTTAAATGGATGAAATAAAATACCTATGATTACAAAGGAAACCACTTATGTTGAAATAGTTATTGATTTAAAAAAAAGTTTACAAATCCCAAGTTAAGAATCCCCTACTAAAAGAGGCCACCTGAAACTTACTGCTCTGATTGTATTTGTGTACATTAAATACTGACATTCTCCCTGTCTTTTAGTCTAAAACCTTCAGGGTGACCTGAACAAAACCCAACTTGCTGTTGATTTAAGTATCAAGAGATTTTGTTTTGGAGTCTTTCGGCTCTCACCAGTCTCTCTCCCTCTCTCTCTCTCTCTCTCTCTCTCTCTCTCTCTCTCTCTCTCTCTCTCTCTCTCTCTCTCTCTCTCTCTCTCTCTCTCTTTCTTTCTTTCTCTCTCCCCCTAGCCTGAGTGACAGCTGTCTTCCATGTCACATTTGCAAACAGTCTGAGAAGCCTTCTCTTGGAACGATGAGGCCTTCCAAGGGAGCAAATGCAGCATGTTGCTAAGGAGCAGCAAGCAACAGCTGGTTGAGAAATGAATCTATGTCCTTGGAAGAGCTTGTTCCCAGTCAATAATTAAATGTTACTGCAGCATCCCTTCCATCAAGGAGATAGAGAAATATGCTATAATGAGGTAGGTGGGAGGGAGAAAGAAACCTGGTTCAAAGTAAAAGTGGTAAATAAAAACCCTCCAAACCTACTCCAGGCTCACTAAACAAGCAAAAAAGCCTGTGGAAGAGGAATATATAGTTTAATCTATTTAAGGGACTTGGCAGTAACTCTATAGGCTCTCTGGGATATTGGGTGGGTGGGAAGAGGGGGTCCTACAGGCAGACTGAGCCAACCAGCCCCTGAAATGAGCTTCATTTTAGCAGGTAACTAGACCAAGAGGAAGCTGATACCTCCATAGAATGATATCAGTTTCTAATGGCCTTGCACTTTCTAATCTCAAAATGCTTGAGAGGTAGAAGAGCAATGCAGCACATCATCTCAGCGCTCCATTTCACGTCTTTCACTATATGATCCCCAGAAGGCTTTGCATACCCCATAATAAAAAAAAGTTAGATTGAGTCAAGAATATTTCCATTGGGAGGTGAAGTCTTAGTTGACTTTTTTCTCTTGTTCTTAATAACATCATTTTTTTTAAAAAAACAGCCCACTCTTCATTCTTTAAATAAGGGTTCAAAAGTTCAAATGTGATCCCAAAGCTGAAAGAAAAACCTCCCCTTTTGGACCCAAAACAGAACAGAATTAGCTTGACACAAGGGAATTTCTAGTCCTAAGAAACAGAAGGGAAATGGCATCCTAGGACAATCCTCCCACATGCAGCCTTTGGAGTTCAAAACCCGATAGCAACCCAGAAGAGCTAACGTGTACCACCAACAAACTATATCTGCAGTGGATTTTGACTTCTCTCTGAAGGAAAAGAAAAAGACTTTAGCATCAAAGAGTTAATGAAATATTATACTGATGAGCTGTGAGCTCCCAAAAAAGCAGTCAAGTACTGAGATGTTTTTTATTTTCTAAACCCACACTTCAAAGATTGGATAAATCACAACTTTGTCAACAGTGAGAAGGGGTTGGGTTCAGATGGGTGAACAGAGAGAAGATGGAAATTTTTCCTTCTCACTTTGAAAAAGTAGATAGCTATCAGGGAAAAAATTCTCTATGCAAGAGGACAAAAGTAAAAACAGTATGCTGGAATGTTATGCCCCCAAAAGGGTATCCACTTAATAAAGGGAGATAAACCCACAGGCTTTCAGAACTGAGAGACGTCATAGAGATCATTTAGTCTGACAGTCTAATTTATAGATGAAGAAATTCAAACTCAGAGTTTGAGTGACTTGGGAGGTAAAGTGAAGTCACAGGGAGGCAGAGAGAGGGAGAGGGGTGTAGGACCTAGGTCCCCTGAGTAGCAGTCCAATTCTGTCTAAATCTACATACAAACTCTTGTTTTTTGGGCAGAACTAATAGAAACCCATATTAAAGCATCTGGAGATTCAGGAACACCTCACCAATTCAGACTCTAGGCTGGTACACTGGAAAGTATGTTAGATTTGGAATCCAAAGACCTGCATTTGAAGTCCAGCTTTGCTCCTTATTAGCCATCCCCATGTGTGTGGCAGGTCATTTGAGTCCTCCTGATCTATTAAATTAGGGAGTCAGACTACATGGCCTCTAAGGTTACTTTTAGCTCTCAATCTAGGATTCTATGAATTCAGAAAACCAAAGACTTGTTTATATGTGAGAGCCCTAAGATATTTTCCCTAAGTTGATATGACCTTAGCAAAAATATGGGCTAGAATTCTTTTAGTAAGTTAAAACTTTGCAGATATATACACAGGTTTCTTTGACCAGGAAAGAGGAATACAATAAGGAATATCCCTTTCAAATGGAAACTTTGTTTCTGTGGTTGCATCAGACGGCAAAACTTTCTGAAATTGGAGGGTAAAAAACCAAGCTTCTAGGAAACCTAAAGGGAGGTGCTTTTTAAACAGGCGCTCACATGTAGTTACAAGTGACCTATCCAAACCTTTCGTGACTTGGGCCACCCTAAGCTTTTCTGTCTTAATCGGTTATCCCATCCATGTTATTGTACTAAGTGCATCCCATGACCAATGGAACTTTTATTTTAATAACATATCATGATTAATATCGTCAAGAGAAATCTTGTCATGTGTATGTGGATCTGGATTGCCTTTAACTTGTAGATCTATAGAGTTGCTTTTTCCTGAGGCCTGTACTTTGATCTAAGTTGCTTGCTCTAATAAGTAAAATTAAAACAGCACACTTAACAATGACGGAATTTAGAGTTGGAAGGGACCTTAGAGATAACCTGGGCCAGTCTTCACATTTTACAGATCAGAAAACAGAGCCCTCGGAAGGGTAGGATCTCTGCCATCATCATTCAGTAACTTCTTTGTAATTAACTCTATCCAGAAACATCACCTTATCCAGATGTTTGTGGCAATTATCTGATGGCCTCTTTGTTAGTTTCCCTCCTTTCTCAAAGAGTTTACTTAACAGTTGCCTTACAGTCATCCCCTCCCTTTTAATCCTTACGCTTATACTTGACTCACCAAGTTTAACCTTCTGAAACTTCCTTGGTTCCTCTGCGGTAAAAGTCTCCCCATCTTTTGCTACCTGGATGAAGGAAATTATACTGCGAGTAGTCATAAGATAAACCTGAGCTTTCCTCACCATCAGTAATGGCTTCCAATTCTTCTCCTAGGTCCCACTCCCATTCTCTGTCTCAATGGAATTTAATACATTTTCCAATGAAATTTCTGGACTAGACTGATCCCAGTTCCATTAACATTTTTCCTTTTACTCATGCTGTTAATAAGTCCATCACCTACCCCTCTGTCTTTGGGGCGCCGTTCTTAAAAATCACTAAGAGCTCTTATGCTGAATGCACAAGGAAAGTTTGCCTTCATTTCCTTTACGCTAATGACCTAGCTTTTTGAAAGCCATTAATAACCAAGAAATACTCCTTCTTTCAGGATATCTTTATCCTTTGTCAACCTTCTTTAGCACCTGCCAGGCTTATCCATTTGAATCAGTGAGAGACCCCTCTTGATCCTATTGAGAAAGCCTGTCCACAGCAGTCCTAGGGTACCATACTGTATTGGGCTATGCCCAACTTCAGCCATAATAAACTAAGCTCATTCTGATCCAATCCTGTTGACTACATTGCCAACTGTTGTGAGCTAGAACTGACTCAGGCTGGTCTAGAATTTTAGGTTTGGGATTAGAAGAAAATGAGATCATCTGACAATTGACAAAAAAAAGGTTTACTTAGCCATAACACAGAAAGGATATTCAGCCAGGGTATGATGCTGGTTCAGGCAGACACAGCAACCCCTATTTCCACACAAAGCCACATCTGGAGGGTGTGTTGATTCGAATAGCAGTAGTGCATCCCGTAAATCTAGAGGACACTTGACGCCTCATGGGTTACCCTTACTTTCACAATCAAAGTCCTAGAAAATCTTCTAGTTTAGCCCGTTGACTTCGTAACATACTACAATCTGCCTTACAACTCTACGACCCTCCTGAAAGTGTTCTCCCTAAGGTTACAATCTGTTCCTTGCTAAGTCCAGTGGTCTTTTCTAAGACTTCGTTCTTTCTGGCCTCTTGCTGCAGGACAGTTAGCCACACCCTCATCTTTGATAGTCTTCTCACATCTCAAGTTTTCCTGTTCTTAACCCTTTCAATTCTGGAACTCCCACCTGGGAACCTCTCGGCCCTGATGAGTGCCTCACCTGGCCCATATTAGGCCAAACTGGATCTAGTCATGCTTCACCTTACTCCCTGACCATCTCTTCACCCCATATCTGTCTTATTACTACATGTATTATACTTTGTGCTGCCTTTCTTTACATACCACCTGAAGTCTGGAAAGTTCTAGAACTTTCTAGTTTTTGAACCCAAACCAAATCACTACTGCTTCCTAGAAAAGATGTGTCAATCTACTCCATTTTTGCTTCTCCTATCAACCTTGTAACTTTCCAAACTAAAACACCCATCCTGGCCATCATTCCCCTACACGCAGTTTCCACTATTATAAAAGCTCCTTGAGGGTAGGGACTGCCTTTGCCTTTGTATTCTGAGTGCTTGGTATATAGCACCTTAATATGTGCTACTTCATTTGCTGTGAAGATACTGCTCTCTCCGGTTCTCCTGCTGTCCCGACCTTCTCCCTTTGTCTCCACTGAGGTATGAGCTAAAGGCTGTTTTGTCTTGAGCCCTCTTTTCTTCTTTCTACCTCTTATCTCTTAATGATCTCATAAATTCCTATAGGTTTAAATCAGCTATAGGTGGATAACTGTAAAATCTACATTACCAGACTCTCTTTTCTCCTGACCAATGCAATCCAATCCAATCCAATCCATCTACTATGGGGCCAGGCACAGTGCCAAGTGCTAGGGCTACAAATACAAAGAATGAACTGATTCATATTTGCAAGGACCTTGTGTGTGTTCATCCTTCGTTGCCAAAGAAGACCATGCCATCAGAGAAATAATGACATGACTTGCCCTTGACTTTGTTTTGAGTGAGGGAGGGCTGTGAAGGTCACCAGCCTCATTTCTCCTCCAGAGCCATCTGAATCCAGTGACTAGATATTCATCAGGAGGACTGGAGATGACCCAGGATGAGGCAATTGGGGTTAAGTGACTTGCCCAAGGTCACACAGCTAGTGAGTGTCAAGTGTCTGAGCTGAGATTTGAACTCAGGTCCTCCTGACTTCTGCACTGGTGCTCTAACCACTGCACCACCTAGCTGCCCTTGCAAGGATCTTACACTCAAACACAATGTCCTAAGTTACCGGTTCCGTGCTGAATCTGCATCTTAAACACAGTATGTCCACAATGGGACTCATAATCCTTAAGCTCATCCCTTTCCCTAGCTCCCTATTTTGTCCCAGGGTAGCACTTTGCTTTCAGTCACCCAGCTATACAACTCCAGCCATGCTACACTATTCACTATTCACTTACACCTCATTATTCGGTTGTTTGACGTTATCATTTCAACCTTGGTCTCCTTCATTTGTGCCCCTTTCTCCACTCACACAGACAGTGCCCTAGTTCAGGTCCTTATTACCTTCTGCCTTGACTAATGAATTAACTAGTAGTTTCTAACTACTCTTCCTGCCTAATCTATCCTCCAATTCCCTCTTTTGCACACAGCCACCAAACTGATATTCTTAAAGTATTGATATGACATGTCTCTCCTTTGTTCAAGAAGCTTCAAGGGCCTCCATTGCCTCTAGGATAAAACAAACTCCTTGGCTAAGCATTTACAACTCTTTACAACCTGGCATGATACTTGTCACTTCCCATAGCCTTTCATCTCCCACTTCCATATCATCACATCTCCCCTCCCTTCTCACTTTGGCCCCCCACCATCTCTAGTTTTCTTCAAGGCTCAACTCAGGCTCTGCCTCCTGCATGAGGTCCTTCCTGATCACCCCAGTTTTTAGGCCATGCCCCTTCCTGAGATGACTTTCTATCTACTGTGTAATTAATTATGTGCAGGAATGCTGTATCCCTCTTGTAGAATATCTAAGCTCCTCAGGACCTAGAAGAGTACCTTGCACAAGGTAGGAGCTAAATATTTGTTGAACTAAACTGCACAGTGTGATTTCTGAGCTAAAGTGAACATAGTTATTTTGTTAATGAGGAACTCTTGAAGGTGGCAGGACCTCATCATCCCCACTGACCCTGACAGTTTGCTGACAATGCTTGTTTGTGGCCAACATGCCATGAATTATTCTTACTATCACACACAACTAACAATGAGAGGCAGCCTGCTATAATGGAAAAAAAGGTCTGGACCTGAATTCAGGAGAGACCCGAGTTCAAATCCTGCCTCCATCATTTACTAGATGACATATACTTGATTTGTCTGAGCCTTATTTTCCTCATATGTAACAATGTCAATAACAAAACCAGGAGTGACTGCCTCACATGGTTTTAATGAGGATCAAATGAGATAATGTATGTAAAGTGTTTTGCAAAGTTTAAAATACTCTACCTTGGCTATTTTTCAGGAAGTGACTATATTATCCATAGCCCCGAACTACTTTTTAAAAATCAAGAATTTGAAATAATCAGAACAAAAGACAGTCTTCAAACTGCATATATAAATAAGTAAGAAAATATGTCTTTTATTTTTACTTAAAAAGACAGCCTCAGTTTCTGGCCAAATGAAAAGGAATGAGCAGGGCCTTCATCAATGGCAATCAATTGCTCTGCTCCAGGCTGCATACCACTGTCAGGAAAAGAGGAAAGGGGGAAAATAGTGGAAAACTCTCGTCTACGCCTCAATAAAATATATACACGCAGAACTCGCCCCTCTCAAAATAATTAAAGGACTTAATGCTGGGCAATCTCTTGTGGAAAAAGTGGGGACATTTAAATTATCTGATAGCTAGGTTGTTTGTTTTTCTTTAAAGTAAGTTATTCTGAGTCCAACTCCTGTCTTCTGGCTCATGTTTGAGTGACTACAGATCAACCAAGGCTCACCCACACAGACCTTGGCTTCAAAGGAACAGTGCTGACCCCTAGAAGGCTCTGCTCTCTAATACGCAGAGATGAGAGGGGGCACGAGTCTTAGAAGGTGAGACAAGCTGGTTTTGGTGGGTGGCCAGCCTATGTGCAGCTGTGCCGCATGTGGAAGTTGACCACGTATTCGGCGTTAGTCCTCTGCACTGAGATGGCAAAAGGCTCAAAAGGGTGGAAGGTAAAGGCGACCAGGCGGCGGACTGTGTGGTTGATGGGGCGGCCCAGCAGGCCTGCCTGGATCTCAAACTTGAGCAGACCAGAATCCCGGGCATAGAACCTGAATGGAGGAGAAAAAGAAGGAAAAAGAATAGTATCTGTATTCTTTACTGTTTTAGGTCCCTTCTGTAGTGGAGAGGCTAACAAAATGACCATTGTGCTTCACTGTTCTCCCTACTATATCTGTTCCAAGGCTAGCGAGGCATCAGTGAGTACAGTGCCATGCTTGCAGTCAGGATGACCTGAGTTTAAATTTGGCCTCAATGTCATCTAGCTTTGTGATCCTGGGCAAGTCATTTGACCTGTACCTTAGTTTCCTCATGTGTAAAAGGGAATAGTAATAGCACCTATCTCCCAAGGTTGTTATGAGGATTAAATGAGATAATATTTATAAGGCACTTAGCACAGTGTAAACATTATATAAAGGTTGACTATTATTATTCTTTCAGATTTTCAAAACAAAGAGGTCTAAAGCAAACTAGGAAGCCACAAATACTTTTAAATTCTGTTACTCCTTGAGGATCATTTCCCTCTCAAAAATGACTCCAGTTACAACCCAGTCAACTTCGGAAGTCATTCATCTTAAAACAGCTGGGCCCATTACGGAAATTGCTACTTTGAAAATGTTTAATGCGATTCATTCCACCCCATAAAAAAAATAAAATGTTATAGGCTTGTTTTTCTTTTAATAAAATACAATGAAATCAGAGATTTGTGTAGCCATCTCAGCATGTCCAAGCAATGCACCTGAAGAGAACAAGGACCTCTAGTGTTCTTAGCGATAAGGACACAAGAACCTCTTTCATTTCAAAAAGCAGTGGGTGGACATTCTTAGGTAGGTTTTCACAAGACAGCATGGTCTAACAGAAAAAGCAGTGAACTGAACAGGAAATCTGGATTCTTGTCCTACCTCTAACCCCAAAAAAGTTGTATAGCCATGTGCATGTGGCTAAATCTCTCAAGATCTTATTTTATCTGCCAAATCCAAGTTTTGAATGAGTTTATGTGTTAGCTCCCTTTAAGTTCTAAAATTCCATGACTCTTTAAGATGGAAGTGCCTTAAATAGTAACCTCTAACCTAAAATTTCCCAAAATAGGAAAATAAAACATTTTCCTAATCTTACCTATTCAACAAATTGCCCAAATTCCCAAACTGCCTCTGCATATGCAAACTACTAGGTCACAATGGCTTATCTGCTGATCTGGAAGTATATATAAAGACTTCACACATTATATGTGTAATGGATATTATGTAACGGATTAATGAAATGATTACAGAATGCCCTTTTCTGGATAGCTTTAAAAAGAGAAGCTATACCTACATGTCTTAAATAATCCACCTGGTGACAAGAGACAGGGTTAGAATACTTGTGAAATCCCTTCTAGCTCTATGCTAGATTAAAAGTAGTAGCCAAATTATACAAAGCGGTCATGGATTCTATTATTTATAAACTTTTTATCCTTTCTAATACGAACATGGAGCTCTGGGAAACACAAAAAGTAGAAAGAACTGCAAAATCATGCAAACCAAAGTGACTTCTGGTACAAGAGACCTGAATGGGGAGTTAGCTTACTGACTTCCTTTGTGGTGGTGATGGGTGTGGCGTCCCTCTTTGTACCTGATTGGGTGATCTCCACAAGTCTTGGGCCGCTCCATAACTGAAACCCACTTATCATCATAGCTGAAGAGAGACAGATCGAGGTAGGGACTGCCGCTGTATGATTGGGCGCTGATGGGGAGCTGACCAAGCAGCCGCCGTACTGCTTCTGTGTGCCCTCCATATTTTGCATTTACAATAGTGTCTTTAAATCTGAAAATCAACCGGTACAGCAGAAAGGCAACATAGGAGACATTGTCAGGGAGCACATAATACAAGTTCAGAGTTTAAATCTACAAACTTATGGGTATGTAGATAAAATATTATTGCAAACAATACAATTCAGTCTGTTTGTTCCCAGTATTACAGGAACCTGTATCTCCAGCTAAAATGGTAGAAAGAGGGGATCCTGTTTCTAAAAATACATTTTACTTCAAATTATAGGCTTAGAAATGGGGAGATATGAAATGAAACTAAGGAAATCTACACAGGTTCCACAGAAGGACTATAGACAAAGGTCAGCACATGGACTGGAACCCCAGAGCTGATCCTGACATGGTATGAGAACATGGAAAAGTCATTTAACTCTCTCAACTCCAGTCTCCTTAGCTGTACATGGAAATACCTGTCATGTGCAAGCATCTCAGAAAGCTTTTGGGACAGTCAAAGGAGAAAAAGATTATGCAAAGAACTTTGCAAACCTTAAAATGGTATATAAATTTTAACTACTGTTAAGTAAGACAATTGTGGTTATCGCTGAAGCCCAAGAACAAAAGACAACTGAGGAAACTCACTCCTGAATCAATAACTTTCAAACCCATTAAAGAAACAACTCTAGATAAGTAAAAAAAAATAGAAAGCCTCTCCTTGGCTTTTCCAACAGCACACATTGTAACATGATATGGCTAACTTGTTTATTTTTAAAAGGCAAAAGGTCAGCAATTTATAAGTTCAATACTTAAGTTGCTACTTCAGGGTCTGCATTTCTAGTTACCAGTATGTAGGGTGGCAGACAAATAGCACTTGGCATAATACAGTACTTTGCATATGGAAGACACTTAATAAATGCCATATTGGCCCAAAATTAAGCTACCTTTTCAAGATGAGGGCTCTTGAAAAGGGAGGGAAATATTTTTATACACACATGTATGTTTGTGTGTATATACATGTATGTGTACATACATATAAATACATATATAAAATATATGTATACACTCACAAATCATTACACAAAATTTCCATCTTAGAAAGGCAGGAAGATATTTACTATGAAAGTATCTTAGCATTTCTTTCAATTCAAACAAAGATATTTTAGTCATTTTTCTCACTATTCTGTTGCCTTCTTACGTAATTTCCACAGCCAGTATAAAATATAAAACTAACCTTTGAATCAAAGACAATATTCCCAGGATTACTAGAAGAGAATATAAATGCAATTATAGCTCACACTCAGGTTTTGTCTGAGGCAGGTTCGGCCAACAATGCACTTTATGTTCTGATCAACATAGCACTGGTGAGTGAATAAATAACTTCGATACTTGTCTTCTTTTTGGCTAAGAATAATGGAAAGGCAGTCTCTCAAAGATTCCAAAAATATTTAACTGTTATCAGGATGTGGTGAGTGTCTATGATTCAAAACCTATTGCTGGTCTGAAGACCAAGGGAAAACCTCCTTATCATCCTGCTTCCCTAGACTCATCAGCTTGGCTTTGATTTCTGATTCTTGCTAGATTCTTGCTTAGAGTTGTTATATAAATTTGTGATGGGCAAAGAACACAAATGTCAAACACATTCTTTTATTTCTGCTTGACACAGTCTTAGTATGTAACACAAACTCAAATTAAACTGCACACATTATCCTATTATCTTCTAGGAAACTATGGACAACATACGCTGTCCCCAGGGTTAGTGGAGTAACCAATCCAGGTTTTGCAATCAGTTCTTTACTCACTAAAAGCCAATACAACTCCTAACATTTCTCTCATGTCCCGTCAAATGACTTCAAGAAAAAAATTATATTTGCTTGTTAATAGCTTTCTGCAAATCCTCAAACCAAGAAACTTTAATGTAATAGAAAAAAGAGGCCATAAGAATACTATTCATACTCTGTGTTCCAAGTTTTCAGGGGACTTCCACCACTTGGCCCTTACTTTCCTTAAGTAATAGTCTTATCTCTGCAGCTTTGCTCATACTGTTTTCCCAATGTAGAATGCCTGCCTTCAACACTTGCCTAAGTGTTGCCTACCTTTCCTTCAAAGCCGTGATGCCTTCTTAAACTGGTCTGGTCCTCAGCAATCATTCCCTCCTCTAGTTTCTTATAGCACTTATTATTTAACATTTCCTGTCCCATATTATTAATCTTTTACATATAGGAGGTCCTATATAAATGTTAGACTGAACATGTTTTACTTCCAGGCTAGACTGGTCTCAAGAACAGGAATAATGTCTCCTACATCTTTGCATCCCTAGAAGAGTGCCCAAAAAGTACCAAATAACCACAGAATTTCAAAAGCAGAAGAGATTTTAAAATCAATCACATTTCACTCCCTGTTTCCTGCTCCCTTTCCTTCCCTACCATAACAGATGAGGAATCACGGTCTAGATAACTGCCTTGCCAACAGACAAACAGTTCTTGGCAGAGCTAGCACTAGTATCCAAGTCTCCTGACCCTTGAGTCTAGCACTCTTTCCACTACCCCACAAAGCCTCACTTGTAGGTACCCAGTAACTGTTGTTGGCCTACGGCCAAAACTAGGTCAGGTGAGGTGTACTTGTTGGAAGCCTAGGTTGGTAGCTCACCGGCGTTGGATCTGCCTCGCAAAGTTGTTGCTAGAAGCTGAACAGGGAAACTGGACGGCCTCACTGTGCAGGGTAGCATTGCGGAAGAGGTCACAGAAATTCTCAAAGAGCTCCAGCAATTCATCCGAGGTATTCTCAAATACTGCTATCACCTCTGTTGTCACCATATTGTACACAACAAAGAAAGAAGGCTGGAAAGGGGGAACAAATGTAACTGTTAGCCAGCTGAGTAAAACCTATGGCTAGGGTGACCCTTCACATTGGGCTAAAAATTCAAGCTACTCAAGAGAAACATGAAAACATTCCTACTGTATGGGTCAATGGAGAAACAGGTCCCATGGCTCCAGGTGCCTCAGGGAGCCTCCATTGGCTTTATCAGTCAAATGCCTCTACGATGCCAACATTCCCCACTGTAATTGTGTTGCTGAAATTATCAAGTTAGCCAGTTTAAAAAAAAAAAAGGCTTTCAATCTTTCATTTCAAACTGTGTGCTTCAATTTCCCTATCCAACTGTTTCTTCTTTCTCTACTCCCCAACCCACTCTGAGATGAAAAAAGTCAGTTTTTAAAGTGCCAGATTTAATTTTATTTCCTGCTGGGGAAGTGATTTACAGCCCAGGGTTGGCTGCTGACAGATTATTTTCTCCTGTGTATGTACAGTTGAAAGTTCATTTTTTGGCATCTATTTTTCCTCTTAACATTTCCAACATGCAGAGAGGCACCTTAAGTGCATTGTGTTTTGAAGCTACCTCAGAAAGTTGTGTCCCAGCAGCATCCTGCTGCTGGACAAATGAAAATCCAGAGAGGCATTTACTGTTTCTTTCTTGACAGATGCTCTTTTGGCCAAAAGCATCTGTATTATCCATGTGGGATTTAGAGCAATTAGAACCATGGGGGGGAGGGGGGAGGGGGGGAGGGCAGAGCAGTGATGGAAGACAAGAAGCAGAAGGACCTGAAGTTCATTCAAATGCCACAGGTGAAAGTACCCAGAGCAACTTGGGAGTTCAGACTTTTTCAGAGTGGGCACCTGGATGTCCAGTTCTCTCAAACTGTTCTTTACTTTGCTCTGATCAGTCTGACAATAAGAGAGCCCCAGGATTTTTCCAAGGTCAATGGAATGCCAAACTAAAAATCATCTGTTGGTTTCATGTGGGAAGATAAAGTTATCAAATATTAAGTATTTTTTACTTGGGTTGGATCTGAATCTCCATTACCCATTGCTGATGCAAATAGTTCATGCTACAATGTGACATTTAGTATAGCCAAGATATTTAATCTACCTATAATGTAAAGAAACTGGGTGGCAATCTTAGCCCAATTTCCTAAATACTACCCCAAGGCTCCTTATTTAAATGTACTTTTTACTCATTCATCTTCATAATATCCACAGAAAGTGATGGATTTTGCAGGAAGTAGGCACAGAAGTTTCAGGCTGAGGTCACAAAATAAGTAGAAAAAGAACTGTACTCTACCATCCTAATTTCTCAAGCCACAATTATTCCATATCACTCCAGAAAAAAAGCGGGGGGGGAGGGGGAGAGGAGGTGTTTTAGCTAAGGATCAAAGGATAATCTCAATTGTGATGAAAATGATTTGGCAATTTATTCACCAAAATGAAAATTAACACCCAAACCTAAAAAATGGGCTTTCTTGCTTCACATCTTGTCTTATCTTTTCTATAAATCTGGTTCAGCTTTCTGATTTTGTTGTTTTACAGAGATATCATAGGAAAAAAGGGAATTTAGCTATGCATATTAAGTGATTATTACATGAATTACATGAATATGCAACAGGTTTTTCTTCAATTAAGGTTTTCAGAAAAGTAAAGACAGACAGGGTTCAAGGAGCAAAGGACTGTTTGCCAATCTTAAACACTGTATTCTAAAAGATAGGTGTTCATTAATAATGATTCAATGGGCTCACCACCAGATAACTATGGGGAAGAAAATAGGTTTCTGGGACGATCATCATAGTTTCCACTAACAACTGAATCTTTTTTATAGAACAAATAATCCACTACTTTCAAAAGAAGGAGGTTGAAATTATTTTTCCATAAGCTAGCTAATAAGCTTTTTTGAGTCCTACAAAGGCCGCCAGTAGTGAAACATGGTCAACAAGAGGATCTAGAGCTAGGAGTTCTTAAGTTAGAATCTATGAGCTTTAAAAAACTGGATTGCACTATTTTAATATAATTGGTTTCTTTTATAATCCTGTGCATTTTATTTTATGCATTTAAAAACATTACTCCGAGAAGGGGTCCACAGCATTCATCTGCCGGCCAGAGGGGTTCAAGACACAAAAACGTTAAGAATTTACACTCCAGATCATTGGTCTGAATGTATGGTTTTTTGCCTGCTATGGACAAAAGTGTCAGAACTATTTATGAATGATATGGCACTAGGAAGGCAAATAGCACAGACATCAGCTGAGAAGACTTCTCCATCTGACAAATTCAAAAAAGACAAATTCCAAGAAGAAAGGCAGTCTATTCCAAGATCAAATTTCAAATAAATTATTTCCTAGGTCCTTGGGTACTCTTAAAACTTAACTGATCCCACTGATTTTGGAAAGCTTTCTTCTTCCTATAAACACTTTTAAAACAGTTAACAGTTTTCACCAAAACTGAATAGGCAGAAGCTAGATATCAATTTTACTTAATATGAAAAAAGGTTAGCAATGTAGTAGCCCTTTCACAGACATATAGTCCAGATTATTCAAAATAAAAGAGCTTGTGAATCATGAATTTCTTCATTTACTTGTTTTTTTACTTGATTTTTTCAGTGTTCAGCAGTCCCTCTTTTAGCATGGGGACAAACTCTGTAAAAAGAGGTGAAACTCAAATTAACCAAATTATGTTTATTAATTGCTTTATGGAAAAGTCTAGTGAGGGAGCTGACATTTTAATTACTGAATTGTGAAAATGAGATTTCCAATTATTGGAACATTTCATTTTACCTTGATAATCTGTCCCCATTAGTAGAGCTAAATCACTCAAGGTGGACAAATTATCCATGGGTAGCAGAAGCTTTACTGCTAATAAACTTTTGGCCTTTCTCTGGAGAACCCTGAAAATACCCAGAGGTATCAAAATGAAATGAGACATATTCACCAAAATCTCAAAAGGATAGAGTTTTAGCACCTATCTACATTACAGAGATCTCCCAAAATCTTTGGAAGAAAAAGGAATTTCTAAAGATCATCTAATCCACTGAGGAAATAAATAGAGCTAGAAAAATATAAATTTGATTTTGGCTTTTGTAAAACCAAAGGTAAACAAAATTTAAGACTATGCCAGGTCCCTTGAGCTAGCAATGGAAAAACAGACAAATGCAGACATAATGGAAGGAACACATTCAGGAGTCATAGGACCTGGATTCAAATTCCACCCCTGGTGTTCATCACCTATGTGACTTTATGCAAATCATTTAACTTCCATGAGTTTAAATTTCTTCATTTGTAAAGTGAGAAAGGCTGGACTAGATCATCTCTTGAGTTCTTTCCTGGGCTAGAGCTAGGATTCTAAGATCCTACAGCAAATATGGTCCCTCATTCTCAGTCTCTCAATATGACTGAACATCATCCAATACCTGTGATGGGTCTGTGACCCGTAGTGTCACTACATCCTCACTAGTGTACTTGATAAAGAGGTGATTTTCATCTAGAAGCTGCATCTTCCACATGCGCAACTGTCGTAGCTGGTCAAAATACTGGAAGAAGCGCCTCTTGGCCATGGCACTACCATCCTGCTCTGCCCGGCGCCACAAGTATACCAGCAGCCGGTGCTTGAGGGAATTAATGAAAGGCTCCTTGTAGGGGTTGGCCATGCCTGTTTGGCTGTCTCGCTGTACCTCAGGGTAGACAGCTGACAGGGTGAGCAGGTCATCCTCATAGCAGAATCGACCAATGGTACGGACATCAATAAAGGTGCCCTCAGGAGTGACTTGGAAGACATGAATGGTCTGCTGCTGTACTGAAAGAATGGCTAGTATGTTCTTATACAAGTATAGCCCTTGATTGTGGGACAAGATCACTTTATCACATTTGAACGTGCGGGTGTCACACAACCTGCCAGTGTGAAGATCAATGATATGAAGGGAATAGTCCTCCAAAGGGGAGCGGGGATTCGGTGTCACTGACTCACTGTTGCGATATACTTCATAAAAAGGAGGGTGAGGCTCTTCAGGGAGGTAGGCAGCTGAACCCACAATGACACAACGGCAGTCATCTGTGAAAAGGCTACACTCGCGATTTAGGTGTTCACCATTAGCAGCAACATTGGTGATATGCAACAAGACGAAGAAGCGTTCAAAGAGTCGGCCTCGTATGTTGACTGACCTCTGGTCATTGCCATTAGCCAAAATTTCACCCTCATAACCCTGCAGTAGGTCCTCTGCTGCTTGGCAGCCCTGGTACTCATAAATCTCCAGTGATGTCTGGTCTGAAGAAAAGGCAATAAAGTAGCGCCCATCAGGTGAAAATTTTCGCAGAAAGCAAGGTGGTTTCTCCACATTAACCACAGTAAAGTTGGGGAAGACGTTCTGGTGGAACACTCGAACCTGGTGCCAGTGGGTACCAGCCTTGCCTGAACTGATGCGCCGACGCTCCAAGCGGTGGATAACATTTTGGTTCTGGATTCTTCGAGGTTTGATTGTTGGAACATCATGATCCATCATCACAGCATCTTATTTCTGGATGATTAAGAGCAGAGTGTCACTCATAAAATGAAAAAAACCAAAAACAAACCAAAAACCCAAGTTCCCTTTCCAAAGACACATCATCTCAGGGTTTACCTAAAATCTTCCACCTTTAGGTCACAAGGAAACAGAGTAAACTTCAAGTCTGTCTTCAGCATGAGAACAATGGGAAGAGCTTAACACACTAGAAATATCTCAAGTACGCTTAGCTATAATGTGTTTCCATCAAAAACATCTAAATCACCAGAATATGTGAATTCAGAGTAAAAATTCAGTTACGAATTCCCTTCCCTAAAACATATGAAGTCATTTTAAAATACTGCTATCACTTTAATATTATCAGTAGCCCCAATGTATAGCATAGACTCTTTTAAAAAATGATTTATGAAGCATTAATTCAAATTTAACTTCATTTGAAGAAACATTTACTAAGCACAGTACCTGGAATACAGTAAATGCTTGATAAATGCTGGTGATTAAGCATTTACTATTTATGAAGAACTATATTAGGAATTATTACATGCAAAACACTATTTTAATTAAAGACCATGACAAGAGTTTGGTTTCTCCCCCACTCTACCCCATTCTATGCTGCTCTTCTACTCTAAGAGAATCACTCAAAATTAAGCCAAGATGAAAGTTTAGAAACAGTTTCATCTTGTTTTCATAGACTGTGCCTCTTCCAGTTTCTTCTGCAAGGTTCTACTGCCCCCTCTCCCCAACAGCATTCAACCCTTCAAAAAGGATGTTGGAGTGGTTGGAAGAGGCCCCTGGCTTCTGATTAAAACTCTCCCACCCATGCTGGTTTTCTAAATTACTAAGACTCTCTGGAACTCAATTTCACTGGATCATGGGATTCAGAGATAGTTTAAGAAAAAACAAAACCTCAGATCATCTAGAATAAGAAGTTTCTCAGCCTTTTTCAATCTTGATATTCTTTGGCTTTAAGTAAACCTTTCAGTTTCAGTATGAAAGGAAATATTCTAGAGTTTACCATGCAAGAGCATGTAATAAATAAAGAGACTCGTTTTTCATAAAGAACACTTTATTCAGCATGTAACATTTTTAGTATCATAAAATAACCACTAATACCACTATTTTTGGAATATGTCGATAAAAAAACAAAGATATTTATCAATTATTCCCTCAAACCCCTCAACCAGATGCTCATACCCTGGGGGGTGGGGGGTCTACTTCCACCCCAGATTAGCAAACCCTGATCTAGTCAAACCCTTTCCTTCTCATAGATGAAAAAAAGAAAACTTAAGGTCCCGAGGGGAATAAGAAACTTTGCACGGATATGACTCTAAGTCTTCTGCCTCCCAATCTGCTTCCCTTTCTATGACATCTCACTGACTCTCTTATCCATCCTTTGCAGATTTAACCACAGGAGTTTGATTTAAAGGCACTCTCTCCCCATTTCCCCCAGAAAACAGCAGGAAAGGAGGAGAGAGCCGGCGGAAAAGGTTATGGACAGCGGGGAGGGGGTGGGGTCCGGGACCTCCGTGGGGCGGGGCACAAGGCCAGGCAAGGCCGGGGCTGAGGCCGGGGTGGGCCCCGGGCCCGCCACTTACACCCGGCTGACCTCCGCGGCCCCTTCCAGCTCTAAGCCCTGAGGCTCCGCCAGGAGGGGGCGGGCGGCACGACTTTCCAGTGCGCCCGGGCCGGGGCTCGGTTAAACCTCGGGGCGCGAGGGCCCGGGGGAGGAAGGCCGGGGAGGAGCGCGGCCCAGGGTCCGGGCGGCCCGGCCGGCAGGAGGGCGGCCGCTGGCCGAGAGGAAGGCCCGAGGGCCGGAGAGCCGACGAAGCGGGAGAAGGGGAGCGTCCTCACCCGTCCGTCCCGCGCCCCCTGTCGCGCCGGGCTCATGAGGCCGGGGCGAGGGGATCCCCGGGCTGCGCTGGCCGCACTCCGAGGGCCGCCACGGCCGCCGCCGCCATGTTGCCACTGATGCCGGCACCCGGCGACAACGGCCGGGATCGCCCCGTTCCCCCCCACCCCCCTCCCTCCGCCTGCCCACGGAAGTGAGGGCCACGGAGGTGGAAGCGTGCGCAGAGAGTGCACCACCGCCTGCGCGGAAAGAGCGAGCGCGCCCCCTGGCGTCCGGAGGTGAAGTGAGGCCGCCTGAGCCCTAGGCGACCACGCCTGCTGAAATTGACTCCATCGGTCGCAGCCGTTGGCGTTTCCTGTTGGCTGCTCCTGGGGGCAGAGGATGATGAAACGGAGCTGAAGCACGCCTTATCATTTTACAGATGAGGAAACTGAGGCCCAGAGAAGGCGGGTCACGCTGCTAATGGAGCCAGGATTCCAACCCTAACCTCCTAATCACCCGTCATTAATTACCCTCCGTATAACATTCATTGTTGATTGATCCTTCAGAGACCATTGAATTCCGTGTCTTGTTACAATGTAGCAATGCCCAGAGCACGCTGATATTTAAAAGATGAGTGATTGTCGGGGGAGGGGAGAGAGAATTCAGAACTGAAAATATAAGAAAATAATGAAGCAAAATAGATTGTGAATAATAAATAAAATCAAAATGAATTTTAAAATGTGTTTAATTTTAAAAGTAAAAAAAGCCCTTGGCTTTCATGGGAAGCATGGGTCATTAAAGTAACTTTGTAATTTCCTGAAGGAAATCGTGGTCGTCCTATTCAACTCTGCCCAGCTTGTCAGTCGGTGTTGTCTGTCTCAGGTATACATATTTATGGACAAACTTCATAGTTGTGTTATAAATATCTCTGTATGTTGCTAAGTATCTATTAGATTTGAAACATAGTAGTAACATATTTCTTGTAACATTATTCTTCTCTGGAGTTAAAAATGACAATCACATAGAGGGAAATAGAGAAAAGTGCAGTGGCTGTGAGCAAGCTATATGATCAATGATGAACTTGGAAGGAAAGATGCTAGGAATATCAGATGGGCTGGTTACATGCCATGTAGGATTATGGCTAGATATCTGGAGCAGTCCACTATTACCCTCCCAATGTTAAAAAGAAAGATCCCCAGCATCATAGGGGGGGGTCTTCTGTGGTGAATTTTTTGTAAGACATGAACAAGTCATACATAATGGTCAAGCATGAATGGATTGCAATCTGAATAGAGGAAGGCTTCCAAATCAATGAGATCAGAGATCCATTTGATTAAGAGTTTCCTCTTGGCCAGATTGATCTCTTTAAGATACAATTTGAAGGTAGCCATCATTTAATGGCTACTACTGCCTACTAGGATAAAATTGAAATTTCTGAGCCCTTCCTAGTCTCTAAACTCCTCAGTCTTCTAGTCTACTGTTCTCATAGATGAAAGAACTTTCATATTTAGCCTGAATGGTCTGTTCACTGGTTCTTAAACACTTACCATGCTTTTAATTAATAAAAATAGGTTGTGCTTACTATATGCAAATCACTTTATTATGTGCTATGGATACAAAGACAAATATAGAAACATTCCAGTTCAAACCTATTTCCTCTGTCGTAGCTTTATCTGACCATGTTTTAGTTGTTGTTCTGTTGTTTCAGTTGTATATGACTCCTTGTGGGTTTTCTTGGCAGAGATACTGGAGTGGTCTGCCATTTTCCTTTTCAAGATCATTTTACAAATAAGGAGAGTGAGGGAAATAGGTTAAGTGACTTGTTCAGGGTCACACTGCTAGTAAGTCAAATCTGAGGGCAGATTTGAAGTCAGTAAGATGAATCTTCCTCATTCCAGGCCTGGTAGTCTATTCACTGTACCACCCAGATGCCCATTTCTCTAATCACCCCAGCCCACAATTGTCAGAGTCATGGATTTATCAAGCCAGCAAAGTAGCCTGAGGAAGAGACTAGAGATAGCACTTGCCAGTCAAGCCAAACTGCTGCTGTCACCTCAAGCATCTCCTTCCCTCAGATCCCAAAGGAGACAGGACAAGACACTTCACACTTAAGGACTCCTAGAAAATGAATGCTCTCCCCCACTACCCCTTTCCAGTCTGTCTGCCCAGTCTGACCATCTAGCGGGGCAACCCTTATGGAAAAAGGGCCATCATATCCATCACTATCAACTGGTATCTAGCTGGTAAACCCAAGAGCCCTAAAACAGTAGTCTCCCCAAGTCCCTCTCCCCAACCCCTAATGACCATTGTTTTCAGCCTGGCCCTGTAAGCCATCAAAGAAGGGGTCAACCAATGCAGAGCAACCTGGCAACTTCCTCTGCAGGGGCTGCAGCTCCTGCCTCCTCAGTAATCACAACTACTAAAGTCCTAGAGACCCTTTTTCTGCCAAACTAATTTCCTCTTTTCACAGTAGTTCTTGGAGACCAGGGAATCCATCCCCTGGTAGTTTATGTTCTTGTGGTTATAGAACACTGGGCTACTGTGTTGGATTGCTTCTGATACTTGTTTATCTAGTAAGTTCCACTAGTCTGCTGTTCTGGTTTATTTTTTTAAAGCTAGTACCAAATAATTTTGATGACCACTAGCATCAAAGATAATGCTATACCTTCTTCATTCTTATTTTTCCATCTTTTTCTTGAAATTTTAGACCTTTTGTTCCTCCAAATGAATTTAGTATTATTTTGTCTAGTTCTAGGAAGTATTCTCTTGGTAGTTTGGTATAGCACTAAACTGCAAATTATTTTAGGTAGTGTTGTCTTTTTATTATATTGCATAGTCCAATCATGAGCACTGGTCTCAGTTCAATTATTTGTCTCCATATTTCTGCAGAGACAGTTGTGGCATAGTAGATGAAGACCTTACCCTCAGAACAATGCTTCTGACACATACTAGCTCTCTGATTCCTGACAAATCACTTAATCTCTCAATGTTCTAGGTAATTCTCTAAGACTGACTGAAATAGTACAAAGAGTTACCACATACAGGAGATCTTTATAGCAGTGAACTCATAGATCCTGCCCCTGTCACTATTTTTATTTCTGTAAAGGGCAGAAAGCACATTTTCTAGTTCTGGTTCTGTTGCTAATCAGTACGAGACCTCGGGCTGTCAATCACATCACTGTCTAATCCTCAGTTTCCTCATCTTCAGAGTAAGATGAATGTATTTGATGGACTCTAAGATCTCTTCCAAACACTTTATGTTGTTATGATCTCAAGTTACATTATGATCTTAGTTAATGAATCTGACTTTGAAGTCTTTATCTCAATGTTTAAAGGCTATAAACAGATAATATTTACTGGTTGTGTTTCCTCTTTTATCAATGAACACTTGGAAAAATATCTAGTCTATTAACCTACACATATTCAAATGGAAAATGTAAACAAAATTGTTGGTAGGTATGTAAGGAAATAGTACCTCTGGAAATATAAAGTAGGGCAATATTTCTATAAAGCAATCTGGTAGTAAGAAACAAAACATCTAAGACTGGTTCATGATCGTTGTTCCAGTAATGTCATTATTGAGACCATATTCCAATGAAATACTTAAAAGGCAGCGGGGTGGAGAGGGGGGGAAATCTATTGGTTCAAAGTTGCTTATAGAGGTTGTATGATACAGACCTATAATTTCATTGGTTGGGGAAATTCCCTACACCAATGTAGATCAGTGACTCCTGTGAAATTTATTCTCTTAGAGAGCTGCCTAGTCCACTATGAGGTTAAATACCTCCCTTGTTCTTGGTTATAAAGTCGTTATGTTTCAGAGGTCTTTCTGACTCTAAAGGTAATTCTCTATTTAGCTGTATTATACATAGTAGCAAAATACTGTGTGTGTGTGTGTGTGTGTGTGTGTGTGTGTGTGTGTGTGTTCCTCCTTTGTTGCTGAAGACCATGCCACCAGAGAACTAATGACATGACTTGCACTTGACTTTGTATCTAGACACAACCTGAATGCCCAGTGGCTGGGAAATTAGCATAGTTAGAATTAGAATATGGGAAGGTAGGCAGCTGCCAAGGGTACAACATATCTGAGATAGAGGTTTTTAATGTTACGTTTTGTAGTAGAAGCTATCTCCCTAACATAGAGCAACATTGGAGGGTGGAGGGGCGAAAAGTGGTACTTCACCTCCATCACTCACTTCCTTGCTCTAAATAAAGCAGGAAACAACCGAAAGTACTTGGAATAATCCCATCCAGTTAACCAAACTTCTACACTAGTGGGCAATGCTAATCTGTAGGCAGTGAACACAATGCCCTAAACTGGAGAATACGTGATAATCAGACTAAATTTTGCCCTGAACTAACCCCATGTCCATAACAGAAACCCATTCAAAGGTGAGAAGGGAGGGTTTATGTTCCTGACTGCTGGCCAAGTTTCAGTGTAAAGTCAGGACTGTCATAACCATAGCGAAAATTAAAAAATTAGAGCTTCAGTCACTAGCAGCTACCCAGTCTGCCTTGTGTTTGAGCTGTGATTCTGCCACAAGAGAGACTTTCAAGAGCCTCATTGAGACTGGAACCAAATGAAGCTTCTCCCTTACTCCCCGCCTCCTTACCCTCAGAAAAGGAGCTATCTGATATGTTCAGTATCTGCCAGGAGACAAGGAAAATTACAGGAGCTGTGGTGACCAATACCTTTCTGGAGAGCAACAGGAAGAGTGCCCACTGATCCTGGTGGCTGGGAATTTCAGAGCGCAGCAGTAGAATAAAGACAGGTTCTATACCTAGTTCATGACTATAAGGGACTGAGGTTGTATAGGTCATTGGGGAAGGGGTTGTTCATTTGCAGCTGTTGATCTGTTACCTATTCACAAAGAGTTCAATTTGTTTTCTTCTCCATGTAAAAATATTTTTCCATCCTTGAGCATTGTGTACTATATGCTTATGCTTATGAGGGGAACTGATAACAACATTATGGTTGGTGTCATTTAGTGAATATCTCAAAATCTCTAGATAGTGGCCATGAGCCAGAGATTTGAGAAATCCCTTTAAAGTTTCTTTCTTGTCTTGGAAGAAGCTCTGATTCAAGGGTTATATTTTGATAAGTAAGTTTATTTTAAATTCCAGAAAATTATGCCCTCGATGGCCCTGAGATTCTATTTTGGTCTAAACATAGGCTGTATCCCTATATTCTTTGAAAGGAAATATCTGTATATGCAGTAGTTCTTTCTGAGATCCACAAGGCCATAAAGATAACTTCTGCTTAGAGGGTTGATTCACTCTGATTACTGGAGATGCCCACTTTTTCTGTCTTAATTGGTTCAGACCGGACCTCTTGTATTAATTAACACATAGTGCATCCTTGCCTGGGATGTCAGAGATAGGAAACCAACCAGACTTGCCCTATCAGGGAGCTACCTTGGTATACATATTTCAAATTTCTTTAGCTCTTTGCTACTCACATACATTTGATTCTTATGTAACAGCTGCATGACAGATCTCAGCATGCTTAGTGAGGGCCTAAACTAGAATGTAGCAACCATGGTTGAGTGGGGTTGTGCTGGAGACCTTATGGGGTACAGTAGTTTAGATCCCCACTAAAAATGCTAGGGGTAAAATTGGTCCGACAGCTGTTACAACAACCCAGTACGGGAGATGCTATTATAATCTCCACTATATGGCTCAGGAAACCAAGGCTCAAAAAAGCTCCATAGTTCACCCAGTCACCCAGTAAATATTTAAGCTAGGATTTGAAGACCAGTCTTTCCGACTCTGACTTCAGTGATGACTGACATTCTGCATCTTGAACTGGCTAGGAGTCAGTTGGAGACTGGTGGAGATAGATATGATCGACCTGCCCAGGAGTTCTTCAGACCACCCAGGTTGTATTCTTTCTGCTTTGTCTTGCTCCTAGGTATTCCATCTGAAGCTTTGAGCTTCTTTTTGTGTGAGCAGAAACCTATGCATTACTGGCCTGATTCTGTTGTGAAACTCCATCTAAATCCCCAGACACTTATAAAGGCCTGGGACTATAAGTATATCCTGAAAAGTAACACTGCTTATACTTCCCACTCAGGTTTACACATTCAGAATTTGAGGGTGGGGTAGGGTAGATAGATAGTGGAGTATACCTGATATTTAAAAGTCAATCAATCTACAAGCATTTATTATATTCCTCTTATATTCCAGGCCCTGTGCGTTGGGTTATAGTATATAAAGAATGAAACAATTCCTACCCACAAGGAGCTTACATTCTAAGGGGGAAACTTACCAATATAGCATTTACATTGTGATAAATCAAGCCCCATGTATTTTAGCAACAATTCAAAACTCCTAATGTAAAGTAACACACAAAGGGAGCACTTTTTAAGCAGAGGGAGACACAATTTCTAAACATTGAGCAGAGTGTTCAAATACCAAATAGAGAGAGATAAAACTACTAACTGGTTCTGGAATAGACAAACTGTGGTAACATGTCAATGCAGGGAATGTTGACCTGAAGAATTCCATATGTCTGCATACAGTATTATATATAATGAGAGACTGCCTACAACTATATAAAAATGATACAGGGCATACAATTCCATATAATCATGATGAAAAAGTATACAAAGGAGGTATATGTACAAATTAATTTTAATAATGATAATTTTAATAAAAATTGTGCTTAATAAACTTTGCAATAGAAAACAGTCTTTTGTTTTATTTACGCACACCAATATCTGTTTGAATGTCTGAGAGATGGCTAGGGCAGAGAGACAGACAAAGCATGTCTTTCTCAGGGCATCATCAACCTAAGGAAGCTGCCTAGAGACTCCCCACCTCCCAAGAAGCTACACATTTATTCCAGTAATAAACCCATTAGTAACAATGCTCCTGGAGTACAGAGACTGGTTCATTTTTTGTCTTATATCTCCAGGACCTGAGAGGCAGTATAATTGAGTGTTCTTTTTTTGTGTCATGGACTCCCTTAGCCATCTGGCGGACCCCTGTGGATCTCTGTGGACCCCTTCTGAGTGTAATTCTTTTTTTAATGCATAAAATAAAATAATTAGGATTATAAAGAAAAGCAAACATTAGTGAAAATAAAGATTTTTTTTTTCTCATTCAAGTTCACTAAACCTCTGAAATCTATTCAAGGACTTCTTTGTGGACCCTCTGGTAAGAACCCCTGGCATCATGCATAGAAAGCTGTCCATAAAGTCAGGAAAACCTAGATTTAAGTAGTACCTCTGACACACATAGGCTGTGTGACCCCAGGCAAATCACTTAACCTCTCAGTGCACCCTGGAAATTCTCCCAGACTATACGTTGAAAAGCAAGTGCTGATCTGCATTAGTAATAGAACTTTCCTCATTTAGAGATCTCTAGTCCAAGAAAGTCACAGGTCTAGCCCAAAAATAAATCCACAGTACCTGATGCATATTAGGTACTTAATAAATGTTCATCAAATTACAAAATGTCTTTTTAAGAACCCTTAATAGGAAGGTTCTTAACTTGGGGGTCTATGAGCTTTTAAAAAATATTTGATAGCTATATTTCAATATAATTGTTTTCCTTTGTAATAGTAGGCATTTTATTTATTACATTGAAAAATATTATTATGAAGAAAAGATCTACCGCCTTCACTAGACTGCTACGGGTACCGTTTCATTAACACACACAAACAGGTTAAGAACCCCATGGGTAACCCATCTAACCCCAGGGAACTCTAGGATCATTGGAAGAAAAGCCAGGAAAGTAAACCTTTTGTCAGCCTAAATGATTTCTAAGGAAAAAATTGTGTATATCTTCCCTGGGCATAATCGAGTTATCTTTGCATTTCTTTTGGTCTTAGTTACCATAGGACCCTCCTACCTACCACCCTTTGAACTTCCTAGTCACAGTTTTCTATGAATGCACGGACATCTCTGTTCAATATTATCAACCAGTCAGTTGATAAATACTCATTATTATCACTGTAGTATAGGCAGAGGTTATATCTTCTACTAATTACACCCAGGACCAACTTCCAAAACGGGGGCAAGGAGGGATGTAGGATGTTCATTCAATCACCCAATTTTAGAGCAGGAAGGGTCTTTAGAGACAGAAATCTAGTCTAAGCCCCACACTTTACGGATGAGGAAACTGAGATCAGCAATGGTTAAGTGATTTAATATAGGGTCAGACAAATAGTAAGTTCCAAGATTGAACCCAGGACCCATAATTTCAAATGCAATCCTCTTTCTTTTTTATTTTTTTATTTTTGTTTTACCACTGTTTTCTGTCTTTAATCAAGAGGTTTTCTATTTTTTTTATTTATTTAACTTTTTACATTCATTTTCACAAAATTTTGGGTTCCAAATTTTCCCCCATTTGTCCCCTCCCCTCACCCCAATACACCAAGCAATCTAATCTTCCCTATCACCAATCTGCCCTCTCTTCTATCCTCCCTCCCTTCTCTTGTCCCCATCTTCTCTTTTCTCCTGTAGGGCCAGATGACTTTCTATTCCCCATTAACTGTATTTCTTGTTTCCTAGTAGCAAGCAAAATACTCAACAGTTGTTCCTAAAACTTTGAGTTCCAAATTCTCCCCATCCCTCCCTCCCCACCCATTCCCTTTGGGAAGGCAGGCAATTCAATATAGGCCATATCTGTGTAGTTTTGCAAATGACTTCCATAATGGTCATGTTTTGTAAGACTAACTATATTTCCCTCCATCCTATCCTGCCCCCCATTGTTTCTATTCTGTCTTTTGATCCTGTCCCTCCCCAAGTGTTGACTTCAAATTGCTCCCTCCTCCCATTGCCCTCCCTTCCATCATCCCCCCAACCCTGCTTATCTCCTTCTCCCCCACTTTCCTGTATTGTAAGATAGGTTTTCATACCAAAATGAGTGTGCATTTTATTCCTTCCTTTAGTCGAATGTGATGAAAGTAAACTTCATGTTTTTTTCTCAGCTCGCCTCTTTTTCCCTCCACTAAAAAGTCTCCTGCTTGCCTCTTGAATGAGAGATAATTTACCCCATTCCATTTCACCCTCTTTCCTCCCACTACATTTCTCTCTCACCGTTTACCTTAATTTCTTTTAAGATATGATCCCATCCTATTCAATTCACTCTGTGCTCTCTGTCTCTGTGTGTGCGTACATGTGTGTATGTGTGTGTGCACATGTGCACCTATGCGTGTGTGTGTGTGTGTGTGTGTGTGTGTAATCCCACCAACTACCCAGATACTGAAAAGTTTCAAGAGTTAAAAATATTGTCTTTCCATGTAGGAATGTAAACAGTTCACCTTTGGTAAGTCCCTTATGACTTCTCTTTGCTGTTTACTTTTTCATGCTTCTTCTCATTCTTGGGTTTGAAAGTCAAATGTTCTTTTCAGCTCTGGTCTTTTCATCAAGAATGATTGAAAGTCTTCGATTTCATTGAAAGACCATATTTTCCCCTGAAGTATTATACTCAGTTTTGCTGGGTAGGTGATTCTTGGTTTGAGTCCTAGTTCCTTTGACTTCTGGAATATCCTATTCCATGAACTTCGATCCCTTAATGTAGAAGCTGCTAGATCTTGAGTTATCCTGATTTTATTTCCACAATACTGGAATTGTTTCTTTCTAGCTGCTTGCAAGATTTTCTCCTTGAGCTGGGAGTTCTGGAATTTGGCCACAATGTTCCTAGGAGTTTCTCTTTCTGGATCTCTTTCAGGCAGTGATCAATGGATTCTTTCAATACTTATTTTGCCCTCTGGTTCTAGAATCTCAGGGCAGTTTTCCTTGATAATTTCATGAAAGAGGGTATCCAGGCTCCTTTCCTGATCATGGCTTTCAGGTAGTCCCATAATTTTAAAATTGTCTCTCCTGGATCTATTTTCCAGGTCAGTTGATTTTCCAATGAGATATTTCACATTATCTTCCATTTTTTCATTCTTTTGGTTTTGTTTGTTGATTTCTTGGTTTCTCAGAAAGTCATTAGCCTCCATCTGTTCCATTCTAATTTTGAGAGAACTATTTTCTTCAGTGAGCCTTTGAACCTCTTTTTCCATTTGGCTAATTCTGCTTTTGAAAGCATTCTTCTCCTCATTGGCTTTTTGAACCTCTTTTGCCAATTGAGTGAGCCTATTTTTCAAGGTGTTATTTTCTTCAGCATTTTTTTGGGTCTCCTTTAGCAAGGTATTGACCCGTTTTTCATGTTTTTCATCTCTCTCATTTCTCTTCCCAGTTTTTCCTCCACCTGTCTAACTTGATTTTCAAAATCCTTTTGAGCTCTTCCATGGCCTGAGCCCACTGGATATCTACTTCGGATGTTCAGGATACAGAGGCCTTGACTTCTATGTCTTTCCCTGATGGTAAGCATTGTTCTTCCTCATCAGACAGGAAAGGCGGAAATATCTGTTTACCAAGAAAGTAACCTTCTATGGTCTTATTTTTTTCCCCTTTTCTGGGCATTTTCCCAGACAGTTACTTGACTTCTGAGGTTCCTCTCCACCCCCGCCTAGATCTGCCCAGCTAGTGCTTGAGGTCTGAGATTCAAATGCTGCTCCCCAGTCTCAGGGCTTTCAGCGGCTCAGGTTGTCAGGTGGGGGCAGGGCTGCCACCCAGGCTCAGTTCCCTCAGGGGGTTTATGCTGAGATCTTCAGTAATGGATCTGAGATCCTGCCCGCTCCAGGAGCTCCTGGCCGCCACTGCCTCTGCTGCTGCCTCCCAAGGGGGCCTGAGTTATAGAGACACCCCACTCCCCTCTCATCTAGCCCAGAAGTCTCTCTCACTGACCTGTAGTGCCTGTAGGTGGAGGGACCTGCATGGCCGCCGGAGATTCCGTCTCTGAAGCCTGCTCGAATCTGCTCCTCTTGGGGCCACATGGGCAGGCAGGGCTGGGTTCTGTTCTGCTGTCTGGTGTGCAATGGACCTTTGGTGTCGGTTTTTCAGGGCTCTCTGGAACGGAAATCTCCTCCACTTCGTTGCTGCATGGCCTCCACTGCTCCAGAATTTGTGGGGAGTTCCTTTTACAGGAAATTTATGGGTTGTGGGTTCAGAGCTAGCATATGTGAATCTTTCTACTGCGCCATCTTGGCTCTTCCCCCCACAATCCTCTTTCTATTAGGTTATAAAGCCTATTGATAGGGATATGAAGCAGGTGTCATGTTGTCTCCAGGTCCAAGACGCTGCAGCTCCCCAGGTCTTTCAGTCTGATGAAGGGAGGGGCTGTGCTACTCTCACCTCTCTGAGGACCTGGTGGTATTTTCCCAACTCCTAGGTGACTGGGTCATGGGAACCTGTGAAAATAAAATTGTATACTTTAAGTAGATCTATCCCCACTCCCCTTTTAAATTTGTTTCATTGATTTGTTTTTCTTTTTATATTACAGATATTTACAGATTACTTCTACTTCTTGAGAGGTCTCTTCTAACAATGAAAAACAGTTAAGCTAAACTGAAAATACAGTGACCTCATCTGAATCTACATGCAAAGAACATGGGATGGCCAGGGGGATGGGGGAGATTGGATATTTGGGATAACTAAGGTGATGTAAGAAAGAGAAAATATCAATAAAACTTGTTTTAAAGTGCATGCAACATGCCACATGTGTAGCATTTAAAAAAATGCTCTCTATTTAAAAAAATTAATAAAAAATCTACTTTCTCTTCCACCATTCATCCCATTAGGGAAAAAGAAAAAAATTCCTTGTAACATATATTTATGATCAAGCAAAATAAATTCCTTCATTGTCTATGTACAAAAATTATATACATCTCATTCTGCATCCTAAATCCATCACCTCTCTGTCATGGATAGCAAGTTTTATCATCAGCCTTCTATTATCATGAATTCCATCCATCCTAGTTCTTACAGCTTCTAAAGTTGTTTATTTTTACAGCATTGTTATTATTGTTGTTGTATAAATGCTTCTGGTTCTGCTTACTTCATTCTTTATCAGTTTATAGAAGCCTTCAAAACTGTCCATTTCTATAATAGTGATGTTAAAATATAAATTGTTCTGTGTATTTCATGCTGCATCAGTCCCTATATGTCTTTCTGAAATTATATATTTTCTCCTTTCTTACAGACCAATAGTATTCCATCACATTCATGTACCAGAACTTAATCGGCCATTCCTCAGTTTTAGGGTACCTCCTTAGGTTCTAACAAAAGGGATCCTGTGTCTATTTTTGTACATATAAAACTTTTTCTTCTTCTTTGATTTTTTGGTTTAGGCCTATTAGTGATATAACTGTGTGCACAGGACATGTGTTGTTCAGTAACTTTTTGTTTACGACTCCAAATTAGCTTCCGGAATTGTTAGAACATCCACAGTTCTACCAGCAGCACGTTCATGTGCCTGTTTTGGGGTCATCCCTCCAACATGTGTCACTTTATTATTATTTTTGTTATATTGGAAGTCTAGCAGAGGTTTAATTTGTATTTCTCTAATTTTAAGTGATTTGTAGAATTTTTAAAATATGACTATAGATAGTTTGGGTTTCTCCTCTTGAAAATTATCTATGATATCTTATACCATTTATCAAATCAGAAATGTCTCCTATTTTCAAAAGTTCCTTATTTCTTGGAAATGAGAAGAAACTTGCTGCAAGGATTTTTTTCCCCAGTTAATTGTTTTTCCTTTGTTCTTATCTTTCCTGTATTTGCTTGTGCTCAGTCTTTTGATTTTATGTATTCAAAATTATCCATTTTGTTTTCTGTGGTCTTCTCTATTCCTTACTTGGATGTCAACTTTTCTCCTATGCATAGACCTGATAGATATTTTTTCCATGTCTCTCTAATTCACTATTTTTAATGTAAATTCATTTCTCAGTCTGAATACACATTTGGAGATTCTCATTGTAGAAGGTGTGAAGTGCTTGGTCTAAATCTGATTCCTTCCAATGTGCTGCCCAATTTTTCTAGAAGTTTTGTCCAACAGTGAGTCCTCATCTCAATACCTGAGGTCTTTGTGTTTACTGAACCCTAGGGGATTAGAAACATTTGCTACTGTGGCCTATTTCCAAAATATTACAACCTCCTTCTTCTTCAGTCACTTTCAACCACTGACCTGGCCCTTGGGAGGCTAGACCTCCCCCTAAAGGGCCTCCCTTCCTTGGCCAGCTTTGTCAAAGACAGCCTTGTCCTGGGAGAAGTTAATTAAGTCCTCGCTGCAGTTGAAGTTTGTTCTTTTGCAGCCTTCTCACAACACCCCTTTTCTTACCAGGCCAAGTCCACTCTGGGAGTCATGTAGGCTGCACCATGCCCAGTTACAAGAGTCTAAGTCTTCAGTGAATAGCATACTGCTCCTTCTCCCATATGTGATAGAACCAGTGTCTATCACGGTTCTCTCCCCTCTCTCTTCTAACACTAATCAGGCTACTTTTCTATGAAAGATGATAAACCTGTTCTAGAGATTTGATTGGCCCCTCCAGCTTCCTTTATGTAGCTTTCTGGTAGCCTCTGGCCATAGTGATGGGGCTACTTGGTCACTTCCGAGCACATGTGGAATTTTGGCTCTTCAGACTTGGTGATCACTCTGAGGCCATGAGAATTACCATTCTTGATTCTGTTGATCAGGCCTATTTCTACCACAAAAAGGCCAGAGGAGCTTCCTCGGCTCTTGGTAAGTGCTGCTGTATCCTTGTTGGACACAAAGCTCTCTTCGTTAACTATAAAATTACCTACAAGTGCTAAACATTCCTACTGAACATTGAATCTGAACTACCAAGGGACCAGTTTAAGCCAGGCCTGCTCCTAACACACCATGATCCACCTATTTGGGCATCTAGCCTGTGGTAACCCAGGCTGGCTACACAGTGTCTAGCACATGGTAAGCACTTGGTAATGTTTCTTGACTGAATGACTGATTGGAATCCTCTACCTTGGAGGTCTTCAAGCAGAGAGGCCAACGATCATTACACTACAGATACATTATGGTAAAGATGCCTTTGTTTGTAGAGGTTTCACTACATGGCCACAGAGGTCCCTTCCAACTCTCAAATTCTGTGACTCTCTGATTCCCCAACCACTGCTAGATGAAGGAGAATTCACCTTATGATTCTGTGACTGGGTTTATAGTGGTAGCAAAATAATATGGACAAAACCCTGGATTAGGAGTTAGAAACTTAGATCTTTTTGGTTCTTCCATATAAGATTATAGGACCATAGATTTAGGGCCATGAGGGACCTTAGATATGATCTAATCCAGGCCCTTCATTTTACTGATGAGGAAACTGAGGCACGAAGACGTTAAATAATTTGCCATGGGTCACATAGCTAGTAAGTGTCTGAGAAAGGATTCGAACCTGGGTCTTCCTAACTCCAAATCAAGTGCCCTATCCATTCCTCTGCTTCTGTTTCCTAGTATGACCTTGGGCAAGCCACTTCTGCTTCAGAGGCTCTTTCCTCATTCGTAATGGGAAGATAATCATATTAATCCTACCTCACAAGGCTGTCATAAGAATTAGGGAGATTGTAGGAACATTGTAATGATTGCTATTTGTAGTAGGACTGTTGAAAACCAAAATGTGCTATAACAAAGTAAAGTACGATTGTCATCATAAGCAGAGAGCCTGCCTGGGCTCCAGAGCCACAGCAGCCACAGCTGTTAGCAGTGTTCTCATTAGGAGGGTCTGGTTACTGCTGGGTTGGCGCCATGCCTGCCTGGGGCCCAGGGCTCTGTCAGCACCAAGAAGTGATTAATGCACAGGACCGTATCATTCCTGTGGGGTGCCAGGGCCTGGAGACTCAGGTTTCTCCAGCAACAGATAGATACTATTTCTACAAGGAGCGATAAAGCTCAGATTGTTCCCTGGTGTTCTGGCAGTGGGGCACTCCAGGAAAGAAGCCAGTTCTAACTTTGTAGTTGGAGGGTTGGAGTTTAACACATCTCTTCTCTGCCTGTTTAGAGACTATCCAGATAAAAGGCAACAATACCTAAGAGTCTTAGAGAGGGTGCTAGGCTTGAAAACACAAGAAATCTGGCATCAAATCCTAATAACTAGTTGTATGGTCCTAGGAAAATCTCCTAATCTCTCTGAGGCTCAATTTCTTTATTTGAAAAATTTGTATATTCTTAGAGTCAGTGACTACAGCTGGAAGAGTCCCCAGAAATCGTCTAGTTCAACCCTCTCCTTTTATAGATGAAAAAACTGAAGCCCAGAAAGGTTGTTGGTTACTTGCTCAAGGTCACATAAGTAATAAGTAGAATCTGAACATAGATTCTCTGTAGAACAGCAGAAATCTGAACACAGAATTCTCTGATTCTAGATACAGATAGTTCTTTTTAGCTTGCACCACCCTGCCTCACAAGTTGTGTTTGTCCTCCATTCTCAAAGAGGACTGTGACACTAGGGAAATGATGACATGACTTGTGATTGACTTTGATTTGAGTGAGAGAGGGCTGTGCAAGGTCACCAGCCTCAGTTTCTCCTCCAGAGCCATCTGAGTCCAGTGGCCTGATATTCATCAGGATGACTGGAAATGGTCCAGGATGCAGTAGGAGACCTTGGCCTTTTTAGGCTAAGGTCTTTTCAGGTTCTCACTTTGAGTGAGATAATGCCCATTCAGTGAATAGGCCTCTTAAAGAAGTGAGTCAAGGGATGTTCCCTTTAATAAAAAATTAAAAAAAAATCAAAGTGAGAGGGGAAGACCTTCAGGGTTATTGATCAAAAGAGAAACAGTTACTATTGACATTCACTCTGAGCCAGAAGGGCACAAAATATAGCCATTAAGTGGGACTTGGGCAGGGATGTATTGTGGTCCAATCTATGAGCTCCAGAGTGAAATGGATTTAAGATTTGGTTTTTAAGAAAAGAGAAAGAAAGAAAAAAAGAAAGGAAGAAAGAAAGAGAGAGAAAGAGAGAAAGAAAGAAAGAAAGAGAAAGAAAGAAAGAAAGAAAGAAAGAGAAAGGAAGGAAGGAAGGAAGGAAGGAAGGAAGGAAGGAAGGAAGGAAGGAAGGAAGGAAGGAAGGAAGGAAGGAAGGAAGGAAAAGAAGAAGGAAGTCTTCTCCCAGTCCCTCTCCTCTCCCTCTCCCTGTTCACCCTGCCTAGAAAATTCAGATGTTTCCACAGTCTAATTCTTGGGAGGTAACTGATTTATTATCTGAATAATTACTGAGCGCCACCTCCCCCAAATTAAACCCAATCAATGCAAGCTTAGAACTTTTTAATAAGGAATCATGGGTTATATACCATAATGATATTAATAGAGCCAATGCCTCTAAAATGTGAATTCTTTGAAATTAAATATATCTAGGTATTCACTGAAAAATAACACTAATTAGGGGTCACTAAAATTTTATATAAGTCAGGCCTTGAGGAAGAAGTTCAACCTCAATTTCTGTTTCTTATATGTTTGTTTCTCCAATGAGATCATAAACTCCTTGAAGGCAAGGTCTCCCCCAGAGACCTAGCATAATGTGAAGCCATATAAAAGCTTTCAATAAATTCTCATTGAATTGAGTTGAACTAAACTGAATTGAATTCAGAGGGAAACTGCAGCTATATTCTTGGATTCCTGCCATTAATTTGCAATGTAGCCTTGAAAAGAATCATTCAGCCTTTCTAGGCTTTCCCCCCCTATTTATAAAGTGGGATTAATGTCTTCTGCTATCAAGGCTGGGTGACTTCATAAGTGTCAATAATATCCTGAAGGATCATGGTATCTTTGAAATGATTTCCAAGGTTGGGTCTAGCTCTTGGCTTTCTGACAGCTCTGATGAGAGAGCCCAGAGAATGGTATGCTTAGAGTAGGCTTACTGCTTTAGCAGGTAAAGTCGTGAACCAGGAGAACAAATTATATAATTGTTAACAACATTGTAAAGACAAGCAACTTTGAAAGACAGAAGAACTTTGATCAATGAAGGACTGAGCATAATTTCAGTGGTCTAGTGATGAAGCCATGTGACCCACCTTCTGGAGAGAGGGCTAGACTCAGGCTACAGACTGAGATATACTTTTTTAAAATGGACAATGTAGGAATTTGTTTTGTTGAATGAGACATATTTATTACAAGGGTTTTTCTTTTTTTTACCCAATAGGGTAGAAAGGAAAGAAAATAGATTTCTATTCATTAAAAAAAATGTTTTTAAAAAGAAAAGGTTACATTTTGAATTTTCTCTAGCTGTGTATTATGCAAAGAAGATTACTATTTGATTCATTTTTAATACCCTTATTATTATTATTATAGTTGACCAGGACTGAGAGCTAGTAAGCCAAAATCATTGGCTGGCATCCTGTATTTATGGAATTTAGAGTTAGAACAGACCTTAGCCATCATTTAGCAAAGCCTCTTCTCTCTCTCTTCAACCATCCTTCTGTACTTGAAACACATACTAAAAATGAATATTTCTGCCTTCCCCTTTATTTTACATGTGAAGAAACTGCAGCCCTTAGAAGTTAAAGCTCAGTGTCTTCCAGGTAGAAAGTAGCTGAGTTTACATTTGATCCCAAGTCTTTGGACTGCAATTTCAGGGTTCTTTCCAATACACTACAATGCCAGTGAAAAATAATTTACTTTTTTTAAAAAAGAGTTTATTTTGTTCTGTTCCATAGGCTATACCTTGCCTCCATTTAAGATGTCCTGAAAATAAAAGCTTGTTGAGTTGAATAGAATTGCCCATATGTGCTTCTATTTTGAATGTACCCAATAGAGACTGAATAGATTCCCACTGGAAAACAGAACAAAAATCAAACTTTGTATTAGACAGTGATCCAGTAAAGTCTTAAAATCATAGAATGTTAGAGCTGGAGAGGGGCCATAGGGATTGTCAACTCAACTCCCTTCATTGTGTCGATGGGAAAACTGAGGCCCAGAGAAACTTATTCAGTAGCTCTGGAAGTCAATTGAGTTAGAATTCAGATTTACCACCACCTAGTTTAGTCCTTTTTTCAAAACTGCAATCATGAAACCATGCTTCCTCTTCACATACAAAAAGTCCATTTTTATTTCCATGGTGAAGAGGAGAATATGAGGGAGGCTCTATTAACCTTCCTGACCTGGCTTTTCAGCCTCTGGTGCTCTGCAGGTCCTGTCCCTCTTCCCTTTCTTAGGCCTTGGCAATCCCACTCTGGGCAAGGTGCCAAATCTCAACAGGCAGGTGGGCAGGATGTGCCACCCCTACCTCCTCCTCCTCACCCCTAGCACTCTAGCAGTTAAACAGCATCAAGGTTACTAGGTGAGTGGAGGGCTTGGCTAAGGGGGAGGATCTGAAGTACATGAAAGCTTTCTGCTCCATTCTCTACAGTCATCCACAGGGCTCTCTTTGCCTGGGCTTTTAGCAGCTCCCTCTCAATGCCCACATTAGCTAGGTGAAGAGGAAGCCTGAAAGGGAGAGCAAAAACATAGGAAGGGAACCAGCGGTTTTTTTCTTATCTCCTTCCTGGAGGAGCAGGTCATTAGGCCTCTATCCAATTTCACTTTCAATGACTGACTTGGCCAGTTTTCCCTGGCTGAGAGTATGGAAAAAGAGTTAGCAGAAATGATCAGCAACTGGGGATTCAGGAGACCTGGGTTCTAATCTAGGCATATTTATCTGTTTAAAGCCCCCCACTACTTTAATATAGTCTATGGAAATACCACTCTCTCTTAAAATAAGATTTGTGTGTTAACTTGGGCCAAGATAGCTCAAATCATAGCTTTCTGGCCGGAAGGGGTTTCAGACCCCTTGCTTTATAGCAAGATCTCTCTTACTTTATAGATGAAGAAAGTAAGGCCCAGAGAGACTAAATGACCTTACCATGGTCACATAGGTAGTGGCAGAACTGGGATTCAAATTTAGATCTGAATTTAGTGCTCTTTTTATTGTACCATGAGGCCCTCCCTAGTCATCTTGGGCTTCATTTTCTAGTTAACCTTTACTCCTACCATTTACCCAAATCCTGTCTCATCTTCTTGGATCCTGAGGAATAGAGGCCTTTTTTTCCCTGAGTCTAGTATTTCACAGTAGCCCCCAGGTCAAAATTGTACTTGTCATAGTCCCCTGGACCCTAGGTCACTTGTTTCCCTAGATTAAGCACCTCTGGGAGCCAGTCCATTCCCTTCTCTGGTAGCACAACCCCAGACAAATGTCCAAGAGAGGCTTCCCTACTGTCCTTGACTTTATCCCTTCACTCTTCCTGCTTTTAGTTTTCAAGTCCTTATGGCATTCCTGTCCCAGAAAATCCAGGAAGTCTGGTTAGTATTCAGAGGCTGGTCCAGAGTTAGTGAGCACTGTTCAAGAGAGTTCTACCAGCTTCAGTCTGAATGTCAAATTCTTAATGTGCCTTTACACCTCAGAAATAGGCACATGCGACAAATCAGTTTGATCTATTATTTTGTTGTTTGTCTAGAGTGAAGAATGTAATAGAAAAATGTCAGTGCAAATTAAACGTAAAAGTGGATCAAGCATATTTTTTTGGAGAGCCATATTTATTCCTATGCTATAAAATTAGTAAATTCTCAATTATTATAGCATTTGCATGGGATGTCATCACAAACGGATTTATGTTGGATAAAGTCAAAGCTGATAAAGTTCATAGGTCAGAAAATCGATCAGTAGTCATTTATTGTCTTCTATGTAATTATGTCCTAGGCACTATGCTAAGGTCACATTAAGGGGGAGCTGTAAAATGAGGAGATTGGATATATTATATATTAATATCCCTTGAGCTCTAAATCTTATAATACTATAAAATGTTCTTTGAAGGAAAGTTGCAGATTGCTGCAAGCAAGGGAATCAGCCCATCAGTCAACAAGCATTTTAAAAAATACTTATTATGAGTCAGGCATTGCGCTAGGTGCCAGGGATACAATGACAAAAATGAAAAAGCCTCTTCCCTCAAGGAGCTTATGTTCTATCAATTACTAAGCTCAGGATCCATGAACCTTCTTATGTCCTAGAATCTCATGAACTCTTTTATCTGGGTGCGCCTGAAGATCGGGGCTAAGGAGAAAGTTACTAGGAATGACGAAACATCTAGCTGGTTTTGCTTTTCTTTTTTAATAGAACATACAGCACCCCCTCACAAATGATCATTCACTTCAATATCTCCAGTGATAAGCAACTTACTATATCCCAAATCATGCCATTCCTCTCTCAGAAAGTGTAATTGTTAAGTCGTTCTGCTTATTAAGGCCAAAAATGTGTTTTTCCTGCTTTCTCTTTGTTCCTACGTCCACCTTTGGGACCAAATAGAACAAGATGGATCTCCATGCTGTTACTATCCATCAAATACTTGAAGAGAGGGATTATATTTCTTAAAGTTCTGTTTAAATCTGAGCTTTTTGTCCCACCCCCACCTCACTCTATGTCTTCTCCAAGATGAACAGGCATCCTGAAGTAATACAGCTTCCTTACCTGTCTGGTAAGAAAGCTGGCAAAATCCCCAAACTAAGTGAATCCTCTCCGGGAGTCTAGGGGGAGAGAAGCCCTTCATGTCTGCTGGTAGTACCCTCCTTTCCCCTGGATAGAAACTGGGAGAATGGGTGAGAAGTGAGGGTAGAGATGGGTGAGTGCTGCTTGTGAGCTGAACCCCATTTTGGAGACCAATTGCTCATCCTGCTGGCTGAGAATGAAAGAAAGAGGCCAGAGAGGGAGGAGGCGGAGGGAACATAAAAGCATCTTAGCTGCAGAGAAAAGTGCTTTCCTTCCCAAGGAGGACAATGAAATTAGAGGTAATTGTGAGGAGCAAAGATTCAATAAAACCCAGGGAGGATGTCGGGTAAGAGGGGCTGTGGGGCCGGCTGGGGAAATGGAACAGCTGTTCCCTGCCAGGGCCCATAATCGCTTGCTGATGCTGCGATTAAATAAACAGGGTCTGGACAGCTCCCAGCACTGCGGGGCTAATGGGGACATCTGGTACTGCCACCTTTGAACTCCTCCATGGCTGGAGGAGCCCTGGGCTTTATCATTCACACTATAGCTTCCCCTTGGGTCACTGGACTATGGAGTGGAAGGGTTGGGGAGCTCTGGGCCTGCTCTAGAAAGTGAGGAGAGGAGATAAATGGGGAGACCTATGGGATCAGATCACCTCCCTGTCACCCAGCAGGCCTGTGACAAGGCTTGGGGTGCTGAGAGTGATCAGTATGGAAGAGAAGTGAATTTAGGGAGACGGCGCTTAATGTGGTTGTTTAAGGCAGTAGAGGAGTATTGTGGCTCTTTTCTGAATCAAACATTAGGTAATACAATTTGACAAGGAATTGGTTATTGCTCATTTGAGTTTATGGGAAAAATAGGACACAATGCTTGACAAGTAAGAGCATCTCAATCTCTTGTACATATAAGATCAATATCTCAATAACTGTTGATGTTATGAGATATATTTTGGACATGGCTAGTGAATGAATTTGCTCCATTTGACTCTGAATATTTGCTATGAGAGTTTTTGTTCTCTTTTTCTTGTGTTTAGTTTGGGAGAGCAAGTGGGAAGGGAAGGAAAAAAACTCGTTAATTAAAAAAATAATCAATTAAAATTAAAAAAATACTAGTACATGCTGCTTATGACCCAGTTCTATCCTAAGAATTCTCACTCATCAACTCATTTCAGTAAAGGTATTTTATGTTGTCCCCATTTTGTAGGTGGGGAAACTGAAGCACATAATTTTAAAAGATCTTCAATAAGAATTTTAAAAAGAATAAGAAATAGAACCTGTAGCTCCTAACTCACAGTCAAAGAGATTCATTTTTTGAAGGCATGTTGCCAAGAGTTATATATGAAGTGATGCTCCTTCTCTCCCTCATTAGACTCCTGTTAGAAGGAACTGTGACATGGTGCAGTGGATAGAGCACCAGCCCTGAAGAGGACCTGAGTTCAAATGTGACCTCAGACGTACATCTGAGCAAGTCCTTTAATCCCAATTGCCTCCACACACAAAAAAAGAAAGGAAATATGACTGAGGATGTTCATCCACAGTAATCATTATAAAATTTGTAAGGGCTTGGCAAGAAATGATACATTAGAGGAAGGAGACTGAATTTAAGGATACTGAATTTGATATAGAATCATAGGAAAGTTGAAATAGAGCTTCCAATGACCAATCGATGGCCAACTAGTACTAGTAGTACTTGGAATTATAAAATGTTATTACTAGAAGGGACCTTAGCTTATCTTCCATTCTAACACTTATTTTATAGTTCAGGAAACTAAGGACCCTAGATCCCCCAACTAGCAAGGGGTGAAGCCAGGGCTATAATCCAGACTTTCTGACTCTTGGCTCAATTTTAAAATTAAGACTGACATTAGAAAGACCCCAAGTTCATTTGGCTCCCTTCAATGAGGACATTCCCTCTCCTGGGTCACCAGATAACAAGGACTGAGTGAAGGGTCATATGCTGTGTCTACTAAGAGCTCTTTATGCTCAATGATGACAAAACCTGGAATACTCTGGTTTGTCCATGGAATCAGGAACATAATAACACATTACTTTAAATTGAGTTCCCTAAAGTTGTGCTGGGAGCAAGATGCTACAGCCCATCTCTCTTCCAGTTTGGTTAGCTTGGAAGACAGCCAATGCCCCTTAAGAGAACCAGACTCTGCCTGAGAGTTGACCGTTGTTAGCTATAATATAAATTCATAATAATGGACACCAGCTGTAAGAGAGGCCTAAGAGCAGCTAGGAGCCACTAGCCACATCTCTTTTGAGGCTGCTACAGAGCTCATTTGGGGACCGAGTGCTTTTTTTTACCATCTTCACAACCAATGTGATCAACCATGCAATGGATCAGATAAGGTCATTACGAAAGCCATAAACACCTGCTCAGCCATCTGGTGGTTTTCCTCATGTGGACAGAGCCACTTAGATGCAGCTCTTTTTCTAAGTCAGGTGAGCTGCTGGGATCCCTGGACACTTCCTGGAGGGTGTCAAGTACCTTTGGGCTGAAGGCCCCACGAATTATAAACAATTATACATTTCAGTAATGTCCTTACTCTCCCTTTCCTCATTTCTATGTCCCTCTTCCCCTGACTCACCACTTCCAGCCAGAGAAATATTTCAGGATCATAAGATTTAAATTTAAAGCTAAAGGGGAGCTCAGATATCATGTAACCCAACTGCATCATTTTGCAGGTAAAGAAACTGAGGCCCAGAAAGGCAGATGGTACAAGATCACACACAAAGTCTTGACTGTAAACATCATAAATAAAGATGGGAAAGAGTAGAACACAAACTAAGGGAGGAAAATAATGGAGTTTTTTCCCCCTGAAATGCAGAATACATGAAATGTCATACTGTGAGAAAACTAAAAAGGTAGATTGATCCCAGGTTTTAGATCCTCAGTCTCTAGAGTCATCAATTTTTCAATTAGAGGCTTGATGTGATCCGAGCAAAGTGTGAAATTATTCAGGTAAAGGATAGATTGGAGAGGTGAGAGACCGGGAATAAGAACTTCAACCAGGAGGGAACCAGGAGGGTGCAGGCAAGGAGGAGAGAGCATGGAATAGGGAGGGGGCAGTATGAGTGGTAAGAAAGGTCAAAGGTAAGAAATATTGAAGAGGCAGAATCAACAGGATTTCAAAACTGCTTGGATGTCAGGATTGAGGGAAAGTGAAGAATGAAAAATGGTGTATAGCTTAAGTACTAGGAGGTTGGTTACTAAGTGGATATGATTGTAATAAAAACAGAAATAACATATTAGAACATTGTACTCAGTATTTTTTCATTTCTTCCCAAATGTTTTATTTGGTCCTCAAAACAACCTTGTGAGGTAGATGGGGTATAACTATTGTATTTTACATCTAACTATTTTGTTTTACGTAAAGAAGCTACCTGTCTCTTTTCCTTTTATATAGACCTCTACTTAAAACAAAGTTTTAATGATGTGCTTGTTTTTACATTGCAAACATGTACAGATTACTCTCACTTTATGAGAAGCCTCTTATAATACAGTAAAATATTTTAAGTTAAACTAATAGAAAATAAAGGTAAATAAACATTTACTACATAATAGTGCCTATTATGTGCTAAAGGCTTTACAAATATTGTCTCATTTGAGCCTCACAATGACCCTGAGAGGTAGTTGCTATTATTATCCACATTTTTCCAGTTGAGGAAACTAAGGCAAACTGTGGTCAAGTGACTTGCCTAGGGTCACACAGCTAGTAAGTGTCTGAGGCCAGATTTCAACTCATGTCTTCCTGACTCCAGACCTACTGCTCTATTCACTGAGCCATCTAGCTGCCTTTAACAATAAATTGATGTCATCTGAAAATGCATCCATATGTTTCACATTTGTAGCACCTCTCCCTTTATTTTATTTTTAAATTAATCTGTTTTCTTTCCAACATCATTGTGGAAAAAAAAATAAATTTTTTGTAACAAATATTCAGTGAAGCAAAACAAATCCCCTCAATATTTATATTATATACATATATCGATAGATACACAAATATACATACACACACATAGATACATCCACAGATATACATGTGTATATAGATGTATATAAATACAATGTGTGTGTGTATAATATGTGTCATTCTACATCCTAAATCTGTCATCTCTTTGCCACATGGATAGCTTGTTTCAACCTCAGTTCTCTGGAGTCATGAATGGTCACTGTATATAGATCAGTCTTACAGTGTTCAAAGTTGTTTGTTTTTATAGTATCATTAATGCATAAATTCTTCTAGTTTGGCTCATTTCATCCTTCATCGGTACATAAAAGTCTTCAAAATTCTTCATTTTTATAATATTGATATTATAGATAGGTTCTGTTTACTTTACTCTGCCTCAATTTATATACATTTTTCCATGTCTATCTGAAATCATCTATTTCTTCATTTCCTGTAGTACAACAGTATTCCATCATATTCACACAACACAGCATATTCAGCCATTTCTCAAGTGCTAGTTTTCAGTTTATTGACACAGAGAGGTAATGTCTCCTTGATCTTTATATAAATAGACCTTTAGTTGACAAGCCTACTTTTGTGCCCTCTTCTTGGGTCACATATATTTCTATTTCAGCAAGGGAAGCTCAGATTAGAGCTGATTTCATACAGGCAAAATTCACTTGTCAGGACATTAGAGTAAGGATTTTTCATCTTTATTGTGCCATAGACTCCTTTAGCAATCCAGTGAAACCCATGTACCTCTTACTAGAATGTTTTTAAATGCCTAAAATAAAATACAGAGGTGTAACTTGGTTCAAAGGACCAATTGCATGGGACTGTCTTCTCTTAATGTCTCTTAATGACTGTGTGAGAGGCAGGTGAGAGTTGGTAAGAGTTGAAGAGAAAAAAGATTCTGTTCTTCTGACTCCAAGTTTCAAGAGGAAAGATGCACCGGAGGGCTAGTTAGGTACATTTTTTCCACTAATGTAAAGGCAAGATGCCAAGTAGAAAGAGTGTGGATCTAGAACCCAGATTACTGTAACAGCCACATGGCCTCAAGCAAGTCACTTAGCTTGATGTCAAGAAAAGAATCTTCTTAACAGTGAAAGCTATTCGTAAGTTTTTAAAGACTTTCCCTGGTGGAATGAGCAGATGAGAACAGTTTGTTCCAAAAGCCATGAAGGCTGCTGAAGCAGGTACTGTGGAGTGCTTAGAGTTTGGCCAGACATCATCCACTGAATCCTAAGCCATTACCAGGTCCTGACTTTTGCCTTGTCACTGGACTTGGATGACTCTGGAAGAGAGACTGAGGCTGATGACCTGGTGTAGCTCCACCTCACTTAAATCCAATTCACTTAAAAGTGAAGACATCACCCCATAATGTCATTGTTCCACTTCAAAAATGAAATACAAATTACAACAATCTATACATAAAATGAGTTGCCACTGGTGGTAATGGGTATCCCCCATTAAAGGTCAGGTAGCAAAAGCCAGGTCACCATTTGTCAGGTATGTTATAATGGAGATTCCTTTCCAGGTATCAGTTGGACTAAAAGATACTTCCAAATATAAAATTTTGTGATTCCAAGTTAAGTAACTTGTTCAAGGTCACAGGTATAGTAAGTGGCTGAGCTAAGATTTGATTCAGGTTCCCTAACTCCAAATCCAGTCTTCTTCTTTAATCCATAATAGTATTAGTCTCATTTTAAAGATAAGGAGACTAAGAAACTAAGTAGCTTGCTCAAGGTTATACAAGAAGGACAATTAGGTTTTGAATTCAAATCCTCTGATTCTAAATTTAGCACTTTTTCTATTGCACCACATGGCCTCCCAAGGAGTCTTCTATGTCCTAGCCTTCCAAACATACATCCACAAAGTGATTTCATAAGCCACAGCCCTTGGGAGTAGGCAGAGTCCACATAGCATTCAAGTCAGCTCAAATTTGGATTTGTGGTCAATGTGGAGTTAGCCTAATATAGAGACCTCAAATGAACATCAAAAGACCTGGGTTCTGATTGCAACCAATTGACCTGGCAATTGGTGTAAATTACTTAGTCTCTCTGTGGTGCAGGCATTCTCCTTTGTAAAAGATTCGATTTCATGGACAACCCATGAAGAAAAGGAACTCATAAAAGTGATCAATATTTTTCTTCAATATCTGACATAGGTTATAATATTTAAGATGTGCAAAGGGCTTTACCTATTTGATCCTCTCATTAACCCTGTTAATTAGATACTACAGATATTGTTAATCCTATTTTCAGAGAAGGAAACTAAGACTTGGAAAGCTTAAGTGACTTGCCCCCAAATCACACAGCTAGTAAAATATCAGGAGTGAAGATAAAATTCAGCTCTCCTGAACTCAAATCCAGTGACCTTTCCACATACTACTCCTCTCTAAGGAAGAATTGGGTTGACCGTTTAACCAAGTCACAGGAAAAGACATTATCAATAAGTATTAAGTAAGTGTCCAACCACTAGTGTTTAGCAAGAGCAGCTATCTCTCACCAAATAGGAAGGATTTCTGGAGGTTATAATGTTTCAGTTCTATCTGTTAGCAAATGTAGCCAATTACCTCATTCTCTGATACCATAGCTTTTTTTGCTTTGTGAACAAATTTTATTATTTCTTAACATCTAAAGCAAATGAATATAAAACACAGAAAGGGCAAAAGACCCAAAGGTACAATTGAATTTAGTACAGTCTCTCATTTGACAGGTATTGAAACAGTCCTAGAAAGGTTAAATGACTTTTCCAAGGTGACATAGTTTAGTTAATGGCAAAATCAACATTTAAACTCAAGCTACATAATTCCACTCTAGTGTCCTTTTCACAAAGGTTCATGTTATACCCGAAGATCAGTTAAGTTTGAGAAAGATGAGGGTAAGGGGTAGAAATTAGGAACATTTTGTTTAAATGTGTTGCCAGTACAACTGCACTCTCTTAATTATTGACATCTGTATTTTATATTTTCTCTTTTTCATGGGTCTCTACTACCAAACCCTCCCTAGGGCCATTTTACTGGTGATTTCCTCTCTGAAATTCATTAGGCTGGTGGACAGTTGACTGTCTCTTGAATGGACATAGGAGCATACTCCAGGACTTTCCAACTCAGTAGGATTTGCTAGAATTAGTGCTCCTCTGACATAAACTTTATGAATTCGAGGTCATCTCCATTCCCCAGCAAGGCACCAGAGTGGCAGATATATATTATGATTATAATAAAACCTTATATTTTTGTAATTCTTTACAGTTTTTAAAATACCACTAATTCTCAACACAGTACTCCCTGCCTCTCTCTCATCTTGTATCACAGAGGCTCTTCTTGTGAATTGGTTGATATAGCTATTTTCCTATAAGGTCATCCACTCACCTTCCTCATCCAGTCCTTTGACTATTTTTTTTAAGAGTTTAGGAAAGGCGGTAGAATATCTAGAAGCAAGTACATCAGACTTGGAGATAGTATATCTCAGTTCTATTGCATTTCTTTCTACTTGTAAAATCTTTCAAAGCAAAATTCAGGAGCTACCTTAGCCTGGAGACCTTTTCTGATATAATAAATTGCTAGGTCTCTCTCTCTCTCTCTCTCTCTCTCTCTCTCTCTCTCTCTCTCTCTCTCTCTCTCTCTCTTTCTCTCTCTCCCTCTCTCTTCTTCTCTCCCCATCCCCACCTCATTTACTTTTTAACTTGCTTCTAACCTGGTCTCCACAGTTATCATTTGGGGAAACAACTTTTATGGAGAAGGGGCCACCCATCCCCAACAACTACTAACCAAGTGTCACTTCCAAAGTGGGTAAACCACACTACCAGGAGCAACAAGATACCCTGGAAACAGGAAGTGGCACACGTCAGTTAAGTCAAACCACCACCATCATATTGAACATTACCTTCCATCAAACCCCAAAGGAGACAGCCTATTACCCTGAACCCAAGAGCCATGACAACAAACACTTTTCAGATCAACAGATCAACAGTCTAACTTCCAATCTAGGTCCCCATTACCATGACTGGAAGGGTGGTGGTGGTAATAACTCCGAATAAGTGTCCCACCTTTCTTGCCATTTCCAACAGCAATCAATGTCCAACTGCTACCATTAGGCAAGTAATCTGGAGTACCCAGGTGGGGAAGTACCCTGCCTGCCTGCTTTTAACCTAGCAGTAGCAGCCATCAGCCAGGGAAACGATACCCCTAGAACTGCTTCCTGGCAACTACTATAGTGGATGCTATAGCCACAGCTACTGAAGACCTAGAGAAGGAAGTTCTCACCCCCAAAGTCCTTGGCACCATCAAATGGTTAAGCATCAGAAATGGATATGGTTTTATTCATGAAAACAATATTAGAGAAGATGCATTATCATCTGTCTCACCACTGTACCATAAAGGCCATGAGATATTTTTTATCTGATGTTGCCTCTTATATGTAATGTCTCTTCTATTAGAATGTGAGTTGCTTGAGAAGAGGGACTATCTCCACTGTATCTCCTGTACATGGAATAGTGCTTTATATATAAGTATTTAATGACTATCTTCCTTTCTTCTTTTCCTTCCTTCCTTCCTTCCTTCCTTTTTCCTTCTTCCCTCCCTAATTTCTTCCCTCCTTTTTCCCATTCCTTACTCCCTCCTTTTCCTTCTTCCTTCCTTCTTTTCTTTCAATTGCTACTGCTGCTAAGCACATTTTCTTCTACAGAGAAATGATATTTTCACTGCTTACTTTGCAAGATTATTGGGAGGAAATTACTTTATAAACCCTAAAGCACTATAAACATATGAGCTATTTTATTATTCATTCAATAGGCATGTTAGCTAAGAACTGCACTAAGTCTTTTGGGGCACATCTAGGCTAAGGCATGTTCAACACTTTATAAGGCAAGTTCTCTCACTAGGCCTCAGTTTCTCCAGGAAAAAAAATGTGGTCTTTTATACTTGGCTTCCTTTTTCCTCTCTAGAGACAGTAAGAGTTTAAATAAAGATAATATCTTTTAGAGATTCTCAGGGACAAGTCCTAGAAAAAAAATATTGTTCTTACTGCCCTAGCACCCAAGTGCTCATTCAAGCCTTCCTCTCAGCGTCTCACACACTTCTCACCATCTCCCCCCTTTCCCTGTACCCATCGTGATCGATTCCCTAGCTCACATTAATTGGAACTTGCTTGAACTGAAATGGGGATGAGTGATTTACTATTTTCTTTCAGGAAACAGTGTGAAGCTGACCTGCTGTTGGTTGCCAGGCAACGTTGATGACTGAACAGGAAAGACAAACTTCAGGATAGAGGTGGGTGTGAAAGCCTTGTTAGCAGCTATTGAATATGAAGTTCTTCTCTCCCCCTTAAGGTACAAGAACTGTCTGGGTGGCCTTGTCTTTTGGTTATTGTGACTATCTCCGTGAACGGTATGTGTGTGTCTGTGCTGTGTTAGGGGTGGCTGTGGATACTCACGGGTGGAAAATAAGGGCTTCGAGGAAGAAATAAGTGTTAGAGAATCAGAGAGCTAGCTGGAAGACCCCTGGAGACATCACTTAGCTAAGTGCCATGCAGTCATTCTATTTCCTTGGTCCTTGATTTCTCTCCTACCTACCAAACAAAGTTTTGCCACCCAGCCTTCAGCCCTCACCAGACAATTACACTATATTCTCACCTGTCTCCTTCCTGAAGGCTTTCACTTTCCTTTCCCAGACTGCAGAGCCTTGTTTGTGTAACTATGTAACTAAGAGGGCAAATCTCCTAACTTGTTATTAATATCTCTTCATATTCTCTCATTTAGAATATTTGGATTGCCTGGCTATCATTAGAGTTCAACAAGTTAAGATTATTGCGGTTGCTTTCATTTTTTTTTTAAATTCTGAACTTAAACATCAGAAAAGAGGATTTCCATACATATAGCAGAATACAAAAAGAGGATGCTGTATGAACAGTGAATCCCTATTTCATATTACTTGCTTTAAAAAAAGGAATAAACTCTAGACCTTATTTTCCAAATTGCTCTGCTTGTCTGTGCTTTCTTTTGAATTTCTTTTCATTCTCTTGGGTGCATTTTTTAAAATGGTATAATGGCCCTCTTTTTTCCTGTCATTACTAAAGCACTCCCTCATATTCTAGCGTTTTCCTTTTCTTTTTTTCTTTTTTAAGATCAGAAAGTTTGTGTTGGTTGCGATCCTTCCCTCCCTGGTACCATCCTCTCTCTTAACCTCATTCCCTCCCTATCCAGGTGTGTTTCCCTGTCAAGTTTGATGTATTCCTGCACCAAATGGCATGTGTATGTATTTAACCTTTATTATATTTCAGATAAAAACAAAGTTCATATCATGATCACTCCCACTCCTTCCTCCATGCTTGTGTATTCTTCTTCTCATGTATTCCAATTATGACAAGCAGCATGTTACACATACTTCTTCCTCTTTTCTATATTAGTATTTCCCTTCATTTAGCCTCCCTTCTACTCTCCTTCTTCATAACAAAATCAGTTCCCTACTCCTCCATTTTCCTTTCTTTCGTTTTTAAACTCTAGCCATTCCTTTGAAGACATTAGAGTTCTTCCTCTTCATTAGACTGTTATTAGGATTTATATTTGATCCAGAAGGTGTTCAGAAACCAATGGAACACAGTGATAGCATCATACAGCTTCTTCCAGTTGCTCAAATTAATTTTCCTTTCTAGGTTTATGTGGACTCGTGTTTATATTTCAAAGTTCCCACTCAGCTATGGTCTCACTGTCAGAAATGCTTGAAATTTCTCTATTCCACTAAAGATCCATTTTTTTTCCTTGTAGAAAAAACTGTACACTCAGTTTTGCAGGATTGATTATCATTAGTTGTAAGCCTATATAATTTAATTTTTGTAATGTTTTATTCCAAGTTCTGACAAGTTGTATGTGTGTATGTGTGTGTGTGTGTGATCCTGACTGGGATTTCTTGGTATTTACAGTCCTATTTATTGAATGCCTTGTAGTATTTCTTTGGCATTGAAGCTCTAAATTTTGGCTATGAAATACCTGGGACTTTTCCTTAACAAGTTTCTTTCAAAACTTTACTCTCTGAGATTATCTTTCATCATACACACATATGTGTGTATATCTATCATCTATCTACTTATCTGCCTTGTCACCTACATGCATCTCCCCCATTATAATGTTAACTCCTCAAGGACAAGGATAATTTTTGCCTTTCTTCTATTTCCATCACTTAGCATGGTGCTTATCATATAGACTCTCATAGACTTCATCTCTACTTAGCTTTGTATCCTCCCTAGACAAGAAAAAGGAAACTTAGCCTATGATCTCCATTTTGTTGCTGGATAAACGGAGACCTACTGAGGAAACTAACTTTTAAAGTATTGGAGACTGCTTGAAGATCAGAAAACCACACAATCATAAACCTGGAAACTAAGAGGTAAAGGTGAGGCTGGAGCGTACTACAGGCATGAGAATCAGCAATGGCAAAGTATGGAGACAGACAACTGGGGCAGTTAACTGTATCATAGAATGTGCAGAGGGAAGTAAAGTATAGGAAGAGGCAAATTTAGGGCTTAAGAATTTAAATGATACTGTTCCGTACTGCATAATTCCTATGTCTTCTTAAAGAGAACAAACTTCTAGGATCTTTCAACCAAGAGGAATAAATTTTGAGAGTCTTATAGTGACTCCATGTTGTGGAGATGATTGTTGCCCAACCTTCAAGAAAAACCATTGAGGAAGAACTCTGAAATGGCATCTTATTAATGGGTCCATAAGAAGAACTTTAAGTGTCAAATAGAAGACTTTAAATTTGATCTTGAAAGTGATAAGGAACAACTGATAAGACCTGCACTTTAGGAAGATCATTTTAGCAAATGAGTGGAGAACGGATTGAAGTGAGGATTGATTTGAGACAAAGAGAGTGATTAGAAAACTATTGATTCTGCCATTTCCAAAAATATTTTTTATTCTGTGTCTTGAATCCATCACCTCCTTGTCAGAAGGTGGATAGGATGCATTACCATTGGTTCCTTAGAATCATGACTAGTCATTTCATTGATCAGATTTCTCAAATATCTCTAATTTGTCTTTACAATGTTGTTGTTTTTATGTTTCATATTATATCTGATATTATTATACATATTATATGTAACTTATGCTTCTAATTCTGCATCAGTTCATACAAATCTTGTCTGGTTTCTCTGAAATCATCCCTCTCTCTATTTCATTCATACTTTGTTCAGCCATTCCCCAACTGATAAGCACACCCTAAATTTCCAGTTTGAAACCAAAAAAAGAACTACTATAAATATTTCTGTACATGTGGATGCTTTTCATCTTTCTTCTACTTTTTTCTAATTCTAAGTGTAAAAATGGTATTGCGGGCTGATAGGAAATTGTATGCATAGTCTAGTAACAGTGGCAGAATTCCAAATTGATTTCCAGAGACACTATACCAATTTACAGTTCTACGACGATGCATTAATGTGCCTGTTTTCCCTCAGCCTCTCCAACATTCATTATTTTCATTTTTTCCAATTTTTCCAATTTGATGGGAATAGGCAGAATCTCTAGCTTGCTTTAATTTGCATTTCTCTCATTAATAATGATTTGGAGCATTGTTTCACATGGTTGTCATTTGATTTCTTCCTTTAGACTGCAAATTTGTAAATGAAAAATATTTTTCTTTTTTTCAATTGCTGCGAAGGAGTTGGAGGGAGAGAAAATGTTTATTGAAATTGTGAATTGTTAAAAATTGTTAGTTTTGTTCACTACAAAAAAAGTTTAAAACAAAGAAAGCTATTATAATAGTCTATGTGAAAGATGATGAGGACCTGAATTAAAATGGTATTTATGTGAATAGAAAGGAGATATCTATAAGAGATGCTGTGGAATAAGAGAACTGGGCAGCAAACTGGATATGTGAGGTGAGTAAGAATGAGGACTCAAGACTGTCACAAGGTTGAAGACTTGAGAGATTATAAGAGAATGGAGGTGCCATTGACAGTAATAAGGAAGTTCTAAAAAGGGGATTATTTGGGAGGAAATATAATGAATTCTCTTTCAGAAGTGTTGTTTGAGATGCAAAAGTGACATCCTAGTTCAAAATGTCTAAAAATCAACTGCTGACGTAGGACTGCAGACGTAAAGAGACTAGGGCTCGATATATGGCTAGGAATCATTAGCATAGTAAGGATAACTGAACCTATGGGAGCTGATGAAATCATTAAGAGAGAGCGGAGAGTTCTTAACCTTTTTGGTGTCATGGACCCCCTTTTTCAGAATAATGTTTTTAAATGCATAAAACAAAATGCATAGGATCACACAGGAAACCAGTTATGGTAAAATACAGTTATCGAAGTATTAAATACACAAGCTCATGGATCCCAAGCTAAGAAGAGAGAGAAGAGGATCTAGGACAGTCTTTGTGGACCCCCATTTTAGTTTCCTTGTCTATGAATGAAGGGAGGGGGTTGTACTAGATGATCACTAAGGTTCTTGGTGACTTTGACATTTTATGATTTTCTCATTGTGGCTGTTATCACTCCCACCAGAACCTGCAACCTGCAGTTGGCAACCTCCTTCCTCCCAAAGCTCTCAAAGATTATATATATAAAACATACATATATTTATATACACACATGTAAACATACACATATATGTAGGATTTATAATACATGTATACTCACACTCCTGTCATTATCATAACCTTAGAATTTTTCCTATGGAAGATTCTGGGTTCAGATGCCATGTTTAACCTGGAGACCAAAGGTTAGTAGTTTGAATCTTTCCTCTAATCTTTTCTCTTTAGGTAGCTAGCTGGAAAGAAGAGGGAGGTGTGTGTTAGTATTTTCCCACCCACTTTGAGGTGGAAAAAATAATGGAAGATTTATATGGAAGGTCTCTATGTGCATATGGTTTGGTCCAAGAACATGTGAGAGGTTAGTGCAGATGGTAATGACATGGAAGAAGGTTTAAATTTTCAGGTAAAAATGAGATGATTAAAAAGAGATATGGACATGGGGTAAGATTCTGTCCTCTTATGATCCAACTTGTTACCCTTTGGTGGGCTTTAACAAAAATTATTATGTCAACCAGATATGGCAGCTGTAATCCTTGCTGCTGGGGGAGGCAAAGGCTGGTTCATTGCTCAAGCGCAGGAGTTCTAAACTGAAGTAAATAGTTTTCACTTGAAGATATATCTTGAGAGACAGCCTTGTGAGGAAGCCATTTCAGTTTTGGGTAGCTCATAGTATTAGAAAGTTTTTACAAATTTCAAGCCTTTATTACCCTCAAATCCATCCCAAGACTCTCTTACATCTCACGTAGATGCTTTGGTCTTCAGGTCTTGGGTCTTCATTATTCACAGTCACTTTAAGAGGCAGCATTTCTTTTCCCTGGACCATCAATAACTTGAAGCTCTGGGCTCCATGGCCTTTCCATCCAGACAACTAATCTACTACTTTGCCTCCTAACTTCTATAATCAAGGGATTACCTGTAGATTTAAACTCATAGTTTCCACCTCTTTGGAGCAATTTTCAGAGACTTTAGTCTCCCTCCCAGGAAATCTTCTCTAGGATCCAGAGCCATTGTGCTCTGGAGTGTGCAAAACTGAATGTAGAATAGGCCAGCAGAATATTCAAAAAAGGATTTTTCATTTTATCTGTACTAAAGAATTAGAAGCTAATAGATTGACACTCAAGAAGAGATGCATATGGGTAGATAGATAGATAGATAGATAGATAGATAGATAGATAGATAGATAGACAGATAGAGAGAAGACAGACAGATAGATAGATCTGTATACCTATATCAGCACCTTCAGATCTTATACCACCAGCTTACCCTAAGGATTCTACAATGAAGATGAATTCATGAAAATGACCTAACTACATAGACTGGAAAAAGAGACTGTTTTATATTTTTCATTTTGGGTGCTCAGGGAGAAGGGGAGAGTATTTTTGTTTTAGGGACACAATATTATTTTGGAATGAAATCCCAGGCAAGGCTGCCATAAGGATGCAGGACAACAAAGAAAGTGATACTACCAAAGATCTATGGCACATGTAATATGATTTCCAGCTTGTGATGAGGGAAGAGGTAGTTTTTTTGCAAGTTGCCTAGAAAACTAATGCTGTAGAATGGCTGTGATCACCTCAAACAGTAACCAGAGGTCTTAGAATTGATTCCATTTTTCCTTTTCCAGGACAGAATTTCCCAAGTATGCTAATTATCTCATTCTACCAGAGACTTTCACTCCAGCCAACCCAGGGTGCTGAAGCTTAACTGCCCAGTACCTAATCTCCCAGGTCTGCCTGTTTGCAGGAAGTCAAGATCTCAGCGCCTGCATATCTCAAATCATTTGTTTCAATGACAAACCAGCCTATGGCTGCCACAAGCTGCTTTTTGACTGCTGTTTTGTATTGAAAGGCTGCTTTAATGGACAGGATAGTAAACTTCTCATAGGAAGGATTTGTAATCAACATCAAAAACCAAAACTGCCTAGGCAGAGGCCCTTGTTTTTACTGCTGAGAACACCCTAGATCATGGAGAGAGGAAGTACCTTCATGTACTATCTTATACTCAATCCAACCATCAATTAAAAATCACACTTTATAGTTACTTATCTTGAATTAATTTATTCTTAACTCACTCTGAATTCTTCTCACTACCATGATATTTTGTGTAAAACTATCAGTGTCTGACATTAGTATAGTCCATTGTACTTTTAACATGTTTCCTAATCTATGGATCTATTCAATCTTCTTAATAACTCTGTGAGGTTGGTAGGGCTAGAATTTTTGTCCCTATTTGACATATGAGAAATCTACATGCCAGGAAAGTTGAGTGAATTGGTCAACACTCTGTGGTGAATTAGTGACAGACCTGGGACAAAGACTTGGTACTCTCAGCTCTGGAGTCAGAAAGATCTGATTTCAAATCTAACCTAAGATACTCCCTAGCTATGTGACCTTGCGAAAGTCACTTAACACTGATTGCCTCCCCCAAGACTTGGTGCTTCTTTTTCTTAGTCCTATACATTTTTCACCAGGACAAGTAGGCCCTTTATGCTATGGACAACAATTTGAGTGTTAGTCAAGTATCTGAGAATCATATACTTTATAATTTAAAAGATTCATTTCTAGTTATGTAATAAATACTCAAAATTGACATCAATATCTGATGAATTCCCACTACCATATGATTCTCAAGGTATTTTGATCTGGAGCAATAATGACTTTCTATGATGGAAAGGTTTGCTTTGGGGATGGGGAAGCACATAGTCATCTGAGGAAAGGTAGCTAAAGGGACTATGGACCCCAAATGATAGAAAGAAATGCCTGTTATAGACTCCCGAAAGGCATTGACCCTTGGAGCTATGGGTATAGTAGATAGCTACACATAACATGGAACTCCCTTACAAATCTACAAAGGAAAAAAAAGACTTCAATCAATCAGTAAACATTTATTAAGTGCCTACTGTGTGCCAGGTGTTTTGCTGGGTGCTAGGGATACAAAAGGAGGGAAAAGAGAGACCCTGACTTCAAGAAGCTTACAATCTAATGGGGGAGACAACATGCCAACACATATATACAAAGCAAGCAATATAAAGGAAAAATAGAAATAATTAAAAGAGGGAAGGAACTGGAGGAATTGGGGAAAGCTGGATTTTAGTTGAGACTTAAAGGAAGTCAAAATCAGTAATCAGGATGGAGGAGAAAAAGCATTCCAGGCACGAGGGACAAGTCAGAGAGAATGCTTGGATCTGAGAGATTAAGTGTCTTGTTCAAGGAAAATCCAAGAGGCCAGAGTCACTGAATTGAAGAGTAGGTTTTAGGGAGTAAAGTAAGAAGCCTGGAAAAGGAGGGAGCTACATTATGGAGGGTTTTGATTGCCAAAAAAGAGAATTTTGTATTTGCTTTTGGAGTTGATAGCAAATTATTAGAGTTTATGGAGTAGAGTGTATGACATGATCAGACCAGCATTTTAGGAAAATCACATTAGTGGCAAAATAGAGGCTGGATTGGAATGGGGAGAGAATTGGGACAGGCAGAACCACCAGCAGGCTATTGCAATAATATAGGCATGAGGTGATAAGGACCTACACTATTAAGGTGGCTGTGTCAGGGCAGAGAAGAGTTGCAAAGGTGAAACTGAATGGCCTTGGCAACATATTAGATTTTGGGGAGTAAGAGAAAGTAAGGAGTCCAAGATGACTCCTTGGTTTTGAGGATTGGGAAGACAGTGTTTGTCCTCTACAGTAATAAGGAAGGTAGGAGGGAGAAGGGTTTAGGGGGAAAGTTAATGAGTTTTGTGTTTGGACATATTAAGTTTAAGATGTCTATTGGACATCCAGTTTGAGATATCTGAAAGGTAGTTGAAAATTGGAGGTCAGTCAAAAGATTGGTGCAGGAAAAATAGATCTGAGAATCATCAGCATGGTAATTAAATCCATGGGAGCTTATGAGATTACCAAATGAAGTAGTATAGAGGGAAAAGAGAAGAGGCCTAGGACAGAAATCTGAGGGACAACTACAGTTAGAGGATGTGATCTGAATGAGGATCCAGTAAAGGAGACAGAGAGGGAGCAGTCAGGTAGGAGGAAAGCTAGGGAAGACTGAAAACCAAGAAAGAAGACAGCATGAAGGAGAAGAGAGTGATCACTGGTATCAAAGATTGCAGAGAGGTCAAGGAGAGTGATGACAGAGGATTTAGCCACTAAAAAACCATTAGCAAATTTTGAGAGAGTAGTTTTGGTGGAATGATAAAGTTGGAAGCCAGTAAGAGGTTAAGTGGATTGTGAAAGGAGAAGAAGTGGAGGCATCTGTTGTAGATGGCCTTTTCAAGGAGTTTAGCTACAAAAAGCAGAGGAGACATAGTATGATAGTTAACAGGGAAGAAAAGGTTATGTGAGGTTTTTTTTCTTTTCAAGATAGGGAAGACATGAGCATATTTGTAGGCAGTAGGACATTTTCAGTAGAGAGGGAAAGATTGAATACACATGAAAGAGTGGAGATGAAAAAAGGGAAAATCTATTAGAAGGATAAGGAAGATGAAAGGAGATAGAGTTCATGAAGAATGGCCTCAATTTTTCCTGTAAACTATGGAGCAAGGTTTTCAGCTGAGAGAGTGATGGGGACAAGGAGGAGAAATAGGGAGCCATGAGAAGGGTTGGAAGAGCTACTGTGGAGAATGGCATAGTGATTTAATGAAGCAAGTATAATAAGATTGCCTAACAGCAGTGAGGGCCCAGTTGAAGTTATATAACATTAATTTGGGGTAGACCCAGTCATAAAGGTTTCCTGATCTTCTCTACCTCTTTTCAGTAGCACATGTGTAGGATCAAAGGTGATGAAGTCTGGGAGTGATCCAAGGTTGAGACTTGGCTGGGTGTAATTGATGACATGATAAGGGAATTAGGGAATTCAATAGAGAGGGAGAGTATGGGGTTGAATTGCTTCACCAAGGAATAAATATTCAGAGAGGAGTCAAGGGATTAGAGGCTACAGTGTGGAGAAAGAATGGGGTTATGTAAGGGAAGGCAGAAGGAGAGGTGAAAAGCTAATAGACTGTGGTCAGATAAGGGGATTTCAGAATTCTTAAACATGGAAATGTGTATTTGGAGGTGATGGCAAGATCAAAGAAATGACTAACTTTGTGTGTGGATGGGGTAGGGTAGTGGAATACTCATGGGACATAAGAAGGTTGAGGAACCTCAGTGGCTAGGATATTTGGGGAAGAATCAATATGGTATGAAGACAGTTGGGGAAGAGAAAAAAAAATTGTAAACCAAGTATCAAACTCATTGAGGAAGGAAGGGGAAAGATGTGGGGATCTATAGACAATAATGATGAGGACTGAGATTGGGTGGTAGAAATGAATAGCACAAAGCTCAAAGGAAGGGGGTTAGTGAGTGAAGAAGGAAGGGAGAGAACCTGGAAGTGGCACTGGGGAGCAAGCTTCAACATAACTCCCCTTCCTCAACAAATGACCCAAAGAGAATGAGTGAAGATGCAACCAATACTGGAAAGGAGTATCCAGGGAGGCTATATCACCATGGGGAAATCCAGTTTTCAATAAGAGCTAGTAGATAGAAGGAGTGGGAGAGGAATAGATTTAAGATGAAGGGAAGTTGGGTTGTTTATAGAACAGGAATTCCAGAGGGAATAGTGCAAGGGCTAGGTAGAGTTGCAGTGAAACTTTGGGGTGGGGAGGATTGAGGGGAATGCATTTCTAGTTCATGAGTTAGATGTTCCCTGCATCTATTCCTCTCTATTAATTGTACTCTAAGTTTAAATCTCTTGTTGTTGTCCTCTCATTCTTGAAGAGGAACATAACATCAAGAAGGTGAAGTCATGACTTGCAAGTGAATTGATTTGAGTGAGGGAGGAAACCCAATCACCATAAGAACCCCAACAGGGTGGGGGAGGGGAGGAGGAGAGTTTGCTTAACCACATGTTCTTTGATCTGCTTCTCTAAAAGGAAAAGCAACTTTTGAGGGGTTAACAATCACTTTAATCAAGTACAGGTATCAGAGAAAATCAAAATCAAAATTTCAGAGAAATCAAAAATCAACAGACAGCACTTGCAAACTGCCTGACCATTAACATTTTTACCAGAGAGGGAAGAACCAACATCTGGGTTTTCAAAGCCAGGGGGCTCCTTAGTGGCTTCCTAGAGTCTCTTCTGGCATACAAAGCTTCTTCTAAAAACTAAGCCCTAAAGTAAAATCTCACCATCACAGTATTTATACATTTTTCAGAGCCAGAGCACCTGACTCTCTGTCCCAGTGCCTCAATAGAAAAAACAATAGGTACTTGGAACCCTCCTGCAAAACAATTTCAGTAATCAAGCTTCCCTCAATGGGCAGGCACAAAGATGGGTGGGAAAGATCCTCCTTAATCATATTATTCAGAGGCAGTATACTTCTTAGTATAAAGAAAAACAGCAAAAAGACCCTACTTTGTTTGCCCTCCTAGGAGGGCTGTGTAAAGTCTTCAGCCTGACTTTCTCCTCTGGAGCCATTTGGGTCCAGTGACAAGATATAGATCAGAACAACTAGATATAACCTCTAAGGCCAAGTAAGAAATGAGGCTAAGAATGGCATCTTTTACCTCATAAAAAAAAAAAATCAGTGCGGGAGGGGAAGACTCTCAGGGTTTCTGGCCAAAACAGAAGCGATAACTATTTACACTTACTCTGAGTCTCCACTCTTCTCTAAGATACCATGTGTATTTGTTAGAAGATATGCCCCAGTTGTTTGTTGTCATTTTTGTGAGGGTGGGAGGGGAATGTATATATTAACTCTTCTCAGTAAATACTTTCTCAGTCAATACCTTTTCTAAAAGTTAAGTCAGGCAGGCTGAATGTTCATGGGGAGCACATCAGTGAAGGCTTATGAGTGACAGATGAACTGGCTAGAAATATAGTCTATCATTAAAATCCTGATAGGAGGCCAGTCACCTTCTGGAAATCCCAAACTGCAAGTATGAATATGAGTTGGGTGAGTGTTTCCAGAGGAGCCTATTAAAATAATAGGAGTGGTTGTAGTAGTGGTGGAGGTGGTGGTGATGATGATAGCTAACATTTATATAGTGCTTTAAGGTTTGCAAAGTGCTTGTAGTATTGAATGTTAGCCAATCCCATGAGCCTGGGGTTGGCTTCCGACTCTGACACTAACTTAGATGGCTTTGGGCATCTTTCTGAGACTTAGTCTGAGCATCTGTAAAACAGGTGATCTCTAAGGTTTTTTCTAGTTTTAGTATTCAGTGACTCTGTGACATAATTTTCCACAGAGCTACCACGGGGAAACATGATAGCTGTCTTCAAATATTTGGGGGCTGTCATATGAAAAAGGGATTATATTTATTTAATTGGGCCCAGAGGGAGAACAAGGTGCATTGAATGGACAAATCTCAGAAAAGCAAATATGTTTAATATAAGGAAAAACTTCCTTTTATTTCCAAAAGAATAACAGACTACTTCTGAAGCTTGTGGGTTTCTCCTTACTAAATATCCTCAAGAAAATGCTGTACATACACTTGTCATGTATAATTCCTGTTCAAGTACATGATGGGCTCCATAGTTTCTTACAGCTCTGATATGATGAGCTTTTTGATTAATTGGCACAAAGTAAGGTTTCTACCATTACATTGAGAGCCCGGGGCTCCAACAATCAATACTAAATTGTCAAAAGTTGGTCAGATGAGAAGTAGTTGAGAGAACCAACAAGAATGCTCACATTAAATGGTAACTTTTCTATGTTGGGCTCAAAGAACAAGCCTTTCAAGAAGATGAATCTGTTGAAGATGAATGCTTTGTATTGAGAATGGGTAGTGTAATAGTAAGAGCAGTAGAGACAAAATTTTAGTTTCAGTTCTGTCACCAGCTATCTGTGTAACCCTGATTAATTAAACCTGTACCTCCAAGATCCTTTCTACCTTTGAATATTATGGCTTCTACCTTCACTTTTGCTGAATCTTAAAAAAATTCACATCAGGAGCAGCTCCCCAAAGAGACAAGACAAAGATAAAATGAAGAGGGTACCCAGGGTGCTGAAAGGCTTTGAGTCCATGAAATATGAGAATCAGTTGACGGAACTGGGAATGTTTAGAATGGCATAAAGAAGATTCGTATGGGCCATGATAACTGTCTTCAAACATTTGAAAGATTTCTGTGTGTGAGAAAGTATGAGATGATAGAACCAGGACCAACAGGTACAAGTTATGAAAAGACAAATTAAGGCATAACGTCAAGAAAGACTTCCCAACAGTTCAAGCCGTCTTCAAGTGGAAAGGGCTGTGTTTAGAACTGGTCAGTTACCTTCCTTGGAGTCCTTCAAGCACAGGTGTATGACTATATATTTTTTAATGTTATAGTGGGGGTTCATTTTGTGTATAGGTGGAAGTAGTTTACTCAGCTCCCTTCCAACTCTCAAATTTGGTTACTCTGTGATTCTGAGAGTTTTAACCAAGAGATACTAGTAGAATTTTGTATTAGGAAGATCACTGGATTTGGATATAGAAGATGTGGGTGCAAATTCTGTATCTGCTACTTGTGTGACCTTAGATAAGTCATTTTGTCTCCTTGAGCCTGTTTTCCTAACTTGGAATATAAGAGTTAGACTAGAGAGTCTCTAAGGCCCCTTCTAATTTTAAATCCTAAGTTGCTTTTTGAGGGGATACTCTCTTTAATAGAATTAAAGAAACCTGTATCACTAGGAAATTATCAGGTAAGCCATCAGACTCTAAAAGTGGTAGAAGTAATGAAAATTAACAATGATATTTGGGTGCACACATGTAGGACACATGGACTTCTAAGGAAGTGAAAAAGAATCTACATAAAAAAAGCATAATTTATTTGTGGATATGAATATGTGAGAAGATATTTGTATGTATATCTGTATAATTTGTCTCTGCTGGTATTCATATAAATGACTGCGAGAGACTCAGAGATAGAAAAATATACTTTTATAAGCACAGTTAAAACAGATATCTTCCCTATTGCTATTGACATAGGAACCATATACATATACTCTCGCAAACATTCATGCCAAAATAGACATAGAAACATAGATTTAATTTGTGGGGTGTGTATGTCTCTATGTCTGTGAGAACAGGACACTAACCATGGAGATGAAAATGAAAAAATGATTTATTTAAACATTTTCAGAGGTGTTATCAGATACCAGGTGTTTGACCAAAAATGTCTCCTTCATATACAAGGTGTTCCAAAAGTTTCAGTGCCATTTTAATAGCTTAAAATATTTGCAATAGTTCTGTTAATATAATGACTAGTTTTAATAGCTTAATACTGAACTGAGACTTTTCAGACCACCCTGTATTTTACAGCTCTTTGTTTCCATTTAAACATCCTCACAGTCTGAGTTGAGTCTATGACTAGGTCTGCAAAACATCAAGAAATCAGGTCCTAAGGTGAAAAATTAACTAACTACCTGTTCTAAGTAGTGTCAGCTGAGTTTGTAAGTACTGTAAAGTCCAGGTCTTATGTTTGTATCCTCTACTGATTTCTATTATGTATTCAATAGAGGGGTAGCATGGATAATGAAAAGCAAATTCTGAGTACATGTGAGATCAAATCCCACCTGTTAGATTTAATAGCTATGTGAATAGGAGCAAGTTACTTAATCTCTGATTCTGAGTTTCTTCATCTATAAAGTAGAGATAGCAATATTTGTTAGAGTATCTTCCTCGCAAGGTTGTTGTGATGCTACAATGAGATAGAGTACATTCAGTGCTGTTCTAATTTTAAAGCCCTATGTAGATATTTGTTATTGGTTAATGCTGGTAGATCAATTGTGTATGTGTGTTTTTCCACAGATGGCCGTTTTTTGATTGAGCTAATTGTGGTGCCTTCAGAAGCCTATGCCATTATGTCCCAGCCAGTTTGGGCTTTTATAAATCATACCTGTCTTACTCTTTATCTGAAAGGTTCTCCTTCAGTGTGTTTGTGAAAGTGCATGAATTAGTGTCTGCTTTCATGTTTCTATGTGGGGACATGGGAAAGATGGCAAATCAAACATCCACAAAGGGATGGAGAAGGAACTAGGAGCTGCCATGTTTCCATTTGTAAAAAGAGCTTAACTCGTCTGTTCTTGTCTTGCCCTAATAGCTGCCACTAGCCTTCCTCAGGTTCCCTTCTTCTCAAACTGATTCATTAGATGAATAACCAAATATGACACTTGAGTATGTGTAAATTTTTCTCAAAACCAGGAAGCAAAGAGGATTTTCTTTACTGGGGCTGGGAGTCTTTCTCTGTCAAAGGTTTTAGGGATCTGAAGCTGTGTACGAGTGTGTCAGGTCAAAGGGATATTGGAGGGAACACCATCTCTGGTTCCTGGCTCCACTTTCTGACCCCGTAATGCCTCTGCCTGTGTCGGAGAAGGCTGGTCTCGCAATTAATTGCTAGAATTCTGCTCCTAATTCCTGGCAAAGGGCTATGGGGGAGGGAAACGAAGAATGAGCTAGAAGAATGGCTGTGGTGTGTGCAACTGATATTTGCAATCTGTTGCCATGGTACCATGGGGACTTTTGTTTTGAAGTAGGTTTTATCTCCTCCCTCTCTTTCAAGATGACGTTATGCATGTCCGTGGCATTGACAGGCCACCTGTGGGTTGATAGGGGTTTAAAGAGACTTCTCCAGTTGCAACAAGAATCAAAGCTATTGTCTCTCCACAAGCTACGAGGGCTGTGGTGCATGCAGGCTAGACTCCGGTCCCAGCACCTCTCTAACCCTAGAAGGCAGTGGCTCTTCACCCGGGGGAGGCCACTGGGGATAGGGAGGAGAGGGTATTCAGGTATAAACCCCTGCACATATACCTCCCTCTAATCCAAACCCTCGCCCTATTCTTCGTGGTTTGCTCCCTCCCCGCTTTGGGGAAAGAAGCAAATAGGCAGGATGTGTGTGTGTGAGGAGGTAGATATCCTTACGTATACATCCCGAAGTTGTGAGAAGGAATAGACACCTTCCCTCATCTCCAGGACAGGAGTCAGGTAAGGTTCTAGCTGGGATTCCCTACTTAACCCCGCCACACATCCCCGGTGGAGGGCAGGAAGCGGCCAGATGCCGCCTGGATTGAGGGTGGGAGGAGGTGAATCTGATACTGGGAACCCGCCACCTTTCAGAAGTGCTAAGGGATAGGATTTGGATCTGCAACAGGTGGACCGCTACGCTGAGCTCCATTGCCAAGTTAACCGAATGTGGAGGAGGTGAAGGAGGAGGAGGAAACAGGAGCGGTAGCGGGAGCAGGAGAGATCTCTCACTGATCAAGGTAATCCTAAAGTCGCGACCGAGGACGAGTGCAGCGCCAATCTGTTCCAAGTGCGCTCAGCTCTAGTAATATTTGATACTCTAACCTGTAAGAACCGTCCCTGAGATGGTGAGAACCCCACATACCCTGCCATAGCTGGAACTTTGCCCTCTCTTTTTTAGATCAGAAATCCGACATAAGTTTGCAGATTCTAGGGAACAAGCTATCGGGATCTCTCCCGTGGCTGTTTGAAAAGACAGACGAGTCTAGTCTGACCCCTAAATCAAGATAAAGGCACACTACCAAGGGGACAACACTATCAATCTGGCCATTTCAGCTCCTCCCTGAGCACAGAACTGCTCTAGATCTCAAAGGCGCCACCCGATGGGATTGGCACAGACTTGTAGCATGTTGAAAATAGAACTGTCTGACAGGTTTCAGAGCTCGGTTTCATTCCTCAGGTCACCTCTGCTCAAGATACCTTGGAAAAGATAAAGAAGACACATGGAAGGTGCCCTAGGTCCCAGATGCCTCTACAGAACTAAGGTTTCAGGAGCAAGATGAGGGAGGCTGCAGAAGGCTGGTGATGTTTTTATACCAAAAGTCCTGAGAGTTCTACTTTTTGATAGGTGGCTATCATTTACTATTAAAAGGTGGTTGGGAGAAGAGCTGCTAGGGTGTATCCTCTACAGACAAAGGACTTCTCACAGCCCAACACACCCTACTACCACACCCCCACTCTCGCTCAAGAAATGATTAAAGAGGGCTCCTGTAGGAGATCTGGAGGAGTCTTAGTAGCTAAGAAACAGGAACGTCCCCAGGGTTTGGGTCCTGCCTGTTGGGATATGTACCTATTGAGTCTTCCTAGATCTCTTGCTGGGTTATGGGAATCACTTGCTTCACTTTAGGTTGTTCTTTTTCAGGCTAAGGTTAAATGCCCTGTACTGCCTGCTCTACTCGATTCCTCTGGGCTTACACCACCTTTGTTAATAATTTACCAGGCAGCAATAACTGGTATTTGTGCGTCTCCAGAGGTTGAAAATCCGAGCCTGTGGCCAGGCCTTTCTCTTCTCCTCCCCACACTGCATCCTCCTTCCGTTCCCCTCCCCGCCTGGTAAGTCTTCCCACACCCCACAATTCTGGGGAAAAAACCAACTCCCTGCTGACAACAACCCTGCTCCTGGCCTATGGTGGTAGAGTGTTTCAGCACCAGAAGCTCGGACAGCGCCCCAGGAATACGTAACCGAATGAAGTCCCCGCCCCTTTTGCCTCACTGCCTGTCTCATTTCCCCAACTCCCAGTCGACTTAGTCTTCACCTGATCGTGGAATCCTGTAAGTGAGAAGAAAAGTGGAGAAGGGCAGGGTTTCTTCCCTCATTCCCTAGAGTTATCTTCAGTCAGCCTTTTTCTTCCCTATTTCTACCCCCAACTTAGAACAGAATTATGAATTTGGACTGAGTTGCAAACAAAAGCTTAACCGGAAACACTGGAAAGGGGTTGAGAAGGAGGGAATGAGAGAGAATGAGAGAAGTTCATCATGTGAAAGATGAACTGAAAAAATAAGTTGGTTTCTCTGGAAAATATCTCCGTGGCCATCCCATGCATCCCTTTTCCTTCTGTGCTTAGTACAGAGCATTTGAAATTTCTCACTCCCTCCCTCAACCTCCATTTTTCTCAATGACCCCTGTAGGGTGAGACAGAGCAGGGAGCGCAACTGGGAGATGGAGCTGTTAGTGTAGGATGTAGGCATGGGCACTGGAGAGCTCTTCGAACAGTGAGAATAACAGGAAAGATTCTTAGATAAATACCTATAGGGCTAATTTAGAAAAAGGCAGAGACAATTGTCTCCTCCCAACCGATGGAGACTGAAAAGTCCACTTATCTTCCAATACAGGTAAGGAATTTTAAAATTCTCTCTCTGACATGGTAAGAGATTATTTGTTTTATTTTCAATCTAGTTTTGAAATGAATGATTGAGGTTAGTCTTAACTGTGTATTTGTATTTGTCTTTGGGAGAGATTATACATTTTTATACAAGTAAAATCTTTTCAAAAGTAACATCAAGTTAAGCTTTAATTAATGGAACCTAGAGGACAAGGAGGAGAAAGAATAGTAGATAGATTACTGGGAGAAAGAGGGCATCAAAGGAAAGATATCAGAAAAGGCAACCAGAGTGGTGTAGTGGAAGGGGGAAAGAAATTGTTACCTAGCAACCCACTTCAGTCACCTCTCTTGTTGCCTTGGTCATGGTGGGTGGGGTCACTTGAAAAAGAGTGCTTTAGTTCCTTTTTGTAGTGGGATGTAGAGGTACTTCCATCTCCAAAAAGCTATTCTCCTGAGGCATTTCCAAGCAAAACTCCTGCCCTCTAATCCTTCAGCAGGTGGGGGATCCTCCCCCCACAAAAAAGGGAGCATCACACCTATTTGCCGAACTTCAAGCTGTGAGGTGTTAGGTATAGGGTTAAGTAATCTACAGGAAGGATAACTTACAGCGATTACTTCCCTTTGATGGTTTTGGTATAGTGTGCTCTGCTTTGGCTGGGAATTAGAGCTGACCCACCTGACCCTGAGGATTGTAATAAAATATTTTGCTCTTTTAAATTCTAGTCCTTCAGTGACAAGGGCAGTCTTTTTTCTCTCCTTCCAAAAACACCCCCTGCAGGGCAAAAGAGAGAAGAAAAAGAAAACCATTTTTTCTCTATCAAGCATAAAGGGAGGTGAATACAATGTATAGGGAAAGATAAAATGAGAAAATTTTCTTTTAGGATCATAGGATTTTGAAGCTAGAAGTTGGATTACAGGTTCAATCCAGCCCTCCTCGTTTTACTGTTGAGGAGACAATGGAAGTGACTTGGCCAAGGTTCCACAACTTCGCAATTATTGCCTCCCCCCATTTATTTATTTAAGAATATCTGGGCTGTACTACATCATGAAAGTTGATTCCTCTGGTTGCTTGGATACAGGAACAGAACTTGGGGTAGAACTTAAGAATTATATTACCAATGGGACAGGAACATTTTTGTGTGATGCAGGCAAGATTTGAAAACTGCTACCTTTAACGTCCATACACTATCAACCTTTGTTGTACCCTTGAGAGTTCAGTAGCTGAATACAGCTCAGAATTTCAGGCAATTAGAATCCTGTATCTCTCATAACAAAGGACATTCTTAGAGGTACCAAGATACAGTGGAAAGGATTCTGAATTTGAAGTTCAGAGAACTAGGGTTTGGATTCTGACTCTAGCTGTATTATCTTTAACATTAAATTGTTTAACCTTTCTAGGTCTCAATTTTCCTCACATAAAAATAAAGAGTCGGGCTACATAGCTTCCAGCTATAATTATCTGATCCCATGAAAACATTTCTCCCTTTCCATTCCTTTATTTCACCCATCTTCCTTTATCCTAACACAGTTAAAAGTAAATTCCCCAGCTGATCCAAATCTAAATGTAAAGCTAAAATTTTTCTCTGTTACCTGACAATGTTAGTAAAGGGACATTTATAAGGAAAGAATCCTTTATTTCCATGATTGTATAAATTCTATCAGTTATTTTTAAGGAGAAGTAGGATTGATTCTGTCTCCCATGCCTCCTGTGTCTGTTTTGGTTCTCAGCCAGGTAATATTGGCATATCTTATCCCTTGGATTTAGTATGAAACTTTCTGAGACATCAATCTCTAATAGAATCAATATTGTCACATAGAAATATTAACTATTTTTTCTTTCTATCTTCATTTGTTTTCATGGGCAAAAGATCTATTTTCACTTAAAAGAAGAGACACTGGGATTTCATTGGCTCCCTGGGGAAAAATATCCTATTACAGATTGTCCTGTGTTGCCTTCTCGACCAATCAGAGAATGCCATTTATCTTTCTCTGACTAGTGGAGTGAAAAGAGCACCTTAATGCTATCAGATATTACCTGATTCTTGTATATCTACAGAATGATCTGAGCTCTGGGATCTAGGGTGTGAGACTTTGATTTAGCTAACCCAGATTGCAGTGGATTTCTATGGACTCTTTTGTTATATCCTTCTCTCTAGTTTAAAGACCAGGTAGCTCCCTTGGTATGTTTTTATTCATTTTAACAACCACTTAACAAATATTTTCTGAGCATTGGCTGTGTGTAAGACATTTAAAAATATGATTTATAAAATTTCCATTTATGAGCAACTTTTTGGAAAAATATTTATTTTTATATGTTTAGATATTTATTATTATTATTAATTTTAAAAATGTATGTTGCATAATATATGGAGAGTCAGACTTGAAGTCAGAAAACCTGAATCTGAGTTCAGCTTCTGACATGTAATAACTATATGTGAGAGACTAGGGGCAAATCACCTATCTCCCAGTGTCCCAGGCAACTCTCTAAAACTGTTGCAGGAAAAAGGTACTTATTTTTACTGGGAGCTTCACTGATGAAATGGTCTGGCCAGGGATAAAAAAATAAAGAAAAAAAACTCCACATAAGCTTTGAGAAACTCAATGGTGCAGCACAGTTTTCATCTTCCTAAAAACCTCTCAAGGACTTTCATTATCTAAATTATAAGATAGACATGAAGCCACAACTTACCCTTCTGCAGAGTGAGTAAAAGACCTAAGTGCTGCTCCTGTGGGGGGAGGGGAGGGAGAAGAAGGAGTGAGGGAGGAGAGCCTGGCAGGTGGCAAATGCAGATCTTTTTTTTTTTTTTCAGCCTCAAAGAAGTTTAGTTATTTTCTTATGCCTTCAGGACCTGAAGTGCTGATTCTAGCTACAACTTATGTCCTTCTGCTAGAAGATAAGTATCTGAGCAGGCACCAAGGAAGCCAGTGGTATTCTGCATCTAGAAATCCTTGAGTAGGCTCCAGTTCCTTGGACTTTTTGAAGGTACTTGGCCTTACAGGGAAGGAAGGAGGGAGAAAGGGGGAAAGAGTGCTAAGGTTCTCAATAGTGACATTCCCTTCGTGAGCTAGGTTGAAATATAGAAAAGATCTTTTGTCATTTTTCTTTTATGCCTCAACTCATTTTAAAAATCAGGTCTTCCTTTGCCATTTCAGGTTCTTAGAACCTGCCTGGTATTTGATCAAGCCCCTTAACTAAATCACTTTGGAGGAGGGAGCATATACCTCTGGGAATAAAACCAAATCAGTGGCTCTAATGACTCATGGTATTTAAAAAAAATTAACTGTTACTCGTTACCATGGTTACACAAAGTGATCAAATTGAGAGATCCATATCACCCACCCATTGCCATCCCAAGATGAAAGGAAGGAATGGTTAAATGCTCGTGTTGTCATGGAGGAAACCATGACAACTAGCTTGCTAAGGGCACAGCTGAGAGTTGAGAGGCTGGAAACAAGAAGAGGGTGGGGTTCATGGGTCCAATGGGTAGGTCAATTTTCCTTCTATGAACCGTCACCTCTGGAATTCTAGCATTCTCTTCGCCACCACTTCCAAAGTGTTCCATAAATAAGAACTATTAGGACCTGGGACTCATGAACAAGTCCAGCTACTACCGTCGGATGAGCTTACAAAAACAAGAGTTTCTTGGGCTTATCCAGCAGGATTGACTAGACTGTATCACAGATTCAGATGGCCAAAGAAATTATCTGAGACTATATGAACCCACTCACTGAAATGAAGTTTCTCCCACATGATGGCTAGAGGAGTTAAAATTAGATTTGGGGGAAAGGGAATTTCTCAAGGTTTCTATTGCCTTTCTGAACACCACCAAGGTTTTGCTCCTGAATTTGTGAGTACAGAACCTCAATAGTGAACTTAACCAGGGGCTGACTGAGCTCAGTGAAAAAAAAACTTGATTTATGTAGTCACAATTCTTAAAAGAATCAGTGATTTTTAAAAAATGAATTTAATTGCTTGCATCTAGAGCCATCTTCAAGTAAGGGAAACTAGATTAAGGTAAGATTACTTGGTAAGTGAAAAAAAAAGATCAGAAGCAGGAAGGAAAGGAGAGATTGGTTTATCCAAGGCTACTAGACTGGGTACCCCTGAATTATGTAATTTTTCTTTCACAACTCTCCCTTTTTTGATCTTCTGGTTGTATAAAAGAATCGCTACTGGATTTGGGGCATGGGCTTCTAGGTGACAACCTTTCTTGTTATCTAGTACCCTAGTGACCTGGCCCCTGAAGTAACTAACTTGTATCATGCCAGGCACATGGTAGGTATGTAATAAATACTTGTTGATGACTTAGGAATGTATGATAGATATGATAGATCATGCATATTATGGGAAAATGAGCATTTCTTTTTGTTTGGAAATAAAATGAAAAGGAAGCCAAAATCCTTCTCCTCATCAAATGAGTTAATATTGACTTGTAAATAAATTCTTAACACTTAAAGTTCATGAAACAATAATATCTTCTAGCAAAAGGGTACCAAATCAATGAACTCATCATTATTTGATAATGGTCAGTTCTTCATCCTGTATTATTATTGCTGGTTCTGGAAACACAAGCAAGGGATTTATGGAAGGCTGAGGCAGATAGGTTTTCTCTGGAATCATTACTTTCTACCTCTCACTGTGGCCATTTGGGAAGTAAGGAGAGCGTTAGAGTCCTCCTGCTAGGTAAGAATGATGCAGGAAACCCAGTTGGGTCTGACTCATGCTAGTTTAATCCAATTTTTCTGCTTTGAACACAAGAAGCTTTTCTTGCATGAGTATGGCACCTATCCTTTAAGTCTATTGCTGTCTCCCAGAATCTCCTAAATTCTGGGTCTTCTTCATTGTCAACTCTTAAAGCTCAAGAATTACGCTTTCTATAGAGTTCAAGAAAACATGATGTGAGTTTAATATACTAGATATTTTTGATAATATTGATAAGAATGCTATCTTTTCTAACATAGACTCACAGTACTATAAATATTTCATTGTCAGTTTGGAATTTTTTTTAGTCTTGGTGATGGATTTGTCCATTCCCCTTGTTTGCAAAGGTAATGTATTAGTGCAGAGGTTCTTTAAAAAGCATTCTGACTACTGTATTTTAATATAATTTGTGTTTTTGTAATGCAAGGTATTTTATGAATTTAAAATTCCTCTCCTCTGAGAGGGAGTCCATGGCATAAAAAAGGATAAGAGCCAACTACATTAGGGAGACAGGTGTAATGTGTGATCATGGGATTCAATGAATGAGTGAAAAAGCATTTATTAAATGCTAAGCACTGGGGATATGAATACAAAAGCAAGCCAGTCTGTACTCTCAGGGGATGGAAATCATAACCATACTATTATTAGTATGATGACAAATGAACGAAGTGGCCATATATAGGCTAGTGATAATGAATTGGGAAACTTTGAAGGCAAAACTCTTTCTCTGAGGACATTTAAGATAACCTCCATAGGTGTTTTAGCTACATCCCTATACTTTGTCTTTCAACATCAAGTTAAATCTCATGCTAGCCCCCTAGGCAGATGGCCGCACCACCATTGCCCATTAGCAGGAAGCACACTGAAGTGCATTCAAGGGTGCCAGAGAGAAGGATCACTAGATCAAATGAGATATTTGTAAAGAGCTTAGCACAGTGCCTAGCACATAAGCAGCCGCTTAATAAATGCTGCTCCCTTCTACTCCTCCCCTTTTCTTTTCTTTCTTTCTCTCACTGTCCCCTGTCTTTTTTTTTTCCTTCACAGGGATTCTTTGATCTAGAGACTGATTCCCAGAGGTGGGACTAGGTCTAATCAAAGTCCAGTAATTACAGGACATGTGAACCATAGGAAAGCAAACAAGTCTGTTGTCAGTCTGCCTGCTTGGATCCCATCTTGTATGTATCCTTTATATTCTTCAGCCCCCATAACTCCAGAGAATGCTACATACATCTGGAAGGGGTGTTAGATATGGTCTAATCAACCTTACCCTCCTTTTACAGATGAGGGAGCTAAAACTGAGGAGTAAAGGCTTTTCCGAAAGTACACAGTTAGTGAGTTGAACGGGCAGAATTTGAGTGCACGTGTTTGCTTTTCTGACTCTACTGAGCTGCTCCCTTAGGCTTCCCAACAGTATCTGACTGGGGGCAGGAATTCATTGATCAATTCTTTCAAATGTGAGAATATGATTGTATAACCCCCTCATGATGCTTTAAGGATTGCAGAGGGAAAAGAAGAGCAACCAAGATGGAAGAAAGAAGAAAAATAGGACCTGGGTGAAGGAGCTAATGGAACAGACTAACTAGGAGGAAAGAAAGGCTAGGAGGGTTACTTAATCTCAGTCTTTGCATACATGAAGGGTTATTGGATGGAGCAGTGTGACCAGCCACTGACATACACAGGGTGGGCTTGAATTGCTATACCGCTAGATACAAGAATCATGACAGCACATACCTGGAGCCTCTCAGAAATCTGTAAGACAAGAGTGGGGAGGAGCCTTGGAGACTAAGAGGCATTTCTTTTATTTGACAGAGGTATAACCTGAAGCATAGTGAACTGAAGGGACTTGAGGGAGGTAAGCAGCAGAGCTGGTATTTTGGCGGTATCTGGATCGATCCCTTGTTTTGTCTGTGATGCTGCCTCAGAGGGGGATCTCTTCCCTGGATTCCACAATGGATTTTCCATATCTGTGCCTTAGCATTCTGTTCTCCCATTATGGGAATTCATTTGCATTATCTTTAAAGGTCAGCACTCATAAAATCTCTCTAATGGATAGGAAAATAGGAACATTTCCTCTTCTCGACACTGGTTGTCTCCCATTTAGGAGTCATCCTAGCACAGAGGTCCCCAACTATTTTCAAAGAGGAGTTATTTTCATCTCTCAGAAGCCTTGAGACCAGGGTTGGGATTCAGCCTGCTGTCTCTATGGGAACTTAGAGTGGGTGCTGCTGCCATCTGTGCTCCCTTCCCACTCTGAGAAATTACAGAAGCGATCACAGTGGAGACATTTGGCTCCCAAGCTACCATGTAAGGCTCTGAAATCTACTGGATGGGGATTCTGCTTTCCACTCCTTCCCCTGAACAGAGGAGAAGCAAAGTACCCTGGGCAAAGGCATTTCATCTCCCTGTTTCAGTTTATTGATCTAGGTATTGAGATGTTTGAACTAGTTGATCACTTAGCTTCCTTTCAGTTCTGACACTCTCTGATCCTTAAATCCCTGAAAAGAGGGGTCCTGTGACTGGCCTTTTTAATAGCTTTGTATGGCCAATATGGCCACAGCTGCAGTTGATTTGAAGTAGAGTAACCCCTGAGGATGAGGAGAACTTATAAAACATATATACTCGTTTTCCTTCTGAGATCTTAAATCACTTCCTTAATTTCCGGCATGGGATGACATGTAGAATAAGCATGCATTTAGGGAGACATCCGAGGCTGTCCTGGACTACCTAGAAAATGCTGAGCTTCCTGCACCAGATATGCAGTTCTCCATCTCTCTGTCTGAGTCTCTGTCTCTCTCTCTCCCTCCCCCTCTCTCCCTCTCTCCCTCCCTCCCTCTCCCTCTCCCTCTCCCTTCCCTCCTCTCTCTCCCTCTCCCTCTCCCTCCCTCTCTCCCTCCCTCTCTCTCTCTCCCTCTCTCTCTCTCTCTCTCTCTCCTCTCCCTCTCCCTCTCCCTCTCTCTCTCTTTCCTCTCTCTCTCTCTCCCCTCCTCTTCCTCTCCCTCTCCCTCTCTCTCTCTCTCTCTCTCTGTCTCTCTCTCCCTCTCTCTCTTCCTCTCTCTCTCTCTCTCTCTCTCTCTCTCTCTCTCTCTCTCTCCCCCCCCCCCCTTTTTCCTGTTCATCCCATCTCAGCAAAAGGACAGGGCCGGCAGAGTGGTAGTTGAGTGGGAATTGGGGGCGAAAGAGGAAGAGATCAAAATTAAAAAAGAAGATGAATTAAAAGCAGCAGCTATTGGGAAGGGTAATTATCCCTCAGTTACAGCAGAAATACAATTAGGGCCATGCTCTCTGAGTCTCCAGGATATTGTGGCTTTTGCTAATTAGGGAGCGGATATGCATTGAGCCCAGTAGGGGCAATTTGAGGCCAGCCCAGGCAGCTAGAATCTTAATCACATTCAAACCCCACCATGCTGCTATGGAAATTAACAAGAGGAATGAAATAAACCTGGGAGGAATGGCCAGCAGCTCTTGGGACTGCTCTCTCCTACCTGCCCCAAATCTCTCCCTTTCTGGATGGCATTTTACCTCCCTCTTCTCACTTTGGGGCTGGGAGCATTTAAAGATACTCTTTTTTGAGTCGTTTAAAGGATGATAAAGGGAGGTAGGAATTGTTGTGCATGTTGGAAAGACTTTGGATATGGTCCCAGCAATAGACTTGGTCCGTTGTACATCCTAAACATGGAGAGGTTTATCACCAGAAGACTGGCTGCTAGGTGGTGAAATCTGTGCCTCCAGTGAGTCATGAAATGTACTTTTTAAAGCTCCCTTCCCTATGACTTACTCTCATCTTGAATACTGATTAATTTATAGCAGCTATGACCATACTGCTTGCAATGACTTCTCCTCTAACCTTTGACTGAGTCTGGAAACTGAAAGAATTTCTTCAATGAGTTATTACAAGTTCAGGGTGTGGGTGTGCTCATGGAAGCACACATGTTTTTTGCTAATACAGAAGCAGGACTAGTACCAAGGTTTACAGATTTCTAGAGAGAGTATAGTGGAAAGAACACTTATCTACCGTGCTAGAGGGAGAAGTGGAACAAGAGAACTTTACAACTATTCTGATCCTAGAAGGCAACTAATATCAGCTTAGCTCTCCCTGATCTTCTCACCCAGCCCCCTTCCTCCTCCAGACTGAAAAATCACTGCTATTTATGAAAGAACATGTCTTGCAAGCCTGGACAAACCAGAGAAAGGAAATTACAAGACAATCCCATTCTCTGTTCTTCTAATATAATGGGCCATAGAGCATCACATCAAGGAGAAATAGGGTATAGGGGTCAGGAGGTTCTTTGCCACGTTGCAGGGAGAAGGGTACCCAACTACTGCTTTCAGAAACATAGAGAACAAGGGAGAAGGAGAGACTCTCAGAATCAAGAAGGGGAAATCACCTAGATGTGACAATAGAGCCTATTCAATTGAGTCCTGCAATTTGATTTGCACAATCACTCTCTTACTGTGTAACCTGGGTCAGTTTACTTCTCTGTTCCCTGTGTTAGTTTCTTCCCTTCAGGAAAACAAAACAAAACCAAAGAACAAGCGAACAGACTTGCTTTTTGGAACCAAAGACATCATTGTGTAGAAAAAAGACAAGTTCAGAAGACCAAAGCTTTGCAACCTAAGCTAAATCCTTTAATTCTCAGGGCCTTGGTTTTCTTATCTGTAAAACGGGGGGAAATGACTTAGGAAGGACTTTAGAAGTCATCTAGTCCAGCCTTCTACTCCATATAGAAATTATCTCTAGCATTCCTGATGGCTGGCCTTTTGCTTCTTTGCCTCACGGTTGTTGAAAGAACTAAATGAGGTAGGTATGAGAACATGCTTTGAAAACAGTACAGCATTCTAGAAATATAAATATTTATTTTTAATATTCTCTTGGCACCCAGAACACTTCCTATGCATCCTTTTCTTTGCAATGTGGAGCCTGAATAGAGCCATTGATCCCCATTTCACAGATGGGAAATAGATACCCTTTATGCAACTATGACTTGTCCTGGGCCATGCTGCCATGGAATCTAGTAGAGGTGGCAGGACCAGAAAAAGCACCTGAGTCCTTTGTTCTCCAGTGTCAATTGGGTCCCTATCCTACTTGCTAAACCTCAGACTCTTCCAATTCTGCCATCCTTCCTGAGTGTCTGTGGATATGATCCCAAATGAGACTGAGGGCTGCTTTGGGCGAGCTGAAAGCAGCCTGTTTTCTGGTTCCCCTGGGTTGCTACCTTTTGGGAAAACTCAAGATCAATCTAGGCTAAGTGTTCTAGAGCACCTGACCAGGAAGGAAAGGATTGAGGAACAAAACTTTGTCTCCTAGCATAGGTAAAATGGGTGGGGAAATCATTGTGGGGAGAGGTTATCTGCAAAGAACCCAGAATCAGACTAAAGGACCCTTTACCTAAGAATGGCTGCTTTTTTTTTACAGTGCCCAGAGTTTGATACATATGCACAATTTGCATGTTTATTTACATATATTTGCATATTGAGGTCAAAAGGCTCCAACTATAAGCATGTAAAATGAATAAATTTGTGCCATCCTATTCAAACTCATTATTGGCTGAATGGTATAGATGGAACAGATATTTGAGAGATTTTTTAAAAGTAATCAAATTGGAGATTAGGAAGGGCAAATAGACCTATGGACAGTGTGGGAAAAGACCCTGGGACATAAAGAGGACACTCAACACAAAGCAATTTTGAAGGTTTCTTCACAGTTCTATGGTCTACTGACTTCAAGATGACTGTGGTACTGTTCCTTGGAGCCTTTCTCACTCAGAGAAATGCCTATCTTAGACTATACTTTTCACCGGCTATAGTCTTTGTATTTTCTCAAGAAGAGCTGGGATTACACATCATGTGAATGAAAGGCAGAGAAACCAGGAGCAATGGGGGAAGGAAGAGAAGAACATTTGAGTCAGTAGAGGAACAGGGCTGAAATGTTGAGGGAAAGTGAGGACAAGATAAGTCTACGTTATCTCCTCCCTGCCAACACACACACTGAGGCTCCCTCCTCTGAGGTACCATGTTCTGTCCAGTAGTCTTGAGATATCCTCCATGGCACTTGGGGCAATGGGGCTCATCGGCATGAACCCTAAGCCTGGCCCCATCTGGAAGACTAGTGATTTTGTTGTTCTCTAACGTAAATATTGACAACAAATCCCAGTCTGCCTCATGGTGCCTGGCCATGTCATCAGGAATGGAATCTGGAGGGAAAGGGCTACAGTGCCTCCCCCTCATCGCCTAGGCTGCCTCCTCAAGCATTGTCTGATCTCCTCAAGGTATTTCTGTTTCCTGGAAAGCAGCAAGAAGTCTACGCTGAAATAGCCCTGAAAAGCTCTTGGCAACTCTCTGCCGCAGCCCCAGCATCTTCCAGAAGCAAGAGAATGAACAGTGTCTCAGAAGAAGGAACTCTATACTAAAAGTTTCTTCTTCCTGAGTAAGCTGGCAGCATGGCAAACAGCTGGCCAAAGTGAGGAGTGAGAGTTCCAGTCCCCTGTGGTCATTCAGAAAGTATTTTTTAAATTGTTAAATATTTACTCTGTGCTTATGCTGTGGTCTTCCTTGCTCTCTTTCCCAGGGGCCGCTCTCCAGCGGGCTACATGGTATGTTTTGTTTCTACAGGGAGAGAATTCTATGAAAGAAGACAGAAGACTTAACAAACTAAATGCCCAACGACTGAGTCTGTTTGTCTGTATGTCCTGTGTATTTAGAAACCATATCTGTTATAGGTATGCACATATAGCTCATCCGTTCAACTTCTGTCACTTCCTGAGAGCAGTATGTCATGTAAATCAACAAGCTTTATTAAATGCCCACCCTGTGCCCGGACTGTGCTAAGTGCTTTCCAAATATCTCATTTGACCCTCACCAACTAGGATATATGATTACTCTTTCCAGTCTATAGCTGCAGAAACTGTAATTGTATATAATAAATACAAGGATAATAAATGTATATGTGATGTATAGACATAAATAATAAAATACAGTAATAAGGAAATACAATAAACTGAATACAAAGACAAGTGAAACACTCCCTGTCCTCAATGAATTTCTATTCTGTTGGGAGAGATAACAATTATATCTGCAGGAATATACAAAATAGGATGATTTTGAGAGGGAGACCACCAGCAGCTGAGGTAGTGGTGGATGGAAAAGAACAGTAAAGGTAGAAGGTGGCCTGACGAACCAGTGTATTCCAGGTAGGGGTGGGAAAGGTAGCTAATGCAAACATACAGAGGGAAATGGAGTCCTGGGCCCAAGGAATAACAACAAAGAGGCCAGTTTGTCTGGACTTAAATGATGTAATGAATAGAGCACTGGGTTCAAATCCCATCTTGGACACTTAGCGTATCACACAACCTCTTGAGTCTCAGGCAATTCCCTAGGATTTATTTATCCAGTCACAGATGGACTGCAGTCCATTTTGGGGGGTGTGGAAGAGCCCAAAGGCCCCTTGGGAGTCTCCATGAAAATCCTTTTAATACTCCTCTGTGTTGGTGTATGCATAGTGTTGAAGCACACCGTGTTTTGACCCGAGGGCTTGGAAGCCTGTCTTCCTGTACCCAAACAGAATACAACAATACAGCGAAGTACAGAGTCAAATGACCTGTGTTCAAATCTGCCCCTTACTCTCTGGGTAACCCTGGGCAAATTTTTCTGTCTTTTGAGGCCTCAGTTTCTTCCTCAAAAAATAGGAGGGGGATTGGATTATAGGACCTCTAGGGTCCCTTATAGCTCCAGATCTATAGTCCTATATCCTTGTCAGTCACCTGTGGAAGACTCCTTCTAGCCCTGACTCCTCTATTCCCAGGGAGCTGGTGTGCCCAGTAACACAATCCAAGAAGAACATTTTCACCGTATTTGATCTAGACAAGCATAACATTCCCTATAATGCTTCCTGGGAAGAAGACAGTGACTGGCGACCAGTTCTTTCCCAGTCCATCCCCCAATCACCCAGGGGACACACTCCTTTCTTCAAACCCTCCTGACTTAATCCAAGGCAGAGCCTGAGATCCTTCAGTTGCTATGGTTATGGGCACCACAGCAACAAAGTACTCCAAGGGTAGTAAATTTTAAAGACAACGCCTACATACAATCACACTAATATACATGTTACTATATAACACCACATAGTTGGCTGTACACAGAATCCAATGCTTATCTCTCAGAGGCCATACTCTTTTGCCTCAAAATTGTTCATTAGAGCTCTGAGATAACCTATAGGGCTAGGGAAATCTCCCCGCTCACTTTGGGCCCTTCACCATGTCACTGATGCTCTCCATTAATTACATGGCTTAGATCAGGTGAAGCAGAAGATGTTAAAAGGCTAACCCACATAGGTGGGACCATGGGAAGACCTCCAGTGAAGGGTCCCTCTGGGCAAATGTATGATTCATGGGCCAATCTGACTGACTCCGAGGGCCCTTGTTACTTTTCCCAAATCAGTGAAGTGACTCCCAGGAATGCTACTTCAGCAAGTCAGTATCTGATTGCCAATCTGAATTCTAGAAGAATATGCCACTTCCTTGGGTTCAGCCTCTCTCTGTGGGCCCTGTTTGGTCAGAACTTGCTGCTGAATTCCAGGAACCCAAGAAGCAGCATTTTCCAGATTCTGACAGCACACTTTTGAGAGAAGAGCTATCTAATCTGAAAAGAAACAAAGGAAGGCTACCTCCCTGGCAAAGAAACAAAAGAAGCTGTGATACCCCATCATTCCCATCCAGGAAACGCCTGCAGTTCCTATAAATTCCCAGTTCCCTAGGTTTAGTTTGGTCTCATCTCCGTTTTGAGTTTTGACTTAGCCCCGAGACAGGACCCAGACCTCCTTTCAGCCCAAGCTTGCTCTTCTTATTCCATGCCAACCCTTCCTGCAGTCAGCAGGCAGCCAGTCCTATTAGAAATCCTATTCACACTGTCAGAAGGCTGCAAATTGGTGTCACTCTGTGGGTGTCTTCTGTTCCCTGAGATCACAGTGGCCAGGGTGGGAGGGGCAGGAACTACAGATTCATAGAAGAACCAAGCTGAGTCTCCGCCAGGACAACATCCTCCTCTCTCCCTCCCTCCTACCCCTATGGCCTGAAGGCAAGAACCCTGGGCAGTAGTGGTCTCCCTCAGGTCCAAGCCTTTCTGCTGCTGCAGGACCCAGACTTACTTCATAGCCTTCTGACCAAGGGATAAATAGAAATAAATGTGAAGCCAGTGTCATGGTAAGCGTCAGGACAGACAGATGTATCTAGGGGGAAAGAGAATCAGTAAGGGGTCTACAAAGCTGAATGGGGGAGAACCTCCTTCATAGGAGCCAGGAGAGATGCAGGAAGGTAGTTCTCAGCTAGAACTATAGAACCTGGGGAAATGGCCCCAGGAAATCCAGACCTGAATGTTGAGCATCCTAGCTGGGATAATCATTAACCATGTTGTTTCCACTGAAAACCTGGATCACTGTGAGTTGCATATTGACTTAGAAAACAGCACGTTAAAACAATGTTTTATTGTATATCTATTTTATTAAATATTTCCTGATTACATTTTAATGTAGTCTAGGATTCAGTTGGGGACTGTTGTAGAGACCTCTGCCTATGGGACAAACTCAAATTCCTTAGTATGGCATTTAAGGAACTCCACAATCTACTTGTTCAGCATGCTTTCACACACTCTGTTCCAGCCAAACTGAATGGCTAATTGTTTCCTGACCTCACCTTGTACTTCTCTGCCTCTCCTCTGTACATACACACCTGCCTGAAACCACTGCTTCCTCATCCCCACCCTTGGAAATCCTCCTCAAGGTCCCAGTCAGGTTCTGCCTCATCTATAAGGCTTTCCCTTATCCCCCCAGCTGAATAGAACCCTTCTTCAAGTTTTCTTGAGCACTTTCTACCTGGATCTCTCCTTTTCCCCTATCCCATCCTACCTTGTGTTACAGTTATTTGTATTGGATTTCCTAGTAGGCTCTAAGCTCCCTTAGGGCAGGAACTGTATCCTTTTGTATGTTTGTATCTCCAGGGTCTATGACAATGCAAGGTACATGGTAGATACTAATGTATGTTGAATTTAATTTATTTGACTGAACTTTAATTTTCCTAAACCATGACAGTTGGGCATAGGGGCATATTAAAATAATAATATAATCTATAATCCATTGGATACCAGACTGAGACTGGAAAAAAAGCAGAGGCCAGGCAGTGAGAGAGCTTAACAGGGGATAATTCCAACTGTTTGGTGGTCTTTGTACCATGGTCAGGACATCAAAGTGTGGTGGTGACGTTGCATTCCTAGGGGCTTTTCTACTAGGGTACAAGCTTTACAATTCACCACTCAACTACAGATACAGAAATAGGCTGTGTGTATGACATTCTAGGTCCAGTCTAGCTAAGTCTGGGGATACTCACCAGCAGAAAAAAAAATAGAGAGGGGGTAAAAAAAAGAGAAGTTTTTAGTAATTATAATCAACTTAAGTGGGAGGAATCCTGAAATCATGGGTCTTTTAAGTGATTAAAATTAAGGAAGAATCTCAATGCTCAAAGAAACTGAGAGGTACTAGGAGAAAAGTATTTTTTTTCTTGGATGTGTCATAACAACTATCCTCTTCACCTCCACCATTTTTCTGTGGACTCTGCTAGGATTGGGTTATAAAATGGAACTGATTAGCCCAATAGTTTGTCATTTGTTTGGCCATCTGAGCACTTTGGACTTTTCTAAAATGGATGGAAAAAAGTAGAATCCTGTCACCTTTGGAAATTTTAACCCAGAAACATTATGATATAATAGAAAGATTGCTGGACTTTAAAAGGCTGGTGTTGGGAAAGAAAACCTCATTTCAAATCTCTGATATGCAAGTAAACAGCTATGTGACCTTAGGTCATTTAACCTCTTAGAACCTCAGTTTCTGCAAAATGATGAGAACAATACCATAAAACTTACTTTTCAAGGTTGTTGGGAAGGGTGGGGGAGAAAGTGTAAACAATCACTGTACCAATGTGAGTTATTATTGTAAATTCTATTTCATATGGGAGGTAGCATAGTATTGTGGAATGAACACCACGTTTGGAGTCAGAAGACCTGGGTTTGAATCTTTGCCCTTTGGCTTACTGACTTCCCTTCTCTGAAGCTCAGTTTCCTTATCTGTAAATTAAGGAACTGCATAGACTACATGGTCTCCAGGGTTCCTCCTAGCTCTGGATCTTATAATTTGGATGTTCCTCTAGCTTTATTACTCAGGTTATCAAATATGATGGTCCATAGGGTTGTGAGGAACAAAGCACATGGCATAGGTGGGGTTGCAATATTAGATGCCCTTGGAGGAAATGAAAAGCTCTAAAATCCTAAAGCTCTTTAGGCAGCAAACACAATTGATTTCTTTCCTAAAACTTGGTGATCCAACCGTGAAAAGACAGTTGACAGAGTGGTGAACTAGTGCCCTCTGCTGGACATATCAAGTACCTGCACCAAAGAGAAATTCAAAGACCACAGGCAGAATGTATAGAACTCATCTGCCGGGAAGTCACCAGGAATGTTATTGGCAAATATCCATGCCAGTTATTGCCTGGTTCCAAGATCTGTGTGCTAATACGGGTAGAATAATCCAAACACAAATTCACAATAGTTTTGTGGAATTGGATTAGTTTGGGATAGACTGTGGGAAATGGTCCACTGGAGTAAACTGAACTGGTAAAGAAGGAGTTATTAACAGTACAAAACAACAGAAGAAAATGTAAATTTGTCTTGGCTATATAGTCAGAGATATACATTTATCCCTCTCCTCTTCCCCCCCCAAAAAAAACCCAAGCACACATACAAAATATTACTTCTCCCAGCCAAAGCTCTGTCAGCTGCCTAGGATCCAACTAAGTAGTGGGCAAGTGGAAATCTCAGTCACCATAAATAATCCTTCAAGTAGATATCCCACAAAGATTATAAAGACTGTGGTGGACAGCAGATGAATATCAGATTGAATGTTATTAAGCACTAGTAGCATGAAACGATGTGCCACTGTGCTTTGTCCAGTTAATTAGCGCAGTTATGGTTCAGTAGAGTTGTGGAGACTCATCAGTATCTTAGAGGCTTTGTGATGTCCACTCACTCCAGTGGGGCAGATTGCAAGCTCTCCTCATTCTTTCACCTAATGTCACTCCTGTCCATGACTTTCTATCTCATCCATGGAGGCTACACCCAATGTGTTGGAAAATTCTTTTAGTATTTCAAGGATACCATGACAGTACTTGACTGTCTATATCTCTTACTGTCCTTCACTCTCATAGCATGACTAACCTATTTCTTTTCCCAGTCATAATGAGTGTAAGAAATTAAAACAGAATTATATCCCATGGCTAGAGTTTCTTAAAGTAAACGCCATTATTATACCACTGCTTTTTTCTTTTGTACTCTACTGGGTTGAAATTATAGCTCAGAGGCTGACCTTTCTTAATTGGTATCCTTAGACAAATGACATACTGATCATCAATATATAGATCTCTTCTGTTCTCTGAAACTCCAAAGAGTCAATCAATGGGCAGTCATAGCTTTTATTCAAACATCAACATGTATTGAATAAAGCCTGTGGCATCATGTCTTGTAATACATATGAGGAGCTCTTAAAATACCAAATGCTACTTCCACTGAGCCTTCTGTTTGGGCTCCAGTATATTTGGCATGGGTAGTAGAATGCAATTTAAATGTTGTGGTTGTAGGTCTCCTTGAAGATAACATGGCCTAGTTGTAGACATTCTCCTTCCTTCCACAATGAGTTCAGTACATGGCTTATAGTCTTTTCTCTCCTTGCTATCTCCTGATCTCATACTAGGGAACTTCTACATACTTATCCAAACCTTCTCAAAAATTCTAATGTCCCAGGCCCCCAATCCTATGACCTACTCCTCTACTCCACATTAGTTACACACAATGATCACACCTCTGACCTTATCATATTGCCCGCAAAGGTTCTACTTCCAGGTTCATTAATTCTAAAATTCTCTTATCTGATCATAGCCTTTGATCATTCTATTTTTCCTTCTGACTTATGGTTCCTAAACCTGTTCTTTATCATTGTGATCTCAATTCTCTGAACTCCTTAGTTCTTTCCCAGACTATTATCTTTGCACTAATTATATTCTCTGCCGTTCCTTTATCTCCTCCCACTTAGCGAACCAGGTCAAATCTGTACTATTCTCCTTGATTTCATTGCCTCCTGGTCTTATTGCAAACCGTGTCTTGCCAAGCCCCAACCCTGGATTACTGGATTTTCTACCCATCTTGCTCCTATTCACACACTGTCCAATGGGGCAGAAAGAAACTATGAAATCATGCTGACGAGGCTATAAATTTTTTGTTATCTACTCTCAGCTGGATCTTCACTCAAGAAGGCAAACATTCTGTTCCTCCCTAATTGATTCACAATCCCTGTCTCCATGGTGACTATTCGAAATCTTGTCTCCCTCAATTCTCCCACAGTACTCATCCCTCCCTGTACTATCCACTGTTCTCATACGCTTCACTGAAAAAATTTGAGACCATTTACCAATAACTCTTCCTCAAGTCACATTAGTCAGATATTTTCCCCCACTAACATTCTTCACGTTGGTCTCCAATGAAGAGGTGGCCCTACTTGCCAAGGCAAACTCCTCCACCAGGTATCTGATTCCATCCTTTCTTGAATTAGCCAACAATTTCCCTCCACTATCATTCTTAATCTCTCAGTTTTAGTATCTTCCTATCTATGGACTCTTTTCCTGATGCCTAGAAAAGTGTGATGTCTTCCCTATCTTTAAAAAATTCCCATTGGATTTGATGATGCAGGCAAGTTATCATCTTGCTATATCTCTCCTCTACATCATGGCTAATTTCATCTAGAATTGGTGCCCCCACTCACTCTCTTCTAAACTCTATGCAAATTGGCTTCCTAACCTCATCCTTTGATTGAATCTACCCTTCCAAAGATGCCAACAATCTCCTAATTACCATATCCAATGGCCTTTTCTTAATCCTCAGCCTTCTTGACTTCTCTCTAGCTTTTAATACTGTCAATCAGCTTCTTCTTCTAGATACTTTCTCTACTCTTTCCTCATGACACTGCTTTCTCCTGGTTCTCCTCCCATCTGTAAGACTATTTGCTGTTCAGTCATTTCAGTCACTCCAGTTGTGTCTGACTCCTTGTGACCTCCTTTGGGGAGTTCTCCTGGCAAAGATAGTGGAACAGTTTGCAATTTCCTTCTCCAACTCATTTTACAGACTGAGGAAACTGAGAGAGGATGAAGTGGTTTGCTTAGGGTCATCCAGCTAGTAAGTGTCTGAGCTCTGAGCTCAGAAGATGGCTCTTCCTAACCCAAGGCTATACACACATGAGAAGTTATTAGTATAATTTAGGAGACGCTGCAGTGTTCCAAGATAATGCAATCAGTAAAAAGCCATCTACAAATTCGCATCCAGAAGACCTAGTCCTGTCTAGGTAATCCTTCTCCTATTTGCATTGTGGCCTGTATATCCTCCGTAATAAAGCAAACAGCTGAAGAGGCATCTTGGTATAGCAGAAAGGGACATGATTCAAATCCTGTTCCTGCTGCTTACAATCTGTGCGACCTTAGACAAGTAAGATAATCCTCTCTGGACCTCAGTTTCCTCATCTGTAAAATTATGAAGTTGGACTAGTCAACTCAAAGATCCCTTACAGTTCTAAATATCATCCCATGATTTGATAACCTTTTGAGGGCATAGGTCACCCTATGCTATGCTTCACATGACAATGAAAAGATTGTCAATTATCTCTGTTGTTGCATCTATCGAGAAATACCATCCGATTTCAACATATGCATGGAAAATTCCTTTTTGGAGAAGAGATTTTAAGACTGACTTTTAAGCTACCAAATCAAGACTATTTTTAAAAAATCTACAAACAGTATAGTAGGATCTTGTATTTCTTTTCTATCAGTTTTGTGGTTAGAAATATATGAAGGTCTCCTGTATTTTCTGGGAAGCTTGCCTGTTCCCTTCTCATATTTTCACTAAGGAGGAGTTCAGTACTCACGTGGACCATGTTTATTTAGATTTGGTAAAGCTGAGAAAGCAAGTATATGAGTTGTTAGTCACTGATAGCTTCTCTATTTAACCTTAATGCAGAAACTCTGAAAATATAGTTCATGTCTGGACCCACCAGAGTATACACCTCTTTGCTGATGCCCATGACCTTCCTAAGAAACTCATACAATCTTAGGTTTTAAGCTGAAATGGAACTTGGAAGTTATCTAGTCCAACCCACTCTTTTTTACTAAAGAAGAAACTGAGATACAAAGAGGGGAAATTATTTGACCTAGATCACTCAACTTGGTGACAGTAAAGCAAGGTTTTTAATCCCTTTCACTGACTCCAAATCCAGCCCCTTTTCTACCATCCCATGTTGCCCTCAGAATTTGGTCTTCTAAGACAATAAGTTTATACATAAAGTCACAGAATTTGGTCTTCTAAGACAATATAAAAGAGTATATCTCAAATTACCTTCATAAAATGATTTAAATATAGTCATCACAGGTGAGCCACTGTCCAGCCCAAACAGTTTGCTCATTATAGCTTTGATACTGACACTGATTCATGGGTTCCTATGAGTTCTAGTGGAATAGACCCAAGGAAAGTTACTGGGACCTGTGAAGGTCCCTGTCCTCTGCCCTGTATCTTATTTCCTGACAGTACTTTCTGAACAAAAGAACATGATGCGGGAAGAATAGTGTTTAGCCACAACTGTGGATGAGATTAGGAGGACACTTGAAAGCAGATTCTGTCATTGGTCTTTCAAGAGTTGAGTTCTACAGAAAAGATACAAGTCTTGAGTGAGAATGGTCTACCTTCCTCTCCTCTGGCAAGGGCAGATGCAAATAATAACTGATAATAAAAATAAATGATATTTATAATTTGCTTCAAAGTCTTCAAAGGACTTTATATACATTACCAAATATAAACTGCCAACAGTTCTGAGATGAGTATGGCTAGTATTCCCACCCCCATTTTACCGATGAAGAAACTAGTGCTCAGAGAAAATATAATTTCCCTAAGATCACAAAGCTAGTTAAACTCTGAGGCTCAATTGGAACTCTGACAAAGACCTCTTGCTTTTGATAAGGATGGGATTCATTTCATTTTAACACCTTGTGATCACAAAGATGGAAAGTTTCTTGAGCAAATCCAGGAAAGGACTGCTGCTGCTGCAAACTGTACTCTCCTCCCTAGTGAAAATCCTGGCACATCTCAGAGAAAGGTATGTGGCCATAGTTACCAGTTAGTTTCCCATATAAGATTTACAAGTAGATCTCAATTGACTGATTGAAGAGCCCCATAATAAAATGAGGGACATGTTACACAAATACAAGCCAGCAAATCACTTAATCAACAACCATTTAAATACCCATTGTGTGCAAGATGCTATACTAAGTATCATACATAAAAAGGATATAAATCATCCCCTGTTCTCAAAGAGCTTGCAGTCTAATGAGTGAGACTATGTATAAACTACTACTTATAAAAAAGCTACATACAAGATAAATAATTGGAAATACTATTTTCATGATGGCCTCCTGGCAATTAAGCTATTTAATATGGAAGCTGTCAATTGTCTGATTTCAGAACTCAATCATTTTCTTTTCTGTGGCACTCAGATAATGATGGAAAGATATAAACCCATTTTATATTTTGCCTCTTGATACACAGCTCTTCATTCAGTACTCACTTTCTGCTGGTATTTTTCTCTGGGTCCTCCTGAACATCTCAAAGTCAGGAGGTCACAGAGTCTGCATATTTCTACTTTGAATTTATGCAGCCTAAGTCTCAGGCAGTTTTCTATTTAAAATGTTAGCACTGCTCTCCAAGGTCAGACAGTTCTTGGCATGCAAAAATAAAAAATCCTAGCCTCTATATTTTTTAAAGCAAAGGCATTAGTCTATAAGGTTCAGAAGCAGCACCACAGACAGCACAAGGTGGATCCCACAAATAGCTATTAGTGACACATGGTCACAAGGATATGCTGCTCATGCATGGGTGTTTGGCTCCACTTGAGTCAAATAAATTTCCACTGTATAAGGTCCACACATTCAAGCAGTAGCTACAATGAAGTTAATTTTGACATCAATAATGTTCCCTGAAAAACATCCCTATATACATTGCAGAGACTTTTGTTTTGGGATAGACTTTAAGATCACAAGGATGAGACAGTTAAAGCTGAGAGGTCTTAGAAGTCTTCTTATCCAATCCTCTCATTTTACAGATGAGTAAACTGAGGCCCAGAATAGTGATTGGCCTGTCCAAGGTTAACATGTCTTATACTGGTCCCATTTTGGTATTGTAGCACCTTCCCTTTGGGGTACTTCATCATCCACCAAACTACCAAACTGATCTTCCTTAAATACAGATCTGACCATATCAACCCTGACTCCAGACTCCACTCACTAAACTCCAATGCATCTTTCTCAGCTCCACAATCAAATATAAAGTCCTCTGTTTTGCTTTTGAAGTCCTTCATAATATGTCCTTTCTCTACCTTTCCTGTCCCTTACATCCTTACTCCCCTCAGTGTACTCTTCAGTCCAGTTACACTGGCCTCTGCTTTTCCTCACACATGACATTCCATCTCTGAACCTTGAGCATATTCATTTGCTGTCCCTCTATACCTGGTGTTGACCTGAAAGTTTGGTTAAAGAAAAGGCTAAATGCATACATTTTTATTATTCCCTTTAAGGTAACAATTATGTGGATCCATGGAGCCAGGATTATACCTTCCTGCTCAGTACAGGAATGGTCAGGCTTAAATACATTTTACCATGAGAAAGGAACTCTCTTAATTGAACAAATTCTAAATTAAGTGAGACAAGACAATTAACAAAGGAATTTATGATTCCAACATGTATAAATTTCCTCTCTGTAGCATATGTCTCTGTGACATATGATAAGGAGAAAATCTCAACACTCTGGTTGTAGGTATCCTGTCATAAATAAGACTTTGAAATTACTGACACAGGAAAGGGTATTTTTAATAGTTGACAAAGTTTCAATTGAAATTACAACCCAAGATATCTGTGTTTTCTTTACCATTAACATGCCATAGGAAATGGAAAATGTTCCATTATTCAAGACAGTGTAAGGGTCTCCTAAGGACTGCTAAGTAGGCCCCATCTGCTTTGTTGACATAGCAAAAAGCATTCTTTGAGTTTACTTCAGGGAACAAAGAGACTCTCAGGTCCAGACTCTTCTTAATTCAAGCTCTGGCCCTTATTAAAGTCCAAAATTTATATTAAATTATTATCACTGGAAACTCTCCTTTCTCATCATTCCCTCCTGGCTTCTTTCATGTCTCAGCTAAAACCTCACCTTCTGCATTTCTCATCACACTATATTCTTAGGGCCTGCCCTCTGAAACTATCCCCAATTTTTTCTGGCATAGTTCTTGTTTATACATAGCTGTTTTGCATCTTGTCTCCCCCCTGAGACCATAAGGCCCTTGACAGCAAAAACTGTTTTTTACATTCCTTTGTATCTCCAACACTTTCAGAAAGAGGAGGAATCTTTATCCTGGGGATGGCAGAAGCTTCTCTGGTTTGCTCTCTCAGGTCCTCAGCTCTTTGACCTGTCACTTCCTAGGCAGGAGGGCAAAGAGTTTGGTTTTCTTACAGCTAAAACCAGGCAATGGCCTTTCACCCAAAAATCATCATGTAGGTTTGGAGTTCAGAATCCTGTAATTTAAAAAAATTCCTAAGTCTCTTCTGTCAATTCATAAATCAATGAAAAAGCATTTAGTTGCTATGTGCCAAGTATGTACTAAGAAATGGGAATGGAAATATAGAATCAAAGGCCCTTCCTTGACATAGTCTGCATTTTAATAGGGACAAACAACATATAAGAGAGGTATCTGGGCTTGGAAAGTTGCATGGATGGTGGGTGTATCTATAAGAGAACAAACCTCATGGTTTGATTATGGAAGGTAAGCACCAAGTGGCAGGAAGAAGCCTGGGAAGTAGGTAGTCAAGTGAATCATGTCAAAGGTCTTCCTGAAATAGTGGGTCAGGTGAGGCATCCACCAGTCAGGATGGCAGGGGGGATCGGGTCACAGTTGTGGGGTGAAAGAACTAATTAATTACCTCTAGGATTTAGTCTAGTCCAGAGAACTAGGCTAATGAGTAGGGGGGAAATGATACTAGAGGCAATCTATGCCCTGGGCAGGGGTGGGGAACCTGGGGCTGAGAGGCCATATGTGTCCCTCTAGGTTCTCAAGCTGGCCTTCTTTGACTGAATCCAAACAAAGGAAGTTCATTGTCTTGGACGGCCACCCATTTCAGCTTTCCTAGTCTTTTTAAATGAGGTACTTCAGAGCCTCCCTTCCCTTCTAAGGTACAAAAGAGCCTACTCTGATCTGTAAGGGATCTACCCTTTAAAAGGTATGGAATGGGACACATTCATATATCTTATTGTCTTTGTTACTTGTTCCTTATATTTTGCAAGTTTGGCAAAGTCTAAAAGGTACACCTACTTATAATATTTTAGTTAATAACATAATAGCAATAATTTAGTTAATGTTGATATCTTGTTGATACTTTCACTATAATATATTGTCAACCTTTCAGAGTTTGTTCTGGGAAAGAGACAAATGAAATAGGTATGTGTCCATGTTTTAATTTCTCTCAAGCTGGTGACATGCATTGCATGGGAGTTATAGTCCAGAACTGGTTAAATTTGGGGGTTGGGGTGGTCAAAATATCTTTTGAACAGGGTTTGATATCATCCTGTTATAGAAGTACCTGTTCTATCAGACCACCCTCCAAACCAGACAGACCACTCCCAGCCTTGGGCTGTCTTGGCAGAAGAATCTGTCTCCACCCAAGTCTGAGCAGCTTCCAACACAATCTTACTATCAGTTGTTGTTACGTGCCTCCTTTGTTTTCAAAGAAGACCATGCCATCAGACAAATGATGACATGACTTGCACTTGACTTTGATTTGAAAGCAGAGGGCTGTGCAAGATCACCAGCCTCACTTTCTCCTCCAGAGTCATCTGGATCCAGTGACCAGATATTCATCAGGATGACTGAAGATGGCCCAGGATGAAATCAGAGACCTTGGCCTTTTCAGACTAAGGCCTTTTCAGGTGCTCACTTAGAGGGAGGAAACACCCATTCAGTGAATAGGCCTCTTTAAGAAATAGTCAGCAAATGAGTAAAAGCAAAAAATAACTAAATCAGGCTGGAAGGCAAGGGGAAAGTTACTATTGATAGTCACTCTAAGCCAGGAGGGTCCAGAGAACTGGCTGCCCAGTTAACTTGGAGTTCACTGCCTAGATAGCTTCCTTCCTTCCTTCCTTCCTCCCTCCCTCCCTCCCTCCTTCCTTCCTCCCTCCCTCCCTCCTTCCTTCCTTCCTTCCTTCCTTCCTTCCTTCCTTCCTTCCTTCCTTCCTTCCTTCCTTCCTTCCTTCCTTCCTTCCTCCCTCCCTCCCTCCCTCCCTCCCTCCCCCCTCCCTCCCTCCCTCCCTCCCTTCCTCCCTCCCTCCCTCCCTCCCTCCCTCCCTCCTTCCTTCCTTCCTTCCTTCCTTCCTTCCTTCCTTCCTTCCTTCCTTCCTTTCCTTTCTTCCTTCCCTCCTTCCCTCCTTCCCTCCTTCCCTCCTTCCCTCCTTCCTTCCTTCCTTCCTTCCTTCCTTCCTTCCTTCCTTCCTTCCTTCCTCAAAACTTTAAATCCAGTGCACTCTGAAACCCATAGATTGGACAACAATAGGTCTCTGCCCAAACTATTAGTAATGTCCTTCTACAGGACTTACTAAAAAGGCAGTTGGGGGTGGGAGCTCTGAGTCTCCAAGATACTGATTACTAAGAATACTCATTTTCCACACTATTAAAGGTAATGTAACCTTTTATTAACAGAAACAAAGCATCCTTGTGCTGGATGCCCTATCCCATTGTACACTTCAATGATCAGATCACATCTGATGTACTGTGTTTACTTCTGAGTGCCACATTTGAGGCAGGAAAAGTGCTTTCCCTCTGTGGATTATTTCTAATGTACCATATATATCATTTGTTTGTACAACAGTGAGTTTCACTACAAGGCTTGTTTTGAAAATGCATATTTGTCCCGGTATATTTGCTATGTTAGGGAACCACTTGGGCATAACAGGAATTTCACATTTATTTAAGTGGGATTTCATAATGGAGAAATAGAAAATTAACTGAGTACAAAAGGTACACACCTGAAGTATCTACCAGTTACCCTTGTTTACCATGTGTGTTATTCTGTGAGGCTGGATGATAACTCACAATATGCAACCCTTCCTCCACCTATTTCCACAGGCAAATTTAAGGTAAAATTCCATATTTGTTGTATCTTTTGGTACAGCAGGAGCTGTAGGTGGAGAGTCAGTGATGCTGCCACTATTCATCAGAGTACTGATGAATAGAGGATTTCTTAAGCATTTAACACACATAAAACTGTGCTACCATTTTTATTAGCTTCCTACCTTTTTTTTCAATGTGTCACTGCTATAAGTTCTTGAGTATTGTTCCCTTAACCCCATTTTCCTCATTAGCCCTGTGGTTTTTATTATGTGATGTTGCATAACACAATGAATTTAGGAACATATATGTTGTATTAATAACAGCTAACATTATATAGTGCTTACTATGTGCCAGGCACTTGTGCTTAGCACTTTACAATTACAATCTTATTGGATCCTCATAACACCCTGAAAAGTAGGTGCTATTATTATCCCTATTTTACAGCTGGGGTAACTGGGGCCAGCAGAGATCAAATCACTTGCCCAGGATCAAAAAGCTAGTAAGTGTCTGAGGCTAGACTTGAACTCGGACATTTTGCACTCCAGGTGCCCTCTATCCACTATGTTGCCACAGTGGTTAGTTATAGTTATTTCTTCCTCCTTTGTTAAGGGGTTAAATGGAATTATTGAATGCCAGTGACAGGTACCTAACAATGTGTATAGGTGGAACAGTAATGAGAACAAGGTTACCTGGGGCTCAAACCAATAGCTTTAGAGAAGAGAACACTTTACACTCTCAGGTTACCCCAGCTCTCTGAAGGGGTGATGTAAACCAGAACAGTTCTGGGAGAGGGATCCAGAGCATAGATGAGGAAACTGAGGTCTAGGGAAGTGACCTGTCCAAAGTCACACAGGTAGTAAGTAACAAAGGGAAGAACTTAAGACATTCATTATATCTTCAGAGGGAAAACTAGGAAGAATGGATGGAAATTTGAGAAGTAGATTTTATTTCAAAATGTCAATGTGAAATAAAGACAACTACCAAAGCAGCAATAACAAAAGTCTATAATTGAGGCAAGGGAAGTGTACCACAGGACATCATACAGCACTGAAGTACCAGAGTGCCTGAGACGGGTAGAAGGGGCAGAGCTCAAATATACTCCAACAGAGAGGGAGTCTTATGCTTGTGAAGCTGTTACTTAAGTTGTTTTGCAAAATAGCTAAAAGCCCATAGAGAAGGCTATATATCTATATATCCCAGAAGCCTAGGAGTGGTGACCTCTGATCACAGCAGGGGATTCCAGGTTGCAGTAACAGGGAGTTTCCAGAGAAATCATAAAGTTGGTTCCAACTGTCTCATGGGGTCAGGATCAGGTAGCCCCTCTGATGGCTGGATTCAATAAATATAAGAAAGACCTTTCTAATAATTTGAGCTTCCTAATGGGATGTTATTGTGATTGCTCAGTTGTGTGTGACTCATCATGACCCCATTAAGAGTTTTCTTAACAGAGATACTAGAGTGGTTTGCCATTTCCTTCTCCAGTTCATTTTTACAAATGAGGAAACTGAAGCAAACAGGGCTAAATGACTTGCCCAGCTTGTGTCTGAGGCCAGATTTGAACTCAAGTTAACCCGACTACAATCCTCTATCCATTGTGCCACCTAGCAGATTGCCTCAAAAAGTACTGAGGTCTAGTTGCTGAGCAAAAGCTATGTGACCTTGTATCAGTGACATTGTAGGGGGAGATACATGCTGGAGGGTGGGGGTAGGGAATGAAGCTGGATGTGCAGAGTGCCTTCCAAATATAAGATGCTATAATGATAATGGGTAATTATGAATATCACTATTGCTCCTAATTAAGTTTTGGACCAGAACATGCATACTAATGTACACATTTTCTATATTTCTTCTTCCTCAGCCTCTCTGACTGAGCCACACAACTTACTGCTAGAATTTCACATTAGAGAAAATAGAGAGAGTAGGCAGACACAGAAGGCCAGGAGTGGACCACTAGAAATCTATGTTAGGTCATAAATAGCACCAGGTCCAATTTTGGAAAATGTTTTATTACATTGCCCATTTCCCTAGCTGTTGCATAGACCCAGATGGCAATCTAGAATTCTATAATCTCATCTCTCCTCAATAAATGCTTATTGAATTGGAGCAGGCATAAGATTCTTTCCTTTGGGTTAAAAGATTATTCCTCATTAGAATACAATTTCCTTTAGGAGGTATTTGGCCTTGCCTGTCATTTGTGCCTCTTTCCTTCTGGATAGTAGATTTTGAAAAGGGAAGGAGAAAAATGGCCTTTGGACACTGGGAGCATAAACCCCCAGTGAGGGATACTTACAAAAAAAAACTTCATTATAAGCAATAATGAAGACAATTAAATTTACATTTATAATTAAACTATTTTAAAAGATTTTCTGCATACTTCGGAAAAGGGAGAATTTTTCGTTTTAAAAATAAAGGCTCATACTTTTATGTAAGCCAGAAAATTTAGCTATAACATTTTAATCTTGTGTGAGTCAAGTTCTATGAGTCACAATAAAGACTCTAACCATGAGGGGAAAAGAGGACAGGTTTTCAAATCCTTGCCTAACTTCAAAAAGATTCTGTTTGAAATTGCCATCATGGACCCTAAAGTAGGACACAGGAGAATCTGAAGCTGAACTTTACCTGAGTTTCATCCATTCATTAAATAGATATTTAATCAGCATTAGATGTATTGCTGTGCCTGGTGCTCTAGGAAATAGAATTATTTGAAAGGTTGTAGGAACCTCTGAACTATATATCCCAGAAGCCTATGTGTTAGTTCAATAGTTTTTAGTGGGCTCAGTTTGAAAGAGGGGTGGGAATCTCATTAGCCTGATAGAATGTTGTAAAGCCAATGTGATATTCATAGCAGCTGTTATGAATATACATATGCATTTCCAGAATTGAACCACAAAATATAATAAACTCTCTTCATTCAAGACCAAACCAAAACATTTATTTGGAACATCACTGTTGAGATACCAGAAGACAAAACTTGATAAAATAACAGAAATATTTGCACGATCACCAATCCAGGGAACACCAACATTTTAAGCATTCTTTCCATCCAGCCTCCCTGAATCGAGCAAGCCCCCCTAGTGAAGTTCTGCTCTCTACTCCCTCCAAGCAATATAACATATATGGTTTTCAAACAGACTCAGAGGGCATGGGTTAGCCCAGGAGAGTTTGAAAATCTATATGGCTTAGTATGCATTTAGCAAGATATCAGAGGCTGTCCTCCACTACCTAGAAAATGCTAAGCTTCCTGCCCTTCCTTCTTTCCTTCTTTCCTTCCTCCCTCTTTCCTTCCTTCCTTCCTTCCTTCCTTCCTTCCTTCCTTCCTTCCTTCCTTCCTTCCTTCCTTCCTTCCTTCCTTCCTTCCTTCCTTCCTTCCTTCCTTCCTTCCTTCCCTCTCTCCCTCCCTGTGGCTCAGAGTTTCACTGACTCTGTGTCAGGGCTCTAGGTGACTCAGGATGTGTCAAAGCTGTGAAATGGACTGCAGTTCAAAGCAGCAAGACATCAGTGATTGAAATATCTATGTACCTTAAGACCTGGAATGTGGCCCATGTTCCAAGGGAAAAAGGAGCACATGTGGTCACACAGGCCTAATAATAGACAGGGAAGATCTTTTATTCCACTAACCCTACAAACGTAAGCTATTTGAGAACAAGAATTGTTTCATTCTTTGGAGCCATTGGTGTGCTGGTAAACGTTTAACAACCTGCTGGGGGACTTGGATGATATACTGCAGGACACATTTTCAAATTTAATCTGTTAAGTTTAATCATTAACATTTTCTTCATCACTTTTTAAAGTCTAGGTTAGGGGCCAGAAAACTACGGTTTCAGGCCAAATCCAGTCAACATCTTGTTACTGTAAAGAGTCAAGAATGGTTTTTACATTTTAAAAAATGGGCTGTGCGCTGGATTTGGCCTGAAATCATCATTTACTGTCTCTCTAGTCTAGGTAATGAGCAAATAAGCAAATCTCCTATTTGTGGTGAATTTTCAAGGTGTAAATGTTCACTATAAAAATTTAACAATCGGCTCTCTCCCCTTAAAAGGTTCTACAAACTGCTTGTATCCCCAGAACACTGTACTGTGCCTGCTCCACAATAGGCACTAAAAGCTTGTTGATGACTCTGATTAGATCCAGTGAAAAGAAAAAACGAAAAGAAAATAGGGACTACACATCTACCTCACACCAGTGCTGACTCGCCTAGTAGAAAGGAGTTTCTCCAAGAGGTAACAGCAAATTCTCTGGAATGTTTCTGCGCTGTCTGGGCATTGAAGCTTTATCATTGCTCTGATGGGCAAATCTTTAACACCCCTTTTCTCATGGTCGGTATGAAAAGCCACTCTGGGAACTGGGACAAGTAAACTCATAGCTTCCAGTCCTAGGAAGTCTGGAAAGTGGTAGCCTTGGAAAATGGGTGGTGAGAATGCTTGCTGTTCTATTGAACAACTCGTTGTTAACCTTGCATTCTATTGTAAGAAAATGTCTTTTGCTTTAACACTCTGCTGCATGTATTACTCTGGCTTCTACTGGGGAGATTCCATGAAAATGGGTGCTCCTTAACTGTGGATTAAGATTGATGATTATCCCTGGAGCGCCAAGGACCCTCTAGTAGTGAACACGGAAAAGTGAGGGAGTCTAGTGACTAAAATAGGTAATATACAATCTCTGGTGTCTAGGAGCTTTAGACTAATAGGGGAAGAAAAGTCAATAATGAAATAATTAAAAAGTAATTAAGATTCTGAGTTCTCTGAGAGCAGGAGCTGGGTTTTTTCCCTCTAGTCCCCACCATGTTTGTACCCCTCAGCGCATTGTCTAGGGCATTGTTGGAACTTCATAATCAAGAAACATGTATAAAGTCCTACTATGTGGCAGTCACCATGCCTGGAAATACAAAAACAGAAGTGAAAGAATCCAGGCCCTCAAGTAAAAGTCAAATGAGAAACACAGATAAAGGTTGTTCTAGGACTTCCAAAGTGAGAAAAAGATTGTACATCAAGTAATTCACAAGCTGATCCATCACCAAAGGACCTTCCATCTCACATCTGGGATGCCACTTTATTTCGCAACTCTTTAGTGTCTGGTTTGGTTCCAGAACCCAGCAATAAAGCAAATGGCACAATTTTCTTTTGGTTTTTCAGTGCATAAAAGTTATGCTTATACTATACTGTAGGCTATGTCTAAAAAAACCCCAAACCAATGTACATACCTCAGTAAAAGAATTCTTTATTGCTAAAAATGCTAACCAGTATCTGGGCCTTCATTGACCCATCTTTTTGCTGGTGGAAGGTCTTGCCTCAATGGTGCTGAAGGCTGGGGTGGCTGTGGCCACACCCTGGAAAACCCATAGGTGAGTTAGGGGGGTGTCTAACCCATCTGCCAAATGGGCAGATGAGAGAACAGTTTGTTCCAACAGAACAATTTGTTCCAAAGCCACGAAGGCTGTTGTGGAATATTTAGAGCTTGATCAGATATCAAAGACAGCAATGTCATCCACCACATCCTGGGCCATTGCTAATTTTCTCAACTTTTGCCCAGTCACTGGACTTTGATAACTATGGAAAAAAGAATGAGGCTGTTGACTTTGTGTAACTCTGCATCACTTAAATCCAATTCACACACAAGTTAAGACATCAACCCATGATGATGTCATTGGTCTTCTTAAAAAAAGAAAAAAAGACAAACAGCATTAATTGGCTTGATTTCAGTGTTGTGTCCCAGGGAACAGGGAGGTCTGAGGGACTGGTTAGTGAAGCAGTCAAAACACAAACATTTATCGATTAAGTTCAAAGTCTCATATGAGCCTGGTTAGTGGCATTCCAAAACAATTATGATAATGATATCAAAGATCATAGATCACCATAATATATATAATGATAACGACAAAAATTTTGAAATATTGTGAGAATTTCAAAATGTGACTCAAGGACAGTCTGAGCATATGCTGTTGGAAACATGGTGCGGATAGATTTGTTCAATGCAGGGTTGCCACAAACAAATTTACAAATTCCATTTGTAAAAAATGCAGTATCTACAAAGCAATATAAAGCTAAGAGCAATGAGGTATGCCTGTACTTAGGATCATATAAATGTAAATTAAAGATAATTTAGAGATTATCTAGTTTAACTCCCTTAGATTCTCTGTAGATTCTGACTATAAATTTAAAGCTTTAGAGGACATCTAGTCTACCCTCCTCCTATGAGGAAACTGAAGCAGGGAGGAAAGTGCCATCCACAGTCTTACTGGTAGAACCTTATATTTTCTTTCTTTTTTTTTTTTTGTTTTTTTTTTTGATAAAAATTTATTTATTTAATTTTTACATTCATTTTCACAAAATTTTGGGTTCCAAATTTTCTCCCCCTTTATCCCCTCCCTCCACCCCAATACACCGAGCAATCTAATTTTCCCTATCTCCAATCTGCCCTCTCTTCTGTCATCCCTCCCTTCTCTTGTCCCCATCTTCTCTTTTGTCCTGTAGGGCCAGATGACATTCTATTCCTCATTAACTGTATGTCTTCTTTCCTAGTAGCAACAACAATACTAAACAGTTGTTCCTAAAACTTTGAGTTCCAAATTCTTCCCATCCCTCCCTCCCCACCCATTCCCTTTGGGAAAGCAGGCAATTCAATATAGGCCCTATCTGTGTAGTTTTGCAAATGACTTCCATAATAGTCGTGTTGTGTAAGACTAACTGAATTACTCTCCATCCTATCCTACCCCTCACTGTTTCTATTCTGTCTTTTGATCCTGTCCCTCCCTGAGTATTGACTTCAAATTGCTCCCTCCTCCCATTGCCCTCCCTTCCATCATCCCCACCCCTTGCTTATCTCCTTCTCCCCCACTTTCCTGTACTGTAAGATAGGTTTTCATACCAAAATGAGTGTGCATTTTATTCCTTCCTTTAGTCAAATGTGATAAGGGTAAACTTCTTGTTTTTTTTTTTCTCAGCTCTCCTCTTTTTCCCTCCACTAAAAAGTCTCCTGCTTGCCTCTTGAATGAGAGATAATTTACCCCATTCCATTTCATCCTCTTTCCTCTCCCTACCTTTCTCTCTCACCATTTACCTTAATTTCTTTTAAGATATGGTCCCATCCTATTCAATTCACTCTGTGCTCTCTGTCTCTGTATGTGTGTGCATGTGTGTATGTGTGTGTGCATGCACACGTGTACATGTGTGTGTGTGTGTGTGATCCTACCAACTACCCAGATACTGAAAAGTTTTAAGGGTTACAAATATTGTCTTTCTATGTAGGAATGTAAACAGTTCACTTATGGTAAGTCCCTTATGACTTCTCTTTGCTGTTTACTTTTTCATGCTTCTTCTCATTCTTGTGTTTGAAAGTCAAATTTTTCTTTTCAGCTCTGGTCTTTTCATCAAGAATGCCTGAAAGTCCTCTGTTTCATTGAAAGACCATATTTTCCCCTGAAGTATTATACTCAGTTTTGCTGGGTAGGTGATTCTTGGTTTGAGTCCTAGTTCCTTTGACTTCTGGAATATCCTATTCCACGCCCTTCAATCCCTCAATGTAGAAGCTGCTAGATCTTGAGTTATCCTGATTTTATTTCCCCAATACTGGAATTGTTTCTTTCTAGCTGCTTGCAAGATTTTCTCCTTGAGCTGGGAGTCCTGGAATTTGGCCACAATGTTCCTAGGAGTTTCTCTTTTTGGATCTCTTTCAGGTGGTGATCAATGGATTCTTTCAATACTTATTTTGCCCTCTGGTTGTAGAATGTCAGGGCAGTTGTCCTCGATAATTTCATGGAAGATGATGTCTAGGCTCTTTTTTTAATCATGACTTTCAGGTAGTCCCATAATTTTTAAATTGTCTCTCCTGGATCTATTTTCCAGGTCAGTTGTTTTTCCCATGAGATATTTCACATTCTCTTCCATTTTTTCATTCTTTTGGTTTTGTTTTTTTGATTTCTTGGTTTCTCAGAAAGTCATTAGCCTCCATCTATTCCATTCTAATTTTGAAAGAACTATTCTCTTCAGTGAGCTTTTGAACCTCTTTTTCCATTTGGCTAATTCTGCTTTTGAAAGCATTCTTCTCCTCATTGGCTTTTTGAACCTCTTTTGCCAATCGAGTGAGCCTATTCTTCAAGGTGTTATTTTCTTCAGCATTTTTTTGGGTCTGCTTTAGCAAGGTATTGACCCGTTTTTCATGCTTTTCTTGCATCTCTCCCATTTCTCTTCCCAGTTTTTCCTCCACCTGTCTAACTTGCTTTTCAAAATCCTTTTTGAGCTCTTCCAAGGCCTGAGCCCACCCGACATCCCCCTTGGGATGTCTGGGATACAGAGGCCCCACCCTCCACGTCTTTCCCTGATGGTAAGAAGTTCCTCGTCATCAGAATTGAAAGGCGAGAACATTTGCACCTGCTCAAAGAAGCTCTCTATAGTCTTATTTTTCTTCCCTTTTCTGGGCATTTTCCCAGCCAGTTACTTGACTTCTGAGATTCCTGTCCACCCCTGCCTAGATCTGCCCAGCTAGTGCTTGGGTTCTGAGATTCAAATGGGCTTTCTGCGGCAGGCGCGACTGCTATTCAATGTGAGCTTAAGTTCTGGTGCTTGGGTGGGGGCAGGGCCGCCTCCCAGGCTCAATTCCCTCAGGGACTTTATGCAGAGACCTTCAGTAATGGAGCGGGTGGGGCAGGGCCGTCTCCCAGGCTCAGCTTCTTCAGGTGGTTTATGCAGAGACCTTCAGTAATGAAGATCCTGCCTACTGCTGGGGGAGTTCCGGGCCGCCGCTGCTGCCTCCGCTGCTTCCTCCCGAGGGGGCCCGAGTCACAGAGACACCCTGTTCCCCTCTTGGCCAGCCCAGACGTCTCTCTCACTGACCTGTAGTGTCTGTGGGTGGAGGGACTTTCCCGGCTGCCAGAGATTCCATCCCTGAAGCCTGCTCGGATCTGCTCCTCTGGGGCTGCGGCCAGGGCAGGGCAGGGGTGGACTCCACTTTCCAGGGCGTGATGGACCCTGGGGACGACTCTCCAGGGCTCTCTGGAACGGAAATCTCTTCCACTGTGTTTCTGCACACCCTGCAGTGATCCAGAATTCATGGGGAGCTCTTCTTACACTAAATCCATGGGCTGTGGGTTCAGAGCTAGCATACGTGAGTCTTTCTACTCCGCCATCTTGACTCCACCCCCCAGAACCCCATATTTTCAACAGCACCTGATTCCTCCTTAGATAGCACTCTTTAGGGACAAAAGTCCCATATTGAAGTGGGAAAGCATGAGACGAACACTATATAGGTCCCCTTGACTTGTCTCATATGATCTGGTAAGAGATATTGCAAAGACAAAATTAACAAACCCTGGCAAAAGATTGGATACTGGGGGTGAGAGAGAATATTGGGAGGGGGGATTATTAAGGAGAACACCTAAAGTTTGATTCTGGAGACTAGAGGATGGTGTTTGTTAGAAGAGGGGAAAGTCTGGAGTGGGGCAGGGCAGAATAATAGGTTTGGTTTTGGACATGAGTTTAAGATAAATATTCATCTAGTCTGAAATGTCCAATATGCAGCTGGAGATGGGACACTAGAGGTCTAGGTTAGGGCTGGATAAATAGATTTGAGAATCATCAACAGTGATGGTTAATTGAATCCATAGGAAATGATGAGATCACAAAGTATAATAGACTAGAGGGAGGACAGAAAGGGCCCAGGACACCCAGGTTAGTGGACATGATCAAGATGAAGATCCACCAAAGGAGACTGAGAAGTAGTTACATAGGTACCAGGAAAGAACAGGATAACCAAAACCTAGAGAGGAGAGAATATAGAATAGAAAGGGGTGATTGACAGGCAGTGTCAAAGGATGTAAACACGTCAAGAAGGGTGAGGATTGAGAACAAAAAAGCCACTAGACTTAGCAATTGAGATTGTTGGCAGTTTTGGAGAGAGCTGTTTGAATGATGAGGTGGGATGCCAGCCTGTAGAAAGTTAAGAAGAGAGTGAAAGGAGAAAAAAGAAAAGGAAAGAAAGTGGAGGCATCTATTATGGACAGTCTTCTCAAGAAGTTTGGACGCACAAGAGAAATGGCAAGTATGGATGGATCAAGTGAGGATAGAGGAGACATAGATATATTTGTAGGCCATAAGGAAGGAGCAGGTAGACGAGGAGAGACTTAAAATAATTGAGTGAGAATAATGGAGGGGGTGATCTGCTGGAGAAGACAAGATAAAATGGTATCATTTGTAGCAAGTAGAGGAGTTTGCCTTGGAAAGGAGAAGGGCAGACTCATTAAATGAGACAGGGATGAAGGGAGAAACAGTGGGAAAAGGCATCTGGGTGATACAAGTTGAATAGGAGAAGAGAAGAAGAAGCTCCAGAGAATGACCTCAATTCTTTCAGTGAAATATCAGGCCAAATTCTTAGCTGTGAGTGTGGGGCGAAGGGGAGCTATGGTAGATTTGAGGAGGGATGAAAAGGTTTGGAAAGGTTGCTATGGTGAATGGGAAAATGAGTCAATTAGAGAAATGTAAAAGGATTGATTTGCTGCAGTGAGGGTCCAGTTGAGATTATGTAACATGAATTTGTAGTGGATCTAGTCAGCCCAGTTTTGTGATTTTTTTCTAATTTGATTTAACAGCATATGAGCAGGAATCAAGACACCAGATGCTGGGAGTATTCTAGGACTGAGGTTTGGCAGGGAAAGATCTGGGACAGACAAAGGGACAAGGGATTCAAAAGACAAGTACAGTGTCAAGTTGAACTGGTTATTAAGGGGTCAAGACAGTGAAGGGAGGAGTGTTGCCATAACAGGGGTGATGAACTAACAATTCAGGAGTAGTATAGGGAAAGAACTAAGGGGATAAGGGAATGGAGGTCCATGATGTAGCAACAAGCACCCTGGCATACACAGGAGGGCCTGCTGTACAAGTTCTTAGATCTGCTTTTCTAAAAGGAAGCAACTTTTGATGGGTCAACAATCTACTTAATTACATTCACCAACAGAGAAAATACAAGCAGAGAAATAAAGACCAACAGCAAGGGCTTCTGCCTGACCATAAGCAATACATACATCACAGATCAACAGACAGATCCAACTGTCTGACCAATACATACATAGTTACCAGAGAGAGAAGCACCAACATCTGGGTTTTCAAAGTGGGGAAGGAAGGAGGCAGGCTACCCAGAGTCGCCTCTGGCACATGAACCTTCTTACAAGCCCCCAAAGCAAAACCTCACCTCAGAGTATATATACAATTTTCAGAGTGGAGGGCAAGACCTCCTGACCCAGAACCTTATTAGCAATTAACTAAAGGTGTGGGACTTCCGGCAAAACAAGTCCTCCCAATCCCATTATTATTATTATTAGAAACCTATTATTGGAGGGGGAGGGAAGAAGAAAGATCTTTCATGAACATAAATCTCATTAATGTTACTCAGGAGAACAAAGAACAGGTTTGGATATGCAAGGAGGAGAGAGGTGGAGTAACACCAAATTATGATTGGATAAGGGAATTTCAGAGTTCATAACATGGAAATTAGTGGTTGATGGTAAAACCAAGAGTATTCCCATCTGTGTGGAGCTGTGGTGGGGTGGAGGAGGGAGTTATGGGAAATGAATAAATTGAGGAACTGGAAGGCTAGAAGGGGAATAAAAATGTATGTAGAAGTCCTCTAATATGAGGGCAGGAGTTGGGGAAAAGAGAAAGACTAAGCCAGGCACTGAACTGATAATCATTTAATATAAATTTTGGACTTTAATGAAGGCCAAAGCTTGAATTAAGAAGAATTAAGAAGAAGGACCTAATAGCCTCTTTGTTCTCTGAAGCAAATTCAGAGAATACTTTTTGCTATGTCAACAGAGCAAATGGGGCTGATGGCACTCCTCATGAGACCTTTAACCCACCACTATTTTGAATAATGGTGCGTTTTCCATATCTTAATATTTTGTAGACATATACTATGTTATGGCATGTTAATGGTAAAGAAAACACAGACATCTTGGGTTGTAATTTCTGTTTTGAAACTTTGTCAAATTCTGTTATCTTATTGTATTTACAATCTATGCAATTAAGAAATTCCTTTCTAATGGTCTGGTTAATCACACATGGACACCACAAATCTGAAGGACATAGACCACTTTGGATTGTCCTAAAATGTATTTAAGTCTGATTATTCCTGTACTAAGTGGAGTCAGGTATAATTCTAGCCCTGTAGATCCACTTACTGTTAACTTACAAGGGAATTAAATAATAAAACATATGCATTTAGCCTCTTGCTTTTCTTTAACCAAAGTTTTAGGTCAACAGAACTCATTGAGGAAAGCACAGTGTCCTGGAGTTGGGTTAGACAACAGTAATCAGAGTTTTGATTGGTTGATATGGACTGAGTGAACCTCAAAAGAGAAATTACTGAGTGAAGGTTACTGAGTAAAAGAGTATTCCAAATTTCCCACCCAGACCAGTGAGTTGGGGTTATGAGTGAAAGTGCAACTAGTGTTGGAAAGGGATTCAAGGGTGGCCAGGGAGGTTGTGTCATCAGGAGGGATCCAGGTCCCAATGGGAGCCAGGGATGAAGGGAGTGATTACCTACCCAGTATCTGTTCCAGGGATCACAAGGGAAGAAGTGGGTAGCTTCAGAATGGGACACTGCAGTCAGTGGTGGGGAGGGGTATATGTGAATGGATTTTGTATAATGGAGGAGGGGCATTTCAAGATGATTTGGATGGGTTGTATATGATGGGGTTGGGTATTTTTTAATCATATCAAATGAGTTCTGGAGAATTAATAACATCACTAGATTAATTAGTCTCAGGGCAATGACCTCTCAGGTTGTTAAGCAGCTCAGGCTGGAGACTAGTATGAGGACTTGCCAGAAAAGGTTTTCTTTCCTATTCCTTCAGGCAAGTCAGACCAAACCAGGAGATAAATGGAAGAAGCAAAAAGGAATGACATCTCTGTCCCCTGACGGCAGGAAGGGTCCTCTCTAAGTGGGACAAGAGTAGCCCAGGAGATCTGGGCAGATGAAATAGTAATGACCAGAGTTTTAGTATTTCAGAATTGTTTAGTTTTACAGTGCTGTGGTTACTGTATAATTCGTTCTCCTGGTTCGCCTCAATGCACTCTACATCAGAGTGCTAGTCTTCTTAGTTTTCTGAAACCATCCCCTTTATCATTTTACTAACCCACTCTCAGCACCTTCCACACTGCTCTAGTTACATTCCTGAAACTTAAGGCATATATTAGGTCAGAGCAGAGATGCTCAAGGTGTGGTCCTATGACCCCTAGAAATCCCCTAGACCCTTTTCTGTCCCTGAGAAAAATTTCAGGGGGTCGATGAGGCCAAAACTATTTTTATAATAATACTAAGATGCTACTCAACTATTAAAATACTCTTCTCCAACTACATATCTGTGTAAGTTCAGATTTTCTTCATTTTTTAAAAAAACACTACAGATTGAAGGCAGAAGCAGAAAGGAGAATCCAGTTGTCTTCTATTAAGCCAACATTAAAGAGATTTGCAAAAATAGGTAAAACTAAATTTCTTTTTGTTTTAGGAAACACTTTTCATAAATACTTTACTTCCATTAACAGTTGGCTTATTATTGTTCTTTTTAAATGAATTAATGCTATTTTTAAAAATGACCAGTTTCAAATTTTAACATGGTAAAATATCAAGAGATATAATCAAAAGCTCTTTGAGATATTCAATAATTTTTAAGAGTGTAAAAGAGCTCCTTAGACTATAAAGTTTGAGATTAAATTAAATTGCTGGATTTAAGCAATGACAACTGAAATGCCATAAGGGGGATGGGTGAGAAAGAGAGTTAGAAAGGGGGAGCTCGGAACTGTACTCTGAAATTTTTATTTTAAAAAAAATTTATTTTAAAAAATTTTATTTAAAAAAATTTTTCTTTTTCTACATCCCTGTCATTTCTCTACCTCATTTTCCCACCCTCCCCATAGACTGAAGCCAAACAGATCAATACTGGAAGGCTCAGAGCTCGGAAGTCTTCTCCGTCTTCCTTTATCACCGCGCTAAGGATGCCTCCCGTCTGTTTACCTGGCCCGGCCCCCAGACTTCCCCTTTAAATCCAGCCCCAGGTGAGCCGGACGGGCCCGGACACCCCGCCCCTTCCCCCGTCTCGCGGCTTCCGACGGCTCGCCAGCGTCAATCCCGTGGCCAATCAGAGGAGCGCAGGGGAGGGCAGTGCTGTGGAAGGAGCCAATCGGCGGAGAGCAGAAGCCGGGCTTGCCCGGGCATGTGGGAGCCTCTGCCTTCTGTGCGACCACGTGGAGGCCGGAAGGGGGACTTGCGGGTGGCCGGTAAGCTGTGAGGTCGCGGGGCTCGGGGCCTTCGGGGAGGGAGACCCCCCCGGGAAGCGGCAGGGCCTCGGGGCGGGGGGCGCGGGCTGAGGCGGCGTGGGGGTGGGAGAGAAGGCCGCGCGCGGAGGCCGGCGGTCGCCGCCTCTCCCGATTGCGGCCCTCTTTATGACCTCGCCACGCGTAGAGAGGCCCTCGGCCGGGCCGGGAGAGGTTCTGGATCGGCTGGACCGTAGGGTCCGGGGCGGGGCGGTGTAGGCCTGGAGGAAGGGGCGTTAGGGCCGCCCTGGTCAGCACTTGTATTTTACAGAGGAGGCAATGGAACCCCCTCCCCAAACCCCCCTCCCCCCCCCCACCAGAGCTTAGCCGACTTATCGCAGGTCAGGGCCCGAGGCAGGACTTGAACTCAGGCCCCCTGACTCGGGGTCCAGAAAAAAGCTTGGGCTCCTGGAGGCCAGACGTCCAACGCCGCCCCTGCCGCTTGCTATCCGAGTGACCGTAGACAAGCCAGGTACCCAGCCTCTCCGGGTCTTTGAGTGTCTTCCAGTACGACCTTAGGACTCCAAAAACAGCGCTTTTACCACAGAACCAGAACCGCACTGCCTTCCCTGGATCTCGGTTTCCCCTCCTCTGAAACTAAGGAGTGGATCTAGATGATGTAGGAGAGTCTGGGAGCTTTGACTTCTGGGCGTTGTCAGCCCCCCTGTGGCTCCTTGAAATTGGGTGCCCAGTTTGAGGGCAGCCCTGATTGCGCCCACGCCCCTGGAGGCCTTCCTCTTGGGGGCTCAATCCTCATATTCCTTCACGCTTTTCTGTAGATGATAAAAGATTACAGAAAGGTTAGAAATTGAAAGAGACTTTAGCTATCACCTCCTAATTTCACAAAGGAAACTGAAGCCTGGAGGGGCAGAGTGATTTGACATAGTTGTTCCAGTAGCAAAGTCAAGATTTGAACTCAGATCCTGGGATTACAGATCCTCACTGTAGAGGAATGCGCTCAGGTCTGTTTTATCATCAGGCTTCTCATTCAAGAATCATGAGTCTGTGGATTCTCCAGAATTCAGGAGGGGTGGTAGTGCTAAATTGGGTCCAGAAGTCTTGGTACTATAGGAGAAGAAAGAAGCTGGATCAGTGACTCTTTTAGTAAGACCCCTCTGGAATGTGCCAAGTCTGGCCTGTGTTAGTCAGAGCAGTAGTCACTCAAAGCTTGGGCAGCACTAATCACAGCTTACTCGGGCTCTTGAGAGCCTATCCTTTGATGAGGTCATGCTTATTGTACTCTTACAATTCAGCCTCACCTCTTCCCTGTGGGGTGAAAAGAGGTCCTGGAGACTTCTCAGTTATCCCCTAGTAACCAGAAGTCTAGAGAGTTTAAGTATTATAACAGAATGAAATTTTAGATCTCAGGATTTGGAGGGAACTTTAAAGGTTCTGTCAGGGAAAAAAATCTCTGGGGTAGGAGTAAAAGAATTTCATTGTCACCTGTGTAGTCTCAGGCAGATCGCTTAATGTCTTTGAGTCTCAGGTTCAGCATCTTTTGAACAAAGGGGTTGGAAAGATAACATCCAAAGTTTCTTCCAGCTACAAATCTCTGATCCTATTTGCTTCGTCCAACCTCTTCATTTAATAGATGAGGAAACTGTGCAGAGAGGTTGGTGACCAAGGTTGGTAGTCTTCTGACCCCCTCCCTCAATCTAGTGCTTTTCATGTCATGCAAATTGCTGACAAAGTCCGGAATGCCAATCTCCTGCCTCCTTGCAATCTTCTCTCCACTAGAATTCAGATTTTCTTACACTGTGTTCATGATTTATTTCCCAGAGTCTTGACTATCTTGGATTCCCAAAGCTCTGGAACTTGCCTACCATAGTTACTCTCCATCTGTGTCTTGTCCATTAAGGCTTATATATGTAATCCTACGAAGGAGCTTTAAGGTTGCCTGCTGGAACTCAGTCTCTTCTCTATTTATAAACCTCTCAACTCCCACAGGGCCTAAAGAGGATCATGTGGCTCACATTTTGTTTATTTTCTAGATGATCAGATAATTGTGTTGATTTTGCAGGATCAGGCACACTTGGGGAAATTAATGTGTTGTGTCTGAAAATAAAGAGAATATGTTAAGGGCTCTTACCATCTCCATTCAGTGTTCTCAGGAAGCCGGTTCTGATGATCAACTGACACTGTGGGGGAAAGGGGTTTGGTCATTTCATTTCTCAGTGCCCCTCTTTCCTCATTTGCCTGATAGGAAGAAAAAGCACTGCTATCAAACCCTTTAAATTGGTGTCTTTGCTACTTTACAGATGAGGAACACCCAGGTCTACCAGGCTAACTGACTTGCCCAAGGTGACAGAGCTACCTAGTGGCAAAGCCAGAAATAGAATCCAGGTCCCTGACTTCTCTCCTAGGGTTTTCCTATTATACTTGCACTGTAAATAAAATTTGAGTAAGGTCAGTCTATCTGCTAGACTCTTGACCTGAGGAAAAATGACTCCAAATGAGATTAGGAATCAAATCTAACTACTTTGGAGTGGGGATGTGTAAAACCAACCACCCACAAATTAGTGTCAGTCAAGTGTATTATCCTGCTGTGCCCTGCCTTTCTGCTGCTTATCCCTGTTCCCCTCGAGGAAACAGTCCAGCTCAGGCTTAAAAGATCAGTTCCTTTCAAATACCAGGCAGGATAGATAGGATCTGAGCAGAGGCAGGGAAAAGTTTATGGCCCCTGGGGTTTCTGCTTGTTCTATATATGACCTAAGAAATACCCTAATTCTGCCAGATAGGGTGTTTAAAAGAAATCTTTTGAGATAAGCCCATTGTTTTAGATTCAGGGAGAATAGGAAAATCCCAGCTCTACTACCACTAACTGCTATGTGATTTGGGGCAAATCACTTTCAGGACTTCAGTTTCCTCAACTGTAGAATGAAAACTGTCTTAAAAACATTGAATGACATGCCTGATGTACTAAGATGTACTGAGGTTAAGAGGTAGGTGTCAAAACCAGGTTTTTTGACCTCATTTACACATTAAAATGTTTAAAATAACAAAAAGGCAAAAGTGTGGATTGGAGTATAATGATAATTTGATGATATAGATTGAGTTAATTAGAGAAGACATCATTAGAAGAAGTGAATTCTGACCACAGTTTATAAACAAGGGATTGATTCATTGATTGTATATGGTAGAGAGTCAGTCTAAACCAGTAAGAATTAAAAATTTATAAAAATAAATTTGTTGGTCTGCTTCTGGATGGCAAGGAGTGGAACTATTGACAGACATACTCTAAGCACAAGGTTTATTCAGAGCATGGAAACCATTGAGGGAAATTCCCACCAAATGATTCTAGGAGACAAGTGGCTATCTTACTGAGAGGCTTTGAGTCCTAGTTATGGGTCTGGGTTTGGGAAAGCAAAGCATATCCACAACCCAGGAAGTCTCTATCCAGATTGTAGATTCAGTGGCCCAATCCTGGTAGGGTTGCTGGAGTCTTTTGTAAGGGGGATCATTTTAGAGTAACGGAGGTCCCAGATACTTTTGTGCATCAGTCATGAGTAAAAACCTTGACCTTGAGCTCCTGCTGTCTTTGATTGTAAGTGCCTTACCTAGCTGACTATTTTAGGTAGACCCCCAGACCATGTTTCCTCTTCTTGGCAGCCATCTTGCTGCCTTGTCTACTCTCATGACCCCTTTTCATTTCTAGTTCTCAATCCATAATCAAAGTAACAGTGCCTTTGCTTTTGGAAAGAGATGCTCATATAGCTCAACTCACTATATACTATTTTCAAAATTGAATGCCTGACTGTGGCTACCACCCCACCTGAGATGCCACAGGCTTTGGCACCTACTCCACAATGTAAATTTTATCTTCATCTGTCCCCCATCCCTGGCCATCACTTCCCTTTTGTATTGTCTCCTATTAGAATTTCAACCCCTTGATGGGAGAGACTGTCTTCTCTTTTTAATTTGTAGCCCCAGAACTTAGTATGCTGTGTACAGACCCATAGTAATTAAATGCCTTTTCATTTACTTATTCATAGATTACTAGAATTTCTTTGCTGTCTGGGTCTATGCTAGTAGATTTTTCAGTCGTTCTAGCTGTTTCTGTCTATGTGCGTTGCTCCTGTCACTGGGGGAAGGAGTCTGATCACCAGCTTGCATCCATCAACAAGTTGTATGTAGGGTTTGTTTAGTAATAGTGAAGGGGAAGAGTTGGCAAACAAGTAAACTCAAGCAACTAAAACTCAAGGGTACAGGTTTAAAGGATTAGCCATACAGCAGTCTTATTGTACCTGGGGAAAATCCACTCACTACTATCTGATTTGAGTCTAGAGATCTAGGCTTGAATCTTGGCTCTGACATTTACTGTATGTGTGACCCTTTCTAGTAAGTTTATCTTATGACAAGGTAGTTTATCTTCTGAGTTTCAGCTTGAGGCGTCTATGAAATGGATAGGGAAGGGTGGAGGAAATCCTTCCCTTGGTCCCTTCTCACTCTGATGATTACTCTGACTTCTGTTTCTTGTCCTCTTCTTAGGGTGCTGAGCAATAGTGGATCAGAGCCTGGTAGAGAGATGGCCACCTGCGTTCCCCTCACTGAGCTGACAGGGATGGCATCGAAAGAGAGCTCCCAGTACTTTCAGTGCTCAGGTACACCTTCTACCGAATCCAGTGATAAGGACACGCCTCGGTGGTGGCACAAGAGGAGGAGCCGGCGGCACCAACGGTTCATGGCACACAAGGCGCTTCTAGAAAAGCGAGGTGTGCTGATTACACCTCAGGAGTCAGAGGGTACCCTCCAGTTGGCTAGATCAGAGATTCTGGAGGACGCAGAGGCCACCAGGTGTAGTACACATCAGGTTATACTTGGATCACCTGGTACCCAGCCCAGAAAAAAGCCAATACAGAAGATTGAACCCAGCAAGGACACTGCCTCTGGCCATGCTATGCCCAACAAATGTGTGGCCATTGACTGTGAGATGGTGGGTACTGGACCTGGTGGGAGGGTGAGTGAGTTGGCCCGATGCTCAGTGGTGAGTTACCATGGGGATGTTCTGTATGACAAATACATCCGGCCAGAGACACCCATTGTGGATTATCGAACGCGCTGGAGTGGCATCACCCGACAGCATATGCAAAATGCTATCCCCTTCAGAGTGGCACAGAAAGAGGTATGGACACGCCTAGGGAAAGCCCTGTTGATGTGCTGAGAAGTATTGGGGGAAGGCTTAAGATTCATACTTTCTTCTTCAGAGGAATTGGGGCAACTTGAAAATTGAGGACAAAATAAGATTGAAAAAATGGAGCAGGGAGGCTTGTGGAGTCTTCATCTGGCCCCACTTCTACCTCCTTTTTTACAAAACTTGTTTGTGTTACTAATAGCAGAGCCTGATTTCCCCTTCCACAGGTGACTTGAGCCTGGGGCTAAGAGTATGGTGTCTGACAATTTTCTTGGTTCCATCCTGTGAATATGGATAGTCTTGTCTCCTCAACTACCTTTTATAGTTTTTTTTAGGGCAAGAAATGACCTTAGACTCTTACATCTTCTATATACCCAGCAGTAGAAACTGGTAGCATCATGTAGTGTGCAGAGAGAGCTGACCTCAAAGCCAGGAAAACCTAGTATATCTAATATTTACATCTGACCTATATTGGCTGTAACTGAACAGATCAGTTAACCTCCCAAATTCCTAGGCAGTTCTCCAAGACTAGAAGTTGTAGAGAAGGGCCAACTTGTGTTGGAACTTGGAGTTCAGTGAAATCACAGGTCTAGTGTAGCACCTTCTTGCATGATGTTGAGTGTGTAGTGCTCAGTCCAGAAGCAGGGAACCTGCTGTCTGCCTTCAGGCTGCAGGTTTCCCACCCCTGGCTCAGTCAGTGGCTTTTGATAGGCTAATGAATGTAGGATGAGGGTAAATCCTTACCCCACCTGAAGAAGTTGTCCTAGGAAGAGGTACTTTGGAAGAAGACAGGTTGGGCCAGATGGAAGGGGAGGCATCAAAACCTGTTCTTAAAAGGTGGGGAATTAGGACCTGGGGGGCGGGGTGGGGAATAAACAGGAAAAGCTGTTACCAGAAGAAAGCAGGTACTGTGGAATGTGGAAGATAGTGAAGATATAAAGCACGGTGTCCTAAGGAGACAAGATGTGCGTAAGATAATCCTCTTACTAACTGGTATTTACATAGTGCTTTAAGCTTTGCCACATACTTTACATATGCCATTTCATTTAGTCTCGCAGTAACCCTGTGGGGAAGATTCCTACTCTTATTCCCTTTTTACAGATGAGAAAAACTGAGACTGAATGAGGTTAGGACTTGCCCAGAGTCACATAACTAGTTAAGTGTCTGAGGTAGGATTTGAACTTAGCTCTTCCTGACTCCACTTTTGTCTATTGTGCCATGTGTGAAGTTGGGGAAGAGAAGAAATCAATAAAAGACAACAGAATATGACCAAATTGAAAATGTGGTATTGCCAGTAAAAGCCCTGAAAGGTCAATGGATGAAATCCTCTTCATAAAAGAGGTATCAGGCTACTCTTGCACTGGTATGGTTGGAGCAGATGTGGGTCAAGGGCTCCTAGGAATGAGGGTGGTTCTGGATCCTATTACAAACCTATTCCCACCCTGGAGTACTTCTTGAACCCTTGAAAAATGCTGTCCACTTGTGGTGGGGATTCATTGATAGAGTGGTGAGAATCTCACTGATTCATTTCACATTTCTTAGATCCTTAAGCTGCTGAAGGGCAAGTTGGTGGTGGGCCATGCGCTCCATAATGACTTCCGGGCCCTCAAATACATCCATCCCCGGAGACAAACTCGGGACACTCTTTCTGTCCCTAGCCTAATCAACCAAATGGATTTCCCTGTCCGAGTCCAATCCTCTTCTCTCAAGAACCTGGCCCTGCAACTGCTGAACAAAAGAATCCAGGTGTGTGAGGGTTGGGGGGTGGAAAGAATAGACAGGCAGATGAAGAGAGAGTTCACATTGTGGAGTAAGAGTCAAAGCCTGTGGCATCTCAGGTGGGGTGGTAAACTCCGAGTCTGGCTACAGCCTGAGGAAATATCTATGTGTGCATGTGCGCACACATGTGTTTGTGTATGTATGTATGCACATGTGTGTGTGTGTGTTGATCATAGGATCCTGGATTTAGAGCCTCATTTTATAGGTGAAGAAATTAACAGCTAGCATTGTGAAATGACAAATCATAAATAAGCAGTAATAGTAGAATTTTGATTTCAACCCCAGCCTTCTACCTTCAAATCATTTTCCTTGTAATTCCTTCTTTTCTCAGCTCAAGCCCAGGACACTTTAGGCAATGATCTTCTTTTCACAGGCCTGAGTACCACCATATTATGTAACGACCTTCCCCTTTCCCTACCTCCACCCCTTATTTGTGCCCTGGAAGATACCAGATCCTTACTTTGTTGTTTTATTATTTGGAGGTTCTTTCTTCGCCTCCATTCTCCCCCAGCTTCCCATCGTATCTTAGTTCCTGTTCAGCTTCTGTCTACATTTAGCCTATCTTATCTCTCCTAAAAAGACATGGAAGTTAGTCCATATGCCCCTTTGTGGCGCTGGGCAGAACCCACCAGTGCAGCCTATATCCCTGTTCTCTCCTCTGGGAGTTCACAATCTCCCGTAGGCCCCAAAGACATTGCTTCCTTTTTCCTTTGCAGGTAGGCCAGCATGGGCATTCATCTGTGGAAGATGCCACAACTGCCATGGAGCTCTATCGGCTGGTTGAGATGCAGTGGGAGCTGAAGGAGGCCATTAGCCACCCCTCGAACTGTGAGGACAGCCTTCAGGACAGTGACACAGACACCGAGTACTACATGGAAGACCAGTTCTGGCTAGAAGATCAGACTGAGGGCTGTAAATGATCAAAGGGCTCCCAGGGTGGGAAGGGTTTGAGCTTCTGTGTGTAGCCCAGTAAAATTGGCCTTGTAATGTGTGTGGGAAGAATGGCTCTTCTGATGCTCTGGCCATTGGGCCCATTCATGCAAATAAGGCAGTGGGTTGATCTGAGGAGATCTCTGATGTAGCATCCTTTGTCAGGTGGTAACAGGAGAATGCTTTGGCTTCTAGGGTAGTGTGGATTGGGGACCCTTTTCTGCCCACCCTCCCTCAGCATTCTAGGAGCCAGTTTCCTTTGATTCTAGCTATGTTATTTTGAAGACATAACTAATAGTAAACTATCAAACCAGCCTGCTGGGGAAGAGGTCACATCTTTTGATGTCTCCTAACGAACAGTGTTATGTGGAATTCACAAGACATTCCAAGAGTTTGTGTGTTCATCTTAGGCCAGTGATGCAGTGTCTCTGTACCACCTGTCTACCCCCAAGTTACTCTGGTTTTTAAGAATATACTGTGCACAGGGTATTTGTCTTCATTGTTCCTTCAGTTATCACACTGATCCCCACTTATAAAATGGGGGTGCTTGTCATTGCTATTCAGAAGTAGGCTACAGATACAGGGAGAGAACATTGGATTTAAAGTCAGTGGACCTGAATTTACATCCTGTCTCTCACTTACCTCTGTGACCTTGGGCAAGTCACTTAAATAATATGAGCCTCAGTTTCCTCATTTGTAAAATGAAGGTGTCAGACTAGATGACCTCTAAGGTTCTTTCCAGCTCTGATCTGTAATCTGGGGGAATACAGGAATTATAACTTGGGTTTTGAGCTTAGGTTAGAGGTGCTGTAACAGTAAAAGTTTGAAATTCTCTGATCCAACTAAATTTACAATAATAGGGCAAAGAAAAGGAGTGAACCTCGGTCTTCCTAAATTCCAACCATCTTTCCTGTAGGACCAGTATGGATACTGCAAGGGGAAGGAAAGTCACTGAGAGGCACCCTTTGGTGGTTGGGATGTTGTATAACAGAAAGAGGGACTAGCTTTGGAGACAGAATCAGTTGGAATCTCATTTTTGCTGCTTACTCTCAGTGTGTTAACTTGGTTAAAGTCTTTTACCTCTCTTTACCTTGGTTTCCTTCTCTGTAAAATGATAGGATTGGACTGATGTCTAAAGACTAGTCCAGTTCTGAAGCCTTCTGTTACCCTGTGATACTTGATAGGATCTAATGACTTTGTTTACATGCTTTCTTTTTCTCCATTTCTTGCAATTATGATGGCTGCTCAGAACCTCTCTTTTTGTTGGTGTGTTTGGCAGGAGGAGGAGGAGAAAACTGCTCAGCTTTCAGTGTGCCTAATTCACACTTTTCCATTGGCTTGGATCAGGAATTTTTCCCCACTATTAGTGCTAACGTTTTATAAGGGATGATCCCAAGAACAGTGGCATATTTGTACATTTGGTGTTCCCTGAAAAAGGCCAACCTTTCCAGTTCATAGAGCATTAGAGTATCTCAGTATAGAGGAGGAAAGTGAAACCTAGAGAAACATTGACCTGAACAAGTTCATCAAACCTATTGATTGGAGAACAAGGATTTACTCTCTAGTTGGGGGTTGTTTGAAGAGTACTTAGTCCTATGAAAAGATCATCCCCTTTGATTTACATTCATTGTTAGTTTTTATGTACATTGTTTGTCAGCAATTCACTTCATTTTAAAGAGCATTTCCTCCACCTTTAATTACCCTTCAATTCTTCAAGCTCTTTCCTTTTGTGTTGTTTTGCCCTCTTAAGAAGAGCAGTTTTTACAAATGTCTGAGCATGTTAGGATTTCCAAGAAAAGGATTGAGAACACTTGGTTTAGACAGCACTATTTATTGTTTAAACTTGAATATTCAAGCAGGTGCCATTTGTGACCCAGACACAGATGTGGTCACTAACTGGTGGGCTTATTTACTCTCAATTCCGGCACTGGAGCACTTGTGCCTCATAATTAGTAGAACATTGGCCTGGGCTGTTGAGAGATCCTGGCTCTCTTAGTTGCCTGAGACCCTGTCTTCTACCCCTCATTCTTTGCTCCCAGCCAAACCAACAAGTCATTAACTCTGGTGCTTTGCTTAGCTGGTGTGGGAGAGGACATAGGAGGTTTTCTAGATGTAGAGTCTTTGTGGCAGCTAGGGACGTTCTTGGTTTTTGTATTCTGGGCCCCATGGCGCTTAGTGCATAGTGGGCACTTAGTAAATGCTTGTTGATTGATTGGCCGATGATAGTTGCTATAGTCAGCTCTCATTTATTTGCTTTGCCCTGCATCTCTAGTGACTCAATCTGAGATTTCCTTCTCCATGCCCACTTGGTGTATCCTGGGAATGAAATGGATTTTCATATGAGCCTGATTGAAGGATAACTTAGATACAGATGTAACTAAGAGTAAAATCACATGATGCATTCCAAAGCCAGATATTGGTAGCTTTGTGATTATCTCCTCTTATTTATTTTATTTTTACCACTGTTTCTATCCGTTATTGCAGATGATTGAGGGTTGACTATAAATTTTAGAAAACATTGTAATTGTCTGCCTTTCCTGAGGAGTTTTTTTACTTAAATTGCACCATACTAGTCTTCCGTGAGTTTACAGCAGATCTGGTCTGGTCTGTGAAGACCATATTCCTAACATTACTGGAGTAGCAGATCCTGTGGCTTTCTGGGGCTGGTTTCTTCCAAGGTTTCAACCTCCCAGTTTGACTGGGAATTACAGCAATGTAGTCATTGCACCTAGGCCTTACCGGGAAGCAGAAAGAGAAGCAGAAAGTAGGTTGAAAGATCCTGGATTGCTGAGTGGGCAAAGTAGGGAAGGATGTCTATACTCTGAACTCCGTTACTGTGGTTGGTGGGAAAAGGGAGGGACTGGGATAGACTTATATGGTATTGGAAACTGTTGCTATTGACTGAATAAATCTCATTTGAGAATACCTAACTCTGTGTGTATGTGTTCTTGATTTAACTTTTTATCTTCCAGCTATTCCTCTGTAGGGCCATGTGTAGGCATGAATTTGAGCAGCAGGCCCCTTGTAGAGAATGGGTTGAGCAGTCCTGTTTCACCTTTTAGCTCCAAGAAACACTGTCTTTAGAAGGAGGCTGTCCCAGCCCATCATCAATAGGCTTGGAGTTTGGTTTTTTGATTAAATGGATGTTCAGTTGACTCTGAGTATTGGGAGTGGTTTTGTGTCACTGTCCACATTTTCCTTCTAGTCTCTCTTAGGGTTGTAGCACAGTTGGCTGAAGCAAGGGGTTTGGCCTGTGACCAAGATACCCATTCACTATGGGTAGCCTGGTAGCCCATATAGTCAGTTTTCATGTTACAAAGTGGAACATGTAAAGTGATTTTTACATATTGAGAGTTTGCCTGAGGATGTGGGAAAGGGAAGGAAGGGGGGAACCAGTCAAGGACACATGGCATTGAGGGACAAAGAAGCAAGAAGATGAATACATAGGCCAGGCACATGGGTGCTGGACACCAACAAGGAGAGGACAGGTGGTGATACATGGGGTGGGGGGCAGACATGGTAATTAGCACTGATGTATCTGAGGGTGAAGGGGGCTAATATCTCTTGGCACCAAGCCCTCAATCTGATCACCTCACCATCTCTCCCCAGGTATATTCTTTTGCTTTCACTTGGAGGGTTTTTTTGTTGGGGGTGGGAGACCAGGGAGTGCCAAGCTAAGGGCCAAAGAGCACAGTACTATGCCAACAGATTTTTTTTGGAATGTAGATTTCTTTCAGAATTCTTTACACGAAGCTGAATTTGTGCAATGCAAATTTATATACAGTGAGAACTATCTGTATAATGCCATTCTGTCATTTCATACAAGCTAAATCTTCTGGACCATGGTCTAGAACAGGGTCTTTTAATCTTTGGTGTCCTGGGCCCCTTTGCAGTCTGATGAAGCCTATGGATCCCTTCTCAGAGTCATTTTTAAATCATAATTGAAATGCTAAATTTCCCTATTCATATCCATGGACCTCCCCCATCTGTAGTTAAGACCTGGACATTACATGCTTCATGAAGGCAGAGATTAGTCTTATGTAAATTTTGTGTCATAAGTATTCTCCATCTTTTCTTCAGATAACTAAAGCAGACTTATCACTAAATTCCAGAATTACTAGGAAATTGAGGTATTTCAGAGAGCTGTGATTTCATTGGATGTGGGGTCCTATTACTCAGCTCACTTATAACTTAGAGCTGAGGTTCTTACCTTGGGGTCCAAACCTTGAAAAGGGGTGTGTTTATGGATAGATTTCAGGGGATGGATAGATTTCAGGGGAACTAAATTTGGATGAGAAAAGAAGTTACACTTTTTCCTATATATCTTATTTTGTGTATTTAAAACTATTCTGAGGAATCCCTAGGCTTCAGACTACCAAAGGTGTCCTTGACACAAAATAGGGATAAAAATCCCTGACTTAGATCAGTGCTTGGCACATAGGAGGTTCTTAGTAAAGGCTTCCTGACTTCCTGACTCAAGTCACCCAGAGGTGAAGTGAATTCTTCAGTCATAGAGGCAGCTTAGTAGTGTGGTGGATACAGCACAGTCCAGAAGACCTAAATTTGTGTCTTTCCTCAGACATTTTAGTAGGTGTGTGACCCTGGGCAAGGCATCTAAACTTGCGGCCTCAGTTTTCTCATCTGTAAAAAGGAAGTAATAATACCTACCTGTTAGCATTATTGCGAGGCACAACTAATATAGGTTAAAAAAAGTGCCACATGAATGCTGGCTATGGTTACGGTCACACAGCTATTAAGAACAGATGATATTTAAAACCCAGAACTTTCTAACTCCAGAGATGAGCCCAGGACTCAAAAAGTTCTCCAGCATTTATTTGTGTATTGAATGGTTGTGATTCCTATAAAAATGGGCTGCCATAGAACAAGCATATCTCCTCTGTCTTTGAAAGAATGGTGTGTATGTAACTTGGTAGGACAGGGGATCTAATGCCTGGGTTGATGTTGCCTCATCAGAGAGCCCTGCCTCAGTTATTGCCGGCTAGGTCAGCCTTCAGCCTGCTTCTCTGCAGATTTAATAGACTTTGGATCATTGAAGATTCAAGGACAGGCCTCACCCAGGCTAGTGACTACATGCTCACATGTCTCATAGCTGCTGTGAAGTTGTAATTTTTATGGTATTAGAAGCTATGACTTGATCTTTGCAATTATTGACCCCACTTATCTCATTTGTGCTTGACAAAGTTTATCCCTTGATTAGAGAATGTCCTTAGTAAAATTAGTAAGCTTCAGTCAACAATCACTTCAGAAGCACTTCTTGTGTGCCAGGTGCTGGGTGAGGACTATCTCACCTTGGTATCTATCCCCTAAACACCTAACTCAGGTGCTTAATAAATGCTTACTTGCTTGATTTTTATTAGAACAGCCCTGGGCAGTCAACTGGGCAGAGCAAACTCACATGGTGGTAGACCCTGCCCACCCAAGGTCAAGAGGTAGAAAATGCCTAGATGGAAGTCTCCCATTGACCCTGTTAAATAGATATATGAATGTTAAAAGCACAGCAACAATGAAATGGATGTGTTAAGCATTTAGTACATTGCAAACCCATAGTTTTACCAACCAGATCCATCTGTACCTAACTCTATGCCCAGGAGCTGCTTACTGTTTAATTGAGAATTCCCCTTCACAATATTCCCTTTCTTGGCTGAATTACCGTAACAGGGATTAGCAGAATGTTATTTTATCTCTCTGAGTCTCAGTTTCCCCATCTATAAGATAAGGGTAACAACTGTATTATCTACTCTTTAGGCTTTTGTGAGAGAATCACATTGTAAACCGTAAAGTACTCTATATGTGTTAGTAATATTAATATTGATGATCTCAGATTTTTCTATAATATTCATACTGCATCTCTCCAATGGCTCTGGATGCAACTGGTGGTGCAGTGAATAGAGTATTGGGTCTGAAATCAGGAAGAATTGAGTTTGAATATGGTCTTAGGTACTTACTATACTCTGGACAAGTTACTTAATCTGTATTTGCCTCAGCTTCCTCAACTGAAAATTGGGGAAAATAATAGTACCTACCTCATAGGGTTGCTGTGAGGACCAAAGGAGATAATTTGTAAAAAGCACATAACAGTGCTTGACATGTAGTAGGGTACTTATATAAATGCTTATTCTTTACTCTTACCCTTAACCTTTTTGATGGTTCTGTTTCATCCTGATGGGGTACTTGAACCCCAGCCCTAGGACCATATCTCTACCCAATGCAATAACTCATTAGTGGGCCCACTGGGGCAAACTATCTCTCCTTGTTCCAAGACCAAGTTGTAGAATTCCCCTTGTATGTACAGGACTATCTTGTACCAAAAGAACTATCATATACTGATCCCCACAGTTACTGTATACAATCCAGACATCAAGCTATAAACATCAAATCCCAAAGTTATCTTGTTACAGACATAGATGTACAAATACACAGACACCTTAGAAGTGCACCCCCATGCCAATAGTGAATGACACCTGTTCCTAAGGTATAGAAACTGTATGTTCACCACCTAATTAGAATACTTGCCATGCAACTCACTGTACTTTTTCTATATAAGTCTTAGTATCACTCCTGTTAGGTTGTGAGTTCCCTAACGGAACTCTGTCTGCCTTTATCAGCATCATAATAAACTTTGTGCCACCTGACTAGAAGACTGCTTGAGTCCGTGAATTCTTTCCAGACAGCTCTACCCTCTACTGTGGTATTTTGGGGTCCCTGTTTCCCAAGCCTCATCAATCCCCCAGAGCTTTGCACTCAGGGAGTCTCACTATATTATTCACTGACTGATTCACTTTTCCTGTCTCTTGACTACTCCACTTTCTCTGAAGAGATGAATCTCCTTCCTGTAAGTCCATAGGAATCAGAGCTGGAAGAAACTTTAGAGGTCTACTGCAATCCCAGAATTTTACAGTTGAGAATACTGAGATCTTGTGCCTGGTCACCCCTGGTGAAGAAGATTCAGCATGTCAGCTGTGGCTCCTATGACTCAGTGTTCTGTTATACACCATCCTGACCTCTTTTCCTCCTTCCAATCCCAAATCAATAGCCACAGGGATCCAGTTACTTCCCTTTCACCAAGCAAATTTCACAATGGTTTTCCCTACACTATCAGACTGGCAAGAGCACTCTGACATTGTGGGGTATTCTCTAGACTCCAAACCTTATTACATGAATTCTAGAGGGAGGAGACTTGTAGAAGAAAGGAATATGTTGTAGTAGAATTAGTCAATTCACATGACTCATTCAGGATGACAGAGCTGAGGACTTTCCTGTTTGTTTTGGTGGAGGGGGGCGAGTGGGCAAATGGGACACAGCAGAAAAGCGCAGCCAAGTACCCTGTGAAGAAATGCATTCATCAAGAAAGAGAATCGATACAGAAACTTAAATGATGTGCCCCAGGCTCCTCTGATGCCACGTGATCACTACAAGGAAACTGAAACTAAGATTTCAAGGTTCCTAGATCCACCGTCAGAGATGAGTCATTTGTGATACCAGCTGCAGAAGCTAAAAAGTAGAGAGAGAGCCAGTAGTAAGTTATTTTGAGGGCTGACAGGACTTTTGGTGGCTGGCCGAGTGGGGTCCTGTCTGAAAACATAGAAGGTGAGAGCACATTCATTTGGGTTTCCACGAAGAAGTATATTGTTTGTGGCTAAACTTAACTGGTGTTGATATCACCTGACTTGGGGGCCAGCCAGGATCTGTTCCCGATCCTGTCTAGTTGGTTAGGGAGGGCCCAAGATCTCTCTCTCTCTCTCTCTCTCTTTCTCTCTCTCCCCTCTCTTCTGTCCTTCTGTCCCCTCCTCATGCTTAGTGTAAGGAAACTGGTTGGTTTGTCAGAGTGCCAACTCCTACTGTTACCAGGTGGCATTTGTAACAAAGGGCAGAGACTATTTAACCTGACTGCTAAGCTTCATAGAGCTTAGTCCAGAGCCAGTTCTCCTGAATAAGTCCAGGCACCATTGAACTCTAATGATGGTATAATCAGTCAAAGACTCTCTAGTCACTTCTCCATGATCTCCCTTCTTAGAGCATCTGAGTGCCTGCTAACCATGTGGGACCATACCAGGGAGGACCAGATCATCGCCATGGACTGTGAGATGGTAGGAGTGGGACCTTTCCGAGAAAGCGGACTGGCCCGGTGCAGTCTAGTGGATTATCATGGCTCGGTGGTGTATGACAAATACATCAGGCCAGAAGGGACAATCACAGACTATCGTTCCCACGTAAGTGGGATACAACCTGAGCACATGCGGACAGCTGTACCTTTTGCAAATGCCAGGGAAGAGGTAAGTGAGGGGACCAGACTAGTAGGAGACTGGGCAGATGAAAAACATCTCTAGTTCCATGGTTTTGGTAAAAGGGATTTCTGAACAGCAACTCTGTAACTGGAAACTAATGATGAATCACTAGAAAGTCACCAAGCCCAGCTGGCTGATGAGTTTCCCACAGAAAGTCCCAGGTAACTTAGCTGTATGGGAGCTAGAGATCAGTCCCTCTGACCTCACAGACCTGGAAGGAACCTTAGTAATCACAACTCTTGAAGTTTGCAGATGAGTAAATCAGGGCACAGAGAAATAAGGTGGCTTGTGTTTTGTGATACAGCCAGTGACTGCCAGGTCAGAACTAAGTCTTAGTTCTCAGTCTAAAACACTTCTCATTACACCATGACAGTACCCGATAGGACAGCTGTGATCATGGTACTCTGGCATTCTTATCAGACAGCTTTCTGTGTTCCTTGGGACAGGGCTGGAAGAATGAATTGATGAAGGGGTGGTGATCCATTAGGAAACACAGGATGCCACTTGTGGCCAGAAGTTGGCATTTCCTTCAGATTTCTGCTCATAGCATAGGCAGCAGGAGTTAAAGACTGGAATTCTATAGCAGGCCTGAGAGGCTTTTCCTGATATGATTTTCATACAGGATATAGGACTTAGTGGGGCAACAAAGACCCTGTCAATCTTTTAGTATAATTATATGGTCACTAGGGTTCTCTTCTGAATGCTATCTTTAACCTACTGGTTTACTACAGGTCATATTCTCCTATTGCAAATTTGTTTCCATATCTTACTGAAATGAAAATTCTGTAACTGGTCAGTCACTCACTCCCCATGACCACTCTCAGGACCAGTGACCTGGATGAAGCTTGATTTTCTATATTAGTGAGATTTGGGAGAGGATAAGGAAATCATAGTTAATCAAAATGTCACAATGGGTTCCCCTCACTGGAAGTATTCTGTCACAATGGGTTCCCCTCACTGGAAGTATTCTAATGGAATACGAGTGGCTAATCAGTCAATTTGTTAAGCACCTACTGTCTTCCAGGCACTGTACTTAAACATTGGACATACAAAAAAAAAGGGCAAAATACAGCCCCTGCTCTCAAGGAGCTCACAATGTGCAAACAACTCTGTATCAACAAGACAAACTGCAGATAATCCAAAGAGAGACGGTATTAGAATTAAGGAGAACCAGAAAAGGCTTCCCGTAGAAGGTGGGATTTCAGCTGGCACTTGAAGGAAACCTGGGAGACCAGGAGGCAGAGAGAAGGAGGGAGAGCATTCCAGGCATGGGGGACAGCCAGCTGGAGAGAGGATTCCAGCCAGCTGATGCCTTGAGGGTCCCTTCTATTCTTAGAATCTAATCAGTCCAAACCTCGTTTTGGCATCAAACCAAAGCAAAGGTAAACTTGGGTTGATTCCCAGTTTCTTTCTGCCTGGGCACATAATTGGGAAGCTAAGAAACAGTGAGACAGCAGCCAGCAAAAGGGAAAGGGAAGGGCAGCCAAAAGGCAGGACAAATAAAGGAAATGGCCATTGCAAGACAAAGCAGTAAGAATCAATCAACGCTTGTAATGAAAAGTCAGAGGCACTGGGTTAGGTGCTAGGGATACAAATACAAGGAACGAAATAAGCCCTACATAGCTCCCAGGGGATCAAGTAGCACCTGGGGGGTCCAGTGAGAGCACCACCCTTCAGTCTGCCTAGTTAGCCTTGGGATGGGTGAAAGTGCTATCTATGGATCTGAGCATTAAATTCCTAGAGATTGGGAACCCGGAGACATGGTTCTGGCTCTGTCACTAACTGGGTGACTTAAATCCCACTTGCTAGCATTCTTTGTTGGCATGTTCTTTCTGGTTTCCCCCTACCCTGCCCTCCCTCCACCCCCTAGCTAGGTGGCAAATAGAACAGAGAGTCAGACCTGGAGTCAGGAAGACCTGAGTTTAAATTCAGCCTCAGGTACTTACTAGCTGTGAGACTTTGGGCAAGTGATTTCACCTCTGTCTGCCTCCCTTTCCTCAACTATAAAATGGACTCCCACCTCCCAGATCAAATGAGGTAATAACTGGGAAGTGCTCAGCACAGTGCCCAGCATATAGTAACTGCTGAATAGATGCTTGTGTCCTTCCTTTCTTTCCCCCTTTCCCCAGAATATAAGCTAAGGAATTTGTCTTCTACAGAAGAACTTTTGCATTTTGGTCTTTGTATCTCTAGGGCCCAGCCCAGTACCTGGCATATAGTAGGTACTTGATAAATGCTTGTCAAGGGAATGAATAAATAAATCACTGAACTTTTCCAGAAAAGAGTAGGTAGAGCCAAATGATCTCTAAGGTCCCTTTCGGTCCTAGCATTCAATGACTCGCTGACGGTAGAGGGCCTGAGAGGCCTGATTTGATTAGTGGGCACATTCTGAAACCTTTGGAAATGATGTAGATCCAGCCCTTCTGAAAGAAAAACCTACCCCCTGAAAGAGCAAACCCATCGTTTTGTTAATTGTTAATAGCACAGACCACTCAGTTCAGTCAGGGCCCAAAATCCATTCCAGGATGGACACAGTGAAGTATTTTAACAGACCTAGAGAAGAAAATCGTCCTCCATGCTCCCTGCTGCTTTCTTCAGGCTACCTTCAAATGCTTCTGCCATCAAATGTATTGTTGCTCTGACATTAATCAATAACAAAAGCACTAGTGAAAGCTTACATGGATTGACAGTGCTTGAGATGGATCTTTTTAAAGACCTGATTTCTTTTTAATAGGAATGATTGTGTTCCTGCTGGCTGATGATATTAACCAAGTGCCAAATCACTCAACAGCCTGTGGCTCTCAGACACTCATCCTGTCAGGCGTAATTCGATTTCCAATCAAGTGCATAGTGCCCTTTCCCCATGTACATCTTGAGCCTTGCTGGGGAAGGCTGTAATAGCTAGGAATGTTAACAGCTGTCTCTGTGTTGAACTAAATGGAAAGAAAGATGATCCCTCCAGTGGCAGTTGCATGCATCAGATTAATGTATTTTTGCAATTCTTCTTTTAAAGTGTTTTCGTTTTCTACTTTCATTTTCTAGGCTGAGTCCTGCCCCCAAGAAGAAATGGCCCTTTCACTTCCTCCTATTTACATCAAAGGGGGCAAAACTCTCTTTTGAATTCTTTAGAATCATTTTTGCATTTGTACATATATATATACATATATATGTATATACATATATACATTCACACATACGTATGTTGAATCTGGAATGAAAAGAGAACTCGGAGAATCATGAATTTAAAGCTAGAAGATGTCTTAGAGTTTATTCATAAGATTATGGATTTAAAAGTGTAGCTAAGTTCTTAGAAACTATCTAAGTTTCTTAGAAACTCTTTAGTCCAACCCTTTTAATTCACTGATAAGGAAACTGAGGCCCAGAAATGTAACTGACTTACCTAAGGTCACACAGGTGATCACACAGGATCAGAGGTGGGGATATCAATCCAGGTCTTCTGACTCCAGCAGAAAAACCATTCTTTCCATTTTAATCCCTCTATTCTACACACACACACACACACACACACACACACACACACCCCAGCATTTTATAGATGAAGAAATTGAGATCAGGCAAGTGACATCACACAGGGATTTGAATCTGGGTTCCCTGAATAAAAATTCAGCATTTTCCCCACTATGCCACATAGCTTCCATTGGTATACTCTTCAGGGCTTTATTTACATTCCATTTTAGAGACAGAGAAACTGATGTCCAAGTCCAGGAGGCATATTTCTCTATCCACCCATCTATCTCCATTCATTCATCCATTTATTCATTTTTCTATTCATCTACTCATTTATTTATTAATTCATTTGTTTATTTATTCATATTCAATCTGTGATTTTATTGGAACTCCTGCCATGGAAACTTTATCTGTGTGCTTGTCTTTCTAGTTTTCCTTCCATTCATCTAGCCATTTATTTATTTATCTGTAAATCTATTTATCCTAAGTCTGTGATTTTATTAGAACTCTTATACTGGAAACTTTACTTATTAATTACTTAATTATCTTTCTATCACTATATTTCTTTGTATATCTACTAATCTATTTATATAATTATTTATCCTCAACCTGTGATTATATTGGAATTCCTTCCATGAAAGCTTTACTTTTTTCTTTTCTATCTATTCATGCATTCATTCATTCAGTCATCCACTTATTTAACCTGAACCTGAGATGTTATTGGAATTCTTGCCATGGAAACTTATATACTTATCTATTTATTCATCCATTCATCCATTCATCCATCCATCTATCCATCTATCCATCCATCTTTCTTTCTTTCTTTCTTTCTTTCTTTCTTTCTTTCTTTCTTTCTTTCTTTCTTTCTTTCTTTCTTTCTTTCTTTCTTTCTCTTTCTTTCTTTTTCTTTCTTTCTTTCTTTCTTTCTTTCTTTCTTTCTTTCTTTCTTTCTTTCTTTCTCTCTTTCTTTCTTTCTTTCTTTCTTTCTTTCTTTCTTTCTTTCTTTCTTTCTTTCTTTCTTTCTTTCTGTCTAGCTAGCTAGCTACCTAGCTATCTCTCCCTGTGATTTTACCAGAATTCATGCTATGGATACTTTACCTATTTATTTACTTACCTATCCACTCATTTATTCACCCACCTATCTATTTATTTATTTATTTATTTATCTTAAACCTGTGATTTTATCAGAATTCTCTCCTTGGAAACTTTATCATCTATCTATCCATTCATTTATCTACCTTTTCTATGATTTTATTGGAATTCCTGCCATAGAAGCTCCCTCCACCAATGAAGATCAATGATTCATCTGTAATTTTTGGTATTAGAGTTGGTTGGAGACACTGGGAGGATAAGTGACTTTCCCAGGGTCACGTAGCTAGGGAGTGCTTTGACTCTAGAGCTTGGCTCGAGGGTTGGCCTCACAGTAGTATTTGATAATACCTAACATTTACATTTTGCTGTTGTTCAGTTGTGTTTGACTCTTCATTACCCCATTTGGGTTTTCTTGGCAAAGATACTGAAGTGGTTTGCCATTTCCTTTTCCAGTTTGTTTTACAGATGGGGAAACTGAGGGATATAGAGGTTAAATGACCTGGGCAGGGTCACCTGGCTAGTAAGTGTCTGATGCTAGATTTGATCTCCAGGCCTGGCATTCTATCCACTGTATCACCTAGCTGCCCAACATTTATATAGGGCTTTGCAGTTAATGAAGGGCTATCATATTCATTCTTTCATTTTAACTTGACAACGTCTGTAAAATAGAAAATCTAAGTATCATTATCCCCATTTGTTGATTAGAAAGCTGAGGTACAAAGAGATTATGTGATTTGCTTAAAGTCGCACAGCTATTAAATGGTTGAGCTGGAATCTGAACCCAAACCTTCAGAATAATCCAGTGCTTTTCCTACTTCATTCTACTTGGCTCATGGTGTGGTGCAGAGAACAGTACTCAGACAATGGGCTCTTATAAAATAGGAAGTGATTCTAGTGGCCTGATTCAATCCAATAGTGCTTGAATGGGGCAATGAGACAATTGCAGTACATCTGGAGTACCTCTTCCAAGATCAGTAAGGGTGATGGTTATTTCATTACTAAATTTCCTCTGGTGTAACATTTCTTTTTTTCAACTAGGAGCAAGAAGTGGACTTTGGGTAGAAAACAAGTGAAGGACCTGGCTTTGGGTTTGCACAAGGGGGTGGGGACTTAACACTTAATAGTGGCCAAGTCCATGTCAACCACACCTCGCTCCTGATCCTGACTTAAAGAGTCCTAAAGTATGGGCTGACGTTAGTACTTTCCTGTTACAGCCTCATCTTGACTCTCTGTCTCATATGCCCTCCCCTCCCTGAACCTTCAGCCTAGAGGTGTTGGAAGAAGCCTTGACTGGAAAAGGTGTCCAACAGTATTGTATAGAATCCTACCTCAACTGCTAATGAGGGAGGTACAGATCCACAGCTTTTGAACATCAGAAAATTTCATTCTTCGTTGGCTCAGTAACATTCGTTTTGTGACTTCAAATCATAGGGTGTCATAGTGATGGCCTAAGACATTGAGAAAACAGTAATATGGAGTGGGGTGGTTGTGGCATTGGTGTTGTATGTAACTTTTAAAATAATGTACTGTCTGAGTCTACTTAGATACCCTATCACTAGGCACATGATTGGTTTTCTCCTTAAGCCATATCCTGTCCAGTAGGGCGCTTATGGTGATCAGAGAAGATGTGGTCTTTCCCCCTTTGCTTAAGCCATAAAAGGAGCTTGAAATGAGACTTTGGTCTTTTATAGTTTGGGACTGATGTGTAAGGTGATGCATGTGTCTTGTGTCTCCTGGTCTAGATCTTGGAACTCCTCCGAGGCAAGCTGGTGGTAGGTCATGACCTTCGCTATGATTTTAAAGCACTGAAGGAAGATATGACAAAATACAAGATCTACGATACTGCCCAGGACAGGCGGCTTTGGGAGGAGGGCGGCCTGGGGGGCTGCCGACGGGTATCCCTCAAGGTTCTGTGTGAGAGGATCCTCAGGAGAAGAATTCAGGTGAGACTGGAATTGGGACTGGGTTGTGATGTCATCTCTTTTTTAACAACCTGTGTTTGGAAAAATCAAGATCATTTTAGGATCCTATTATGATGCTCAGGCACTGAATGACGACATTCTCCATCTATTTAATTCCAGAACTATTACTAGAAGAGGGCAAATCAGGATGTTCATCCTAGTGGGCCCTATGCCTTTTGGGCTCCTACCTACTCCCATACAACTCTTACAGTGCAATGATTCGGAGAGATAGCTCGATTGCCAACCCGTGGTAAAGGATCAACCAACTAGCAGTATGGTGGTGTGAAAAAGGCCAGAAGCGGAACTAGAAGATAGGGTCATTCTAGTCCTAGGATTCTAGGATCTAGAGCTGGGAAGGACCTTAGGGATTATGTAGTTCAGGGATTTTTAACCTGAGGTCCATGGACTTCCAAAAGTAGATTCTTAACTTGGGGTCCTGGAACATGGATAGGAAAAAATTACATTACATTACAGTAATTTCTTATTGAAATCTAGAATTTCTTTCAGTTATTTGTTAAATCAACAAGTATTTAACTGCCCACTATGTGTTAGGTACTGTTCTCAGTGCTTGGGATGCAGAAAAAATGCAAAAAAACAGTCCCTGCTCTCAAGGAGAACTCACAGTCTAATGGGGGAAACAACATGGGAACAATTATGTACAAATACGATATAGATGGGATGATAGGCTGAGATAATCTCAGAAGAAAGATACTAGTATCAGGGGGGATCAGGAAGGGCTTTTTGCAGAAGGTGAGATTTTTGTTGGGACTTGATGAGGAGAAAGAGAATTTCAGGCATGGGCAACAGCCAGTGTAACCAAAGGCATCCAATTCAAAAAAGCTCAAGAACCCCTGATCCGGTACTAGCTTTTGCATTAACCTTTGTCAAATCACTCACTTCACTCCTTCTGTGTATCAGTTTTTTTTTTATCTATAAATTGGGGATAATGCAAAACTGCCTGCTTCAAAAAAGCCTATTGGACTCAAACAGAATAGAAAATGTTTGAAAGCATTTTGAAAACTGTTATGTGCTCTACAAGTATGATTCCATTTCATTTGCAAAGGATCCTTATTACTATTCCTATCATTTACATATAGCTTGCTCTTGAAGTCCCTCCCTCCTTTCCACCCATAATCTTTATGTTGCATGTTTGCCTAATAAGGGGAGATGGTGACAGATAGCCTTATCTAAGTTTCCCAAAGGACCTCTGTGACCAAGACATTGATGAGGGATGCCAAAAACTGTTGAGGTTTCATGATGTGTTGTGGTGGAACCGTCTCAAAGAATTCAGAGTCAGAACCCCTCTAATCCAAGTATAGGCATTTATTGAGATTGACGCCTCTCATGAAGTGAGCTAATTTTCAAGAGGAATCAGCAACTTCAGAGAAAACAAGATATTTTTGTAGGGTAAAGATGCAATTACGTAACAGAAATTTACATAGAATATAGGAATATGATTAATATTAAAAAGGCAGGAGGAATTTGTTAAGGGATTAGGCAATGGAGGAGGGGTTCCAGCAACAGTGGAATTGCACATGCAATTACTCACAATGCATACACAGAAACCCATGATATTATAATAAACCTCTCTACTTCATAAGTTCACTCTCGGTCAGTTCTTTACTATTACTGCACAGGTTCCTACTTAGGGAAAGTCCCTTCTGTTGTTTTGAGGGCCCACATCCTGCTTAGGCATCCTGGTACTGCTGCTTTCTGATTGGCTGAGTGTTGTGGTCCTGTCTAGGACTAGATGGATGTGACTGTAGTTGAATGCATGGACACATCTTCTATTTCTGTGGCAAATATGAGGAATGGGTCTGGGAGTAGTGCCTAGGTAGAGGCAGTGGTTGGGTTCCCATCACATGGACATGAAAACTATGAGTTTCAGGGACACACCTGTTGTTCTAGTGAGCAGTGAGACATATATGAAGAAGTTAGGACATTGAGGGGGTGGCTATGTAGGTACAGTGGGCCTGTAATGAAGTTAGACTATTAGGACTGGGAGCAGCTCTATTAGGAGTCCATCATCCCCTCCCCTCAGAGAGCTGGAACCCTAACCAGTAGCTAATGTCTTCTTGAAAATGACAGTTATTGGGAGCCCAAGCAATCAGCACCCAAGCATTGACTCATGTGGTACATGTGAGGGTGTAATTTGAGGCTGGCATGGCAGAGATAAGTTAGAACAAAGAAAGGATTCTTTTTAAAAATTCAAAGCTCTATTGGACCTGGGAAGGGGGGGTAGTTCCTGAGGGAGTTCAAAGTAACATCTTCTTTTTAGGAATAAATTAGACGTCAGTCTTGGAAACTTGTAAGTGCAGAACTATAGAAACCACTCTAGACACCTGCAGGTCATAGGATCTGGAGACTGGAAGGGACTTTGATCCACTCAGTTCACAGATGAGGAACAGATGAGGTCCAGAGAGAATATGTGATTTGTCTAAGGTAGAATTGCTTGCAGAACCAAGATTCAAATCTCGTTCCTTAGACTCCAAATCCAACACTTTTTTTTATTATACCATTACTGTCTTTGGGGAAGCCTAGCCAGTCCTTCAGGAAGACACAGGTTCAGATTTGACTTCAGACACTTATTAGCTAGGTGACTTTGGGAGAAGCCACTTCACTTTTATTTGCCTTACCTGTAAAGTGTCAGTCATAGTAGCACCTACCTCCCAGGGTTGTTGTGAGGGCCAAATGAAATGATATTTGTGAAGTGTTTTGTACAACAGGAATTATATAAATGTTAGCTATTATTGCTATGAAATGTGATTATTTCACAGTTATGGATTATTTCCCAACTCTTCCAATAGTTTTTGTATGAATTTAGCCAAATTATATGATATTTCCAATTCAACAGACACTTATTAAGTGTCTATTATGGGCTAGGCACAGACATAATTCTGTAATCCTATACAATAGAAATATCTATCCCCATTTCTTATAGCAAGACTTAATGAAAACCTCCCTGAAAGTTCCCTGCAATATGTACATTTATGATTAGATTACTGTGAGATCAATTCTGACTCACATTTCTGTCTGGCTCTGGCACATTTGCCAGTGTGGACCCCATGATATTATTGCCTCTTTGCTTTCCAGACCACTGCTAGGGAAGCCAGGTCAATAAAACACCTCATTGGTTATTTTCAGCCTGAGTTGTTTCCTTCCGGTCTGGGACTCCTTAATTAAAAAATAGCTGCCAAGCAGTTTTGATCAACCAGCACACCAGCATTGTAGTACATTCCTGGATACACAGCCACTGATGCTCTTGCCAGGAGCCCTCTGATGGAGAAAGAAAAAGGACTTTTGCATTTTTGTAAACAATATGTTGTAATGAGTTTTATGGGGATATTTTTTTCATGGACAGAAAAGTCTGTGGACACTTCAGCTTCCTGAACATGACATGTGAGGGCTGCTGATGGTGGCAGTGATGGCGATGGTGGATTTCAGGTTGATTGCCATTTTCCATATTCTTTGACTCTCCTTTTAAGATGTGGTTGCCATTTTTGCACATCACACCTAGTTTACCTGCTGCAGCATGGGAAATGGAGGTTCTGAATCAGTTCCTTCATCCTATTCCACCTCCCATGATGCTGAAGGATCTTATCTAATTGCTTCAGGGATTTCTCAGCTCTTTGGCAAATGTTGGTGTCACCTAGACAGGTGATACAATGGATAGTGTTGAACTTGTAATCAGGAAGACTTAAGTTTCCATCCTGGCTCAGATGCTTACTAGCTGTGTAACCTTTTTCAGACTCCATTTCCAATTCTGAAAAATGGGAATAAATAATAGCACATACATTGAAGGGTTGCTGTGATGATAAAGTACGTAAAACTCTTTGTAAACTTTAAAAGCTCAATATAAGTGGGGTCACACTACCAACATAGTGGTGAGTATCCATAATGTTCTAGTAAAACCGCAGCCTTCCTATCTGTATTCCTGTCACAAGAAGGAATTCTTGGAAGAATTAACATTTCACAGGGGATAGAATATAGTTTGCAGTAAGAAGACTTTGCAGATATAAGGAACTTCTAGAAGAAAGAACTGAGAAAGGACACAATAGTGAGCAAATAATACTCAGACACTAGCTGTGTGACCCTGGGCAAGTCACTTAACCCTGTTAGCCACAGTTTCCTCACCTGTAAAATGAACTGAAGAAGGAAATGACAAACCACTCCAGTATCTTTGCCAAGAAAACCCCAAATGGATCAGATATAACTGAAACAACTGAGGAGAGAGATAACTTTGGGGTCTCCCCATGTCCTTGGTCTAGACCAGATAATTCTCTAGGTCCTCAACTGCGGTCCTTTGACTGAATTCAAATTTCACAGAACAAATGCTTTTACTAAGGTCTGAGGACCAAGAGGGATATATGTGGCCTTGAGGCCACAGGTTCCCTACTCCTCGCTTAGACCTTTCCTTAAGCAGAGGCCCTGCTCTTCCTCCTGGGCCTTCCAAAACTGTGGTCCTCAAGGGAGTCAGAATACAGCAATTCTATGGCTTGAGGCTTAATAATTTCAACAACTCACATTCATATGTCACTGTACAATTTATAAATCTCTCCTCATAACAGTCCCACAAGATCGATGCTGAAAGAATTGTTGTTCGCACTTTGCAGATGGGGAAAAAGGAAGGGAATAAGCATTTGCATGGCACCTATTATGTGCCAAGCATTGCACCTGTAATCATCATCATCATCATCAATATTATTATGGTCCCCAAGACAAAGAGCATTTAATTATACAAAGTATTTGTTGCTGCAGTAACAAACAGCTCAAGTTGTGTTGCTTAATCAGTCTGTTGGTGTAACTTACTAGGGAGAGGTCTTTCCCAATACCTTGGGAGCTGTGGCATGTGACCTGATTACTTGTTCCTTCTTTCTTTGCTTTCACAAATATATCATTTGGTCCTTACAACAGCCCTGTGAAGTAGATTTTGTTATTATCCCCATTTTATAGTTGAGGAAACTGAGGCAAATAGAGGTGAAATGACTTGCCCAGGCTCTCACAGCTAGTAAGTACCTGAGGCCAGATTTAAACTCAGGTCTTCCCGACTCCAGGTCCAATAACTATTCACTGTGTCACCAGCTACCACAAACCGATGAGTAAACAATTTGAATAGTCATTGAATATCTCGCAGCCCCAATTCCTTCTGTCTCCAAATCCAAGTTTCTTTTCACTATACCATTCTGCCTGCAAATCTTGAGTGTTTCTACAAATCAAGCCCTGGCTTCAGGGAGTAAGATGAGAATTAAACATCTAGCACCTTTGTTACTGAGGGATGAAACTGGTACTAGCCTGAGCATGGGCCCCAGTCATGGTGGACCTTTCCCAAATATCCTAGGTCTGAACCTCTTCACTCTGGTAACTGAATCTCTCTCTCTCTGTGTCTGTCTTTACAGAACAGCAAGTTTGGCCACTCCTCTGTGGAAGATGCTAGAGCCACCATGGAACTCTATAAAAGATCCAAGTTAATCAGGGCCAACTGAAAAGGGGAATGCAGAGGAGAATGACCTCTGCTTCAGAGAGCAATCTCAAGAGGATGGATGAATCCACAAAACCTTCTTCCCTTTAGAAACATCTCCCAAAGCCTTTCATTTTCTTGCTTTGTATTATGATAATAAAATGAATATTTTCTCTACTCAGATTTGATTTTTCTGCCACTATGAGCTGGTGTAGAGGTTGATGTTGGAAAAAAGGTTTATTTGGGGACATAGTCAGATGGTGCAGTGGATAGAGCTCTGAACTTGCAGACAGGAACACCTGGAATTAAATCTATCCTCAGACACACACTAGCGTGTTGACTGAACATATCTCTTCAAATCTGCTTGCTTCAGTTTTCTCATCTGTGAAATGGGGACATAATAGCACCTACTTCACAGGGTTGTTATGAGGATAAAATGAGATAATTTTTATTTTATGTATTTTACAAACCTCAAAACACTTTTTAAATGTTAGCTGCTATTATTATCATCATCATCGGTTCGATATCTTGCCTGCAAGACATTTGATTGTGTAAAGTATTTGTTACTACAATAACAAAGAACCCAGATTGTGTTGTGAACATAGTCTGTTTGTGTGACTTACTGGGGAGAGGTCTTTCCCAATATCTTGTGGCATTTGACCCAATTACTTCTTCTTTGCCTTCTCCTTTTCATGTTGTGTTAGTGTGTTTGTCTTGCGTAAAAGGAAGCTGGCAACTTGCTTACTTCCTTCCCTGAAAGGGAGGAAAGGTTAGGTCCTGTGTAAGCCTCTTTTGAACTTGGCTTCATACTTGTGAGGGCTCTTTTCTGGTAGGTGCATCCCACAGAGCATGAGGCCCCATCCCCAGGTAAAATGGGCTAGCTCACAAGTCAACTGGAAGGCTAAATATCCAGTTAATGCTGTGCTAACAGAAACCCAAGCACTCAACGGCACTAAATCAAGAAAAACATTTAATTGTAACAGAAAAGGAAGCATAACATGTTACAAGCACTCTCAGTACCCATTTCCCAAATGACTATATTGTCCTGCGCTCTCACATATAGGTGAGTGAGGTTTTAGACTTTAATGTATACCTTGTTTCACAACTGGATAACTTCTGAGTCTTCATAGCTCTGTCTCTTTCCCTATCTCTGTATCTCTCTGCCCTCTGTCTCCCTCTTGCTATCTCTCACTGTCTCTCTCTGTCTCTATCTCTGTCTCCCTCTTGCTGTCTCTATCTCTATCCATCTGTCTCCCTCTCTCTTGTGTCTGTCTTGCTGTCTTTATCCATCTATCTCCCTCTCTTCTCTCTGTCTCCCTCTTGCTATCTCTCACTGTCTCTCTCTGTCTCTATCTTTGTCTCTGCCTCCCTCTTTCTGTCTCTTTCTATCTCTATCCATCTGTCTCCTTCTGTCTTATCTCTGTCTCTCTCCCTTACTATCATCTCTGGTGCATCTAAGGTAGACATGACTCTTTGGGCAATGATCTATTGTCTTCTCGTTGTTCGGTGTCTATTTAAAGCTTCTAGGTGTGTCTTGGGGGCATGTGGACCAGATGTGGACTCTGTATGTATGTTTTGGGCTGAACGTTAGGTGGTGCTCTTGGCCTGCCTGAACCAGATATATAGCAACTGACCGGGATGGAACAGAAATGGGCTTTCACAAAGGATGCTTAGAATGTTAGAGCTGAAAGGAAGAGATCACATAATCTGTTACGGAGGTGAGAAAAATGAGAACTGGGGAGGTGAGTGACTTGCCCAGTATAATGGCTAGCATTTAGATAACGTTTTAAGATTTGCAAAGCACTTTACAAATGCCATCTCATTTTATTCTCCCAACAACAGTGTGAGGTAGATGCTATATCATTACTCCCATTTTACAGATGAGCAACCAGAGGCACACAGAGATTATATGGTTTTCCTAGGGTCAAACAGGTCATTAGTTTCTGAGATCGAGTTTGAATTCAAGTATTCCTGACTCCAGGAATCTGTTGTTTGTGCTATCTAGCATCCTCAAACTAGATAGTGTCACTTACCTCCCTGGAGAAGGGAGGTAGTGTGGTGTGAGTATTGAATTCTCACAATGGACCTGGAGTTATGAAATCTGAGTTCAAATTCCAGTTCTGCTTCTTCAAAGCCATGTGATCTAGGTAGGGCGAGTCATTTAACCTCTTTAAAAGTTAGTTTCCTCATCTATAAAATGAGGAAGTTGGGCCAGATGACCTCTGAGGTCCCTTCCAGCCTTACTTCTGTGACCTGTATGATCCTAAGAACCCAAGGCTCTTTATAACTGATCCTTTATAACCAACTCAACCATGCTTCCTCAGAAAAAACAGATAGCTGTGTATCAGGCAGTTCTCAAAAGGAATTTTTCCCCATGACATCACTCTATGTAAATATCACTGCCTAGGTTGAAAAACGGGAAGGTTCAGGTTAGGGTTAGTGATCTTAAAGTATTCAAGTGGTATCAGGTGCCAGCTGATGAGCTTGGCTAACTGGGAGAGGAATGGAAAGAAATGGAGGGGGGTGATTTTTGGGTCTCAGGGCTGGGGAACCTGTGGCCTTGAGGCCACATGTGGCCCTCTAGGTCAAGGTCAAGTGTGGCCTTTAAAGGATTCCCCACCCCTGGTCTAAGCACTGGGGTGTGTGCTATCTGCAGAGGGTGCTCAAAGTCCTGCAAACATCTCTAGGCTCAGAATTCTGAAGAGATTTAACTTTCTTTGGGGTTTGGGAGGGACCAGGAACACAGTTCTAACTTGGGCCTTCAGCCTTGCCATAGCAATCAGCTCATCAGTCTGCTAGATTTTTCAGTGAAGTTTACAAGATTCTAGATTTAGAGCTGGAAGGGAACTTAAGGGTCATTTAGTTTGACCCTTTCATTTTACAAGTAGGGAAACTCTGGCCCAGAGAGGTGAATTGATTTTCCCAAGGTCACACAGAGCTGGGAAGAGAACCCAAACTGGCTCCAAACCAGTGGCCTTTCTTCTATGTCATGTTGCCCCGCACTGTTCAACTTCTTAGAACAAGAGGAACAAGTAACTACTACTGGTCCACACATTGAAGTCTCATCTGCTGTACATGTCCTTGATCCAGTTGGAGACATTTTTGGCATTTGTGGATCTCATTCAGTTCAATTCAGCAAGCATTTTTTAGTCACCTAGTAGGGGTCAAGCATCATGCTAGGCTCTGTAGATACAAAGACAAAGCCTAAACAGTTCTGCCCTGAAAGAGCTTTTAGTCTACCAGGCTATTTCTAGATAAGTAGATGCAGATGAGCCAGTTGTACATTAGGCTGGAAAGGAGGAAGAGAGCCTCTTCCTTCCAGAAAAGTGAATTGGAGAGACCCGGAGAGAACATACAAAATGACTGGTGCCAATTGGAAACAGTCACCTACTGTCACCTAAAATGAGATGAGGGGAGGGGGGAGATGTAAAGCCCTGCTGCACAAAGGAGAACCTGTGAGGTTTTCAAGGCTACTCGAGAGTAGGGGTTCTAAAAATGGCCCTGTGGTCCTGAAAGAACCTGAATAAACTCTGACTCAGGTCTGTTTGCTAACAGATCCATCTTCCCAGCAGTCAGCCTGGCAAGAACCAACAAAGTCAAGGGTTGGAAAAGCCACAGGCAGACTCTCCAATCAGAACTCCCAGACCCTCCTGCCTAAGAGCTGGGAGATTCTGGAGCCAAGGGGCCTATGCAGGGGAAGAAGTGAATCCTTGCTCTGGGAGGCATCCCTAGTGCTTGGAATCATCGTACCTCAAAGTACCAGAACTCACAGAGGACGATGACTGGCATTCTGTTCTTCCCGCTACACTGGATTCATTGTCAGACCTTGGACTTGAACAGCAATTCCTCCTCTTCTTGGTGCCTCAAACACAGAGTAGTGGTACAGTACACTAAATTTGGAGTTTTAAGGAACCAGATTCGTATCCTGGCTTTGTTGCTTATCATTGGACAATTCACTTCACCAATGTCAGTCTCAAATTGCTCATTTATAAAATGGATGATAGGACACGATGACCTCATAAACCTTTTCCAGCTTTTGATCTAAGAGCCTATGATGCTACTTGAGGAAGCAACCGTGCTTAACGTCAGATAGGAATCCACCATGGAGTTGGGATCAAAGCCTTGCTCATGTTCGGGGACTTCAGATCTATTCTCCCATGCCAGGCCAACTTGTTCTCCTTGAAACCACTTGAACCATATTCCCTGGATCCTATTTCCCAAACTGCCCTGGATTAAGGCTCTCCTTCCTCAGCAAAGGATGCTCTGGTCAGCTCTCCCGAGTTGCCACCTGCTAAAAACGAAAACAAAACAAAGCAAAAAAACTTTCCCATTTTCAACCTCTCTCAGCCCCTTCCTACTAAAACTTTTCCTCCAACTCAAAAAATTCTCCACTCACTTCCAGGGACATTTTCTCTGCCCCTCAGAACTCACAGAGTCCCCCAAAGCCTGAAGATTCTTCCCAAATCTCCCAGGACATTTCAAAGCTAAGAGTCTCTTTTTCCACCATATCCTCTCCCAACCGAAGCCCACCTCTGCCAGTTACAGCGAATAAACGGTTGTTTCTGTTGTTTTGTTTTGTTGTGCTCTGTGTGTGTGACATTTATTTTGTGGTAACTAGTAAAGTCTATGGGGATAGGAAATAAGCTTATTATCTCACCTAGCGCAATGCTTTGTAGGCAGTAGGTATTTAATGAGTGTTTTAAAAATTGAATTGAAAATATAGACTAAGGATCATAGACTAAGAGTTGGGAGAGATTTCCTTCTCTCCCTCCCTCCCTAGCTCCTTCCCTTCCTTCCTTCCTCCCTTCCTTCCTTTCTTTCTTGACAATCAGGGCTAAGTGACTTGCCCAAGGTTGCACAGTTAGTAAGTGTCTGAGGGCACATTTGAACTTACGTTCTCTTGACTCCACTGTGCCACTTACAGGACACTTTATGTCATTTACTCCAAGTGTCTTCTTTTATATGAATTCCCTTCTACAAAAGCACTGGGATAAGACAGAGAGGAGTTGGTGAGAGGGAAGTTTCTCCTTGCTCCCTCATCCCATGAGTTGGTACCCCCTGCTATGTCTTCAGCAGTCCCCTAGAAATTCTGCTTGACACTAGAATTTACTCTGGAAACATTTTTAAGTGATATTCCTGGGCATTAATTGGACCATTGAGACTTGCTATCTGAGTTGCACCCTCCTGCATGTGTTGTTTCCTCTGTTAGAATGGAAGCTCTCTGAAGTCAGGGACCATCTCACTTTTTCCTTTGTATTCTCAGTGCTTAGCCCAGTGCTTGGCACATAATAAGTATTGAATAAATGCTTTCATTCATTTTCATTTTTCGTTTCATTCAAATAGAGCTTTCCTCCACATTTCTTTGGTCTCTACCCAGAACTGTGGGTTCCTGGAGTAGAACCAGAGAGCAGATAAGTACCTGGACCTAAAAACTGGTGGGATATTGTAAAATGTGTGCTGCATAAAATGCTTTGAAAAGTCAGACTGATCTGCTTTCTGAGGGGCCCTGAGAGTCATGAGAGAGCACTGAAAGACGGGAGTCACATTATATGGTAGTGGATTCACTTTCCATCTTTCAGGCACATAATTGATCCCTGTTGCTCTAGATGGAGGAGAGACCTGCCTGAGAATAGTCATTAGAAAAGGAGAGAATGGCATGGGAGGTGGGGCCAGGAGGGTTTAAGGGACTTGAGCAGGGGAGCTGAGATGAATGCTAACGGGACAATTTTGCCTCCTTTCTTCCTGAGATTTTGAAGGTAGACATGGGATGTGTTTGGGCTCACCTGATTACTTTGGCACAGAGACAGGAGGAGTCCAAACAATGGTTTCTTTGAGAAGAATAAATCTGAATCCTGGCCATTTACATAGCAGAAGCACCAGAATTGTAGAGGACATGGTTGCCCTTTAACCTAACCACTGAGCAGCCATTTGGGGAATCTCTATGCCATGTTTCATTATTCATTTCTAGCAATGATTGCAGCTAAACTGCAATATGAGTGTATTTTCCTTTGGAGTCATGTCATACTGGGACAGAAATAAGAATCGTTAATGAGAAGTGAGTCTTATTTGGAGACTTTCCTAGGATAAATTTTCAAGTGCTGAAGCCATGACATAATGATGAAACATTTTGCATCTTCAATCCTAGACTTAACTGAGAGGAATTTGGACCACAGAAGGGTTTACAGCAATTCGGAGGGTAAGCTTTCTGTACTTGGCAACATCAGCTAAGCAGCCTTTGCATATGGGGACTAGATTATTCTCTTGAGATAAGGAAACTGAGACCCAGATTGGTTAGGTGACCTGCCTGAGGTTATGCAGGTAGTATATATAAGAACCAGGATTTGAAGTTCAGTCTTCTGAAGGTTCCAAGTTGGCCTCTTCCTGGATCACACTCTGGGCAGAAAAAATAAAAGCTGTGTGAAACTGGAGCTCCTTCCAGAAGAAACAAAATTAACACTGAAAGATGCAAGGATATGAAACCTGGCTATATCAGTCATTACTGAGGACAGAATGAGCCAAAATCCCCTTATGTTTCCTGCCAAAATATTCTTTCTGATAATATCCACCTGAACGGAGAAAAATATCTCTATCTAGAAGAAAAGAGACTTAAATTCTTCTTCTCTCCCCATCCTCCTTTCCCACTCTCAACACTTTCTGACTTTTACATATAAGCAAGTCAAATCTGACATATCATATAATGGTCCATTTCCTCCTTACTGTTGATCCCCTTCCCCACACAAACCCAGTCTTGGATACTATTGTCTCAGAAATATATTTACACCGGAACTTCTGTTTTCATTACCAGAAGCCCTGGCTAATTTCCTGCATAGCATTCTGGGGGGTTGAGATGTGCTTGGGAAACAAATGGTTTACTCATATGTGGCACAATTTATCCTCTCTATGGAAAGAATGTATGTTTTTCGGGCTGTTGGAGAGTGTTTCTCTCTGCCTCTGTCAATCTTCTAGAACTTCCAAATCTAACTGCTCTCAACTCCCCTTATTCCATGACTTGTGGTGTGTGTTCTGTGGAAGAATCTCATTCCCTTTCGCTCTGTAATACCAAGAAAGACCCATCCTTGACCTGTGGCTTATGGAGCTGAGTCAGCATCCCTTCTATGGTTTCAGATGCCCTGGGTACCCAATTTCCCTGGTTCTATTTTTATGGGCTCAAAGCGAGAGGTTGGGGGTGGAGTGGGAGTGAGGTGCTGAGAAAGAACTTGATTCTCTGGGTTAGCCTGGATTTCTCCTTCAATATGTAGACTTTTGGGATACATATTTGGGCAACGGGTTGAGTCTGAAATACGAGGCCTATTTCTTACCAGGAATGTGTTCAGGTCCCTATATGTAGGCACTATTCAAGAAAGTTCTATGGCAGCCTAGCAAGCCCTGACTGTTTATATTTTCCAACAACGGAGAGCCAGAACATTTAACTTAAACCGCTCCATTGCTTCTTAGCTACGTGCTTATAAGTGAGTCAGTCTTGGAAGGGCAATAATACTTGTACTACCTACCTCATTGGTTTGTTATGAGAATTAAACATTGTTTAAATTATATTTTAACCATACTATATTCCTACCCCCAAACTCCTGTCCTTTTTCTCAGAAAATATAGAGAATTGGTTTTTGGTTGCTGTTTTAAAAATAAATTTTAATTTTTACATCACCCACATTTTCTAGTGTATCCTTCACAGACCCTACTCCTTCCCTTCCAGAAAGTCATAAAAAAGAGGAAAAAAAGTTTGACAAAACTAATCGGTCCTTAAGAAAATCTTATATCTACAACGTTCCACATAGATAGCCCCACTACATCTGCAAAAAAGATAAAATAAAATAAGGGAGGCACCTTCTACTATCTCTTTTCCAGAGCCAAGCTTGGTCACTATTAATTTCACACATTCCATTTCAGTTGTTTTGCTTTTATTATTTCCATTTAAATTATACTCATGTATTTTTTCCCCTGACATTGCTTACTTCATTTCGTCTCATCTCATGCTTTCTCACAATTGCTTGTGTTCCTCATTTCTTACAGCACAATCATATTCCATAATACTCATATACCACAATTTGTTTAGCCATTACCTGATTGATACACATTTGCTTTGTTTCTAATTCTTTGCTATGGCAAAAATTGCTGCTACAAATATTTTAGTGTGTATTGGGGTTTTCTTTTTGCCACTGATCTCTGTGGAGTATGTGCCTGGCAGTGGACTCTCTAAATCAAAGGGAACAGACATTCTTATCACTTTTTCTGAATAATTCTAAATTGCTTTCCAGATCAGTTTCACCAATTCACACCTCCACTAGCAGTTCATTGGTATGCCCCTCTTCCTATAATTTTTGCCGATTTGTTGGGTGTGAATTGAAATTTTAGGTTTATTATGATTTTCATTTTCATCACTATTAGTGATTTGGAACATTCTTTCATATGGTTGTAAATAGTTTGTAATTCTTCTTTTTAAGAATTGTTTTTTTAAATGTTCTTTGACCAGTGATCTACTGGGGAATAACTTTCAGCCTTATATATTTCTGTTATAGTTGCATGTATATTGTGGAAGGTACTTTTGTTTGTTTTTAATAATGAGAGTCTAGATCAATTTTCCTAAAATGCATTTATCTAGAGCAGGTTGTTGCAGGCCTGATCTAGAGCATAAGTTGTCCCACTAAATTTGTCATGGAACACTTTTGGGCTTAAAGTACATTGATAGAACCCACAAATTCCGGTCAGGAAAATCTTGGCATATGTAATACTAGGACAAAGGGAGCAACCAGTCAGGGTAATTTTGGAGCAAAATAGAGAAAATTAAAGTCATGTTCATCCCAAAATATTGTCCCATGTAATATGCTGCTGAGCTTGGAGTCAGGGAAACTCATTTTCTTGAGCTCAAATCTGGACATAACACTTACTAGCTGTGTGACATTGGCCAAATCCCTTAACTCTGTTTGCCTCAGTTTCCTTATTTGTAAAATGAGTGGAGAAGGAAATGGCAAACCATTCTGGTATTTCTGCTGAGAAAAGCCCAATAGAGTCACAAAGAGTCAGCATGACTGAAAAAATTTATCAATTTATATATAATTGTTATATATAATTATTACATATTAGATCGTATATATCATATATAATGTTACATATGTGTATAATTTTTTTCTCCAGTGGAGATCTATTCTGTTCTGGCTTCAAGGTATAGAAGTAACCATGGGTTACCAAGGACCATGATGAACAGATTACAAGATTTGATAGGGCCAATGATATACTGGTAAATGCATAACAACTGACTCTCTGGGGGGAAAAATGTTCTGACTTTGAAGTTTCATCTGCTTTATTATTTTCTCCACCACTTTTTCATCTGCACAATCAAGAAAGCATCAAATGAAGCCTTGATTTGTAGTGTTTGCCCATTTCCAAGGTATAAACGCTCATACTGAAAATTTAGCCATTGGTTTTCTCAAGTCAGTAGAAGCTGGCTCCAGAGTACTCCTGGATAGATCTTTCATGAAAGAATTCAAGTACAGACCTGGGGATGGGCTTAATGTTTATCATCCAAGGATCAGACTTTCTAGTTACAGAGAGGTTTCTCTGCATCAGAAGTTTGGGCACCAGGTAATTCCTCCCATCACCTTGTCCCCCATTCAGTTATAGCAAGCAATTCATAAGACTATCTACTAAGGTGTTAGAGCCTTAGGATCTGTTAAGAGTCCTTATATTGATGAAATCATAAATATTCTGAAGTTATGTCACCTCCATTTACCATATTATGTGGGAAAATATGGGAATCAAAATATTCACAACCAGAGAATGCCAGATGTTCACAAAAACAGTTTGGTCAAAGCTGCCAAAAAGACAATTTCTGAAAAATCAAATGATCTTAAATGAAAGACATAGGTTGTATGATATTAAAATGATTAAAGCCAGTCTGAAGCCAATAGGAAGATGGTTTGGTGACAAATTTCAATATGGTGCATCATTCTGATGATGAAGTACTATACCCAGTCACTCAACTGATATGGACTGGTGAGCTGATTAAGGCAGCTGGAGTCTCCCAAAGTCTTTTTCATCAATAGAAACAAAGATCATTATTGTTTTTTCCATATATTTTTCTCTCTTTCTTTCCCTAATCTAAATTGTTTCTTCTGGGGTTTTATGGAAAATTTGGCAGACAAGACTAAGCTGTGGGGGGGAGGAGCCAAGATGGCGGAGTAGAAAGACTCATGTATGCTAGCTCAGGAACCCACAGCCCATAAATTTCCTGTGAAAAGAACCTCCCACAAATTCTGGAGCAATGGAACCCATGCAGCAATGGAGGGGAGGAGATTTCCGTTCCAGAGAGCCCTGAAAAACTGAGCCTAAAGGTCCGTCGCCCACTGGACGTGGAGTGGAGCCCCTGTGCTGCCCTGGCCACGCTACCCCAGAGGAGCAGATCCGAGCAGGCTTCAGGGACGGAACCTCCGGCAGCCACGAAGGTCCCTCTACCCACAGGTGCTACAGGTCAGTGAGAGAGACATCTGGGCTGGCTGAGAGGGGATCAGGGTATCTCCATAACTCAGGCCCCCTTGGGAGGCAGCAGCAGAGGCAGCAGCAGCCCAGAACTCCCGGAGCAGACAGGAGCTCCGCTCCATTACTGAAGATCTCTGCATAAAGTCCCTGAGGGAACTGAGCCTGGGAGGCGTCCCTGCCCCCACCTGAGCACCAGAACTTAAGCTCACATGGAATAGCAGCTGCCCCGCCACTGAAAGCCCGGAGGCTGGGAAGCAGCATTTGAATCCCAGACCCCAAGCACTAGCTGGGCAGATCTAGGTGGGGGTGGAGAGGAATCTCAGAAGTCAAGTAACTGGCTGGGAAAATGCCCAGAAAAGGGAAGAAAAATAAGACCATAGAAGGGTACTTTCTTGGGGAACAGATGTTCCCACCTCTCATTTTTGATGACAAGGAACAATGCTTACCATCAGGGAAAGACGTGGAGGGCGGGGTCTCGGTATCCCAGACATCCGAGGTGGATGTCTGGTGGGCTCAGGCCATGGAAGAGCTTAAAAAGGATTTTGAAAATCAAGTTAAACAGGTGGAGGAAAAACTGGGAAGAGAAATGAGAGAGAAAAGCATGAAAAATGGATCAACACCTTGTTAAAGGAGACCCAAAAAAATGCTGAAGAAAATAACACCTTGAAAAATAGGCTCACTCAATTGGCGAAAGAGTTTCAAAAAGCCAATGAGGAGAAGAATGCTTTCAAAAGCAGAATTAGCCAAATGGAAAAAGAAGTTCAAAAGCTCACTGAAGAAAATAGTTCTTTCAAAATCAGAATGGAACAGATGGAGGCTAATGACTTTCTGAGAAACCAAGAAATCAGCAAACAAAACCAAAAGAATGAAAAAATGGAAGATAATGTGAAATATCTCATTGGAAAAACAACTGACCTGGAAAATAGATCCAGGAGAGACAATTTAAAAATTATGGGACTACCTGAAAGCCATGATCAAACAAAGAACCTAGACATCCTCTTTCATGAAATTATCAAGGAAAACTGCCCTGAGATTCTAGAACCAGAGGGCAAAATAAGTATTGAAGGAATCCATCGATCACTGCCTGAAAGAGATCCAAAAAGAGAAACTCCTAGGAACATTGTGGCCAAATACCAGAATTCCCAGGTCAAGGAGAAAATATTGCAAGCAGCTAGAAAGAAACAATTCCAGTACTGTGGAAATGCAATCAGGATAACACAAGAGCTAGCAGCTTCTACATTAAGGGATCGAAGGGCATGGAATAGGATATTCCAGAAGTCAGAGGAACTAGGACTCCAACCAAGAATCACCTACCCAGCAAAACTGAGTATAATACTTCAGGGGAAAATATGGTCTTTCAATGAAACAGAGGACTTTCAAGCATTCTTGATGAAAAGACCAGAGCTGAAAAGAAAATTTGACTTTCAAACACAAGAATGAGAAGAAGCATGAAAAAGTCAACAGCAAAGAGAAGTCATAAGGGACTTACCAAAAGTGAACTGTTTACATTCCTACATGTAACGACAATATTTTTAACTCTTGAAACTTTTCAGTATCTGTGTAGTTGGTGGGATTACACACACACACACACACACACACACACACACGCATACGTGCACATGTGCACGCACACATACACACATGCCCTCACACACAGAGACAGAGAGCACAGAGTGAATTGAATAGGATGGGATCATATCTTAAAAGAAATTAAGGTAAACGGTGAGAGAGAAATGTAGTGGGAGGAAAGAGAATGAAATTAATTGGGGTAAATTATATGTCATTTAAGAGGCAAGCAGGAGACTTTTTAGTGGAGGGAAAAAGAGGAGAACTGAGGAAAAAAAAACATGAAGTTTACCCTCATCACATTCAACTAAAGGAAGGAATAAAATGCACACTCATTTTGGTATGAAAACCTATCTTACAATACAGGAAAGTGGGGGAGAAGGAGATAAGCAGGGTGCGGGGGATGATGGAAGGGAGGGCAATGGGAGGAGGGAGCAATTTGAAATCAACACTCTTGGGGAGGGACAGGATCAAAAGACAGAATAGAAACAATGAGGGGCAGGACAGGATGGAGGGAAATACAGTTAGTCTTACACAACACGACTATTATGGAAGTCATTTGCAAAACTACACAGATATGGCCTATATTGAATTGCCTGCCTTCCCAAAGGGAACGGGTGGGGAGGGATGGATGGGGAGAATTTGGAACTCAAAGTTTTAGGAACAACTGTTTAGTATTGTTGTTGCTACTAGGAAAGAAGACATACAGTTAATGAGGAATAGAAAGTCATCTGGCTCTACAGGAGAAAAGAGAAAATGGAGACAAGAGAAGGGAGGGATGACAGAAGAGAGGGCAGATTGGTGATAGGGAAAATTAGAATGCTTGGTGTATTGGGTGGGGGGAGGGGATAAAAAGGGAGAAAATTTGGAACCCAAAATTTTGTGAAAATCAATGTAAAAAGTTAAATAAATAAATTTATATTAAAATTAATTAATTAATTAATTAAAAAAAAAAAAGACTAAGCTGTGGAAGCAGCATTCCTTGCTGTCACATGGCTGAGCTCAGCAAAGCCCCACAGCCTGCAATCTGTCCCCACAAGGCTCCCTCAATCCCCAGTAGTTTCCAGGTGAGGCCAATATCACCCTGTGCCATGAGGCTATCCAGCCTAGGGCGTTGGACACAGATGCTCCTATCTTTCCGAAGCACTTCTCGACAAAATCAAAGATCTAGGATGCTCATGGGAAGAAATGAGCAGACATTTTTTTTTCATTCTGCTTTTCAGTCCTGGCTACTTGTCTTTGGGTATTGGCTTCCTTCAGCTTCCTATATACACTGCTCTTCTTTGGGGTCCTGGCATCTGCCAGAGAGGCTCTTCAGAGTAGAGAGGAAAGTGAAAGGGATTTTAGACACTGGCCCAATGAGCCCCTCCTTGTAAGTTCTCTCAGGAATCTGTCAGGCTTTGGTGCAGAAAAAGGAGATGAGAGAAGGCTTCTTTGTTAGCACAGGGCACTGAACATGATGGTGAGGGGAAAAGGGCTCAGCAACCAGAGCGCTGTAGAAATGCATTATAACTCAACAGAAAGGGTCTTGGATCCAGGTCAAAGGCCTGGGTTCTTATCCTGCCTCAGTTACTTAAGATCTCTGTGAGTCTGGGCAAGTCACAACCTCTAATCTATAAAGCAGAGAGTTTGCTTTACTATGGGAATGTTATAAAGATAAAGTCAGACTCTATAAAAACACATGGAAATACAGGCATGGTGGATTGGAATGAGCACAGGATTTTGGATCAAAAGACCTGCCCAACCCAGATTCCAACCCCAGAAAATGTTTTCTCTGGTTTTTGAGTGGAGTGGTTGAAATTCATCTGTTAAAGTCATATAGTAACAAGAGTGATAGACTAGGAGAAAGGAGATCATAGTATAATAAATTTGGAGTTGGAAGGGACCTTAGATTTATGTTTTAGTCTGAGTTTTGATATTAACTATATAACTTTGGGCAAGTTACTTCTGCTCCCTGGGTTTCCTCATTTGTTTAAAAGCAAAGCTTTTATGGGTCAACCAACCCCATGTCTACAGCCTAGGAAAGGTGACCACCTCCTAGCCTGCTACTTGGCTCTATCATGTTCACTCTCATTACCCCCAAATTCTAAGGTAATTCAGAGGTATACTTAGATATTTCCTTACTAATTTTAAACATCGAAATACCTCTCATTAATTGATCAATTATCTGAGTCTATACTCTACTTGATTAAATATTATAATTTATATTAGTAATATTGTTATAATTATTATTTAAACATTTGTTAAATTATTTAATAAATTAAATAAACTAGAGAAATCTCTTCCTATAAGCATTGCATCTATGTTATTTGCACATATATACATATATCGCCTAGATTTAATAAATACCTAAGTTTCTGGCTATATAATTTGTTAACAATATAATCAATAATAATACTAATTAATAATGTCAATATTTTAGCTGTGAGAAAGATCATAACCAGAGTTATCTCTAACTATAGCTCTAACTTTTGGCTTTTCCTTACTTCTAGAAACCTTCCTCACCCTCCATTCAGCTTTCAAGATTGTTAGGTAGGTAGCCTAATGGTTAGAGAGTATGACTTGGAATCAGGAAAACCTGAGTTCATAATCCTGTCTCAGATATGGTGTGACCCTGGGTAAGTCACCTAATATTACTCATTTGTAAAATGAGGATGAAAACAGTACTTACCTGTGAGAATCTGTTGTTGTGAGAATCAAACATAAATATATATAGATATGTAAATATGTATATATACACGGACATTTGCAAAGCTTAAAACACTATATAAATACTAGTTATTGCTATTATTATTATTTTATTACTCTTTCTTAATGAGGTAAGAATTTTAAAAATTCCATTCGGAAAGAAATTTTCTTCATTCTCTTTCTCACTCACTTCTCAATTTATCTCAAGCCATTACTGCTAACAGTGTCTCCTGAATGACAGCTAAAATCGATCCCTTTGTAGGTGGTAGTTAAAACCTTTTGTTTCTTTGCCTACTCCTCTGAGATCAAGATTAAAACACATATCCTCATCAGTGACTTCAAGGCTTGGTAATTAAGCTGCCATTTCCCAAGATTCCTAGGCTTCTTAAAGGCACAGTAACAGCTTCCATAATTTGCATGGGGGATCATGGGGTGTGCAGAGAGGACTAGCACTTCTGATGTGAGGGCTTACTGAGCCCTTTTCAGGCTGCTCGTTCACCTTTGGTGTCCACCTTTCACCCAGTCCTCACCTGTGGCTCCACAAAGCTGTAGTACGTGCAGCAAACATATCCTGGTAAACCATCTTGGCAGATGGGCTAAACCATGTTGAACGTAGCCGACAGGCCTCAAACCTGTCGATGAGTTAGGGGGATGGCTATCCCAAGCACATAAAGACCTCCCACAGCAGAATGGGTAGATAACAATTTGTTTCAACAGCCATGAAAGCGGCTGAAAGAACTATGGAGTGCTTAGAGCTTGGTAGACGTTAAAGAAGCCAAGATCATCCACCACATTGGGCCATCACTACTTAACCTGACCTTTGTCCTACCACTGGACTTTGATGACTTAGAAAGAGACAGTGAGGCTGATGACTTTGCCTGCCTCACTTAAATCCAGTTCATATGTAAGTCAGGACATTCCCCCCATGATGTTGTAAATCCTCTTTGGAAATGAAGGACAAACAAGTGTGTGAAGAGAGAGGAGTGGATTAGAAGATTTGTAACATTTTCTAATTCTGTGATACAAGGTATCCTTTCAAATGCTGCATAGTAACTGAGACCCTACCCTTGTGGATATCAAACACAAAGTACAGGTGTGATTACCTGGTGGCCTTGGGAAGATCAGGTTGACTTGTTAATCATTCCCTGAGTCTGGGGATGGCTGTGTAGGTCCAGGGCACTTTCTTCCTGCCCTTTCAGTGCTTTCTGTAATAGCTCACTCCCTTTCAGGAGCATGGCAGACCCTTTCAAACAATCCATTCCTTTTCTTGTCATGAAAGTTTGGCTTGCTTTCAAACCCGGTGTAACAAAATGGTCTCCTCTGCTGCATTGTCTGTAAGGGATGTTAGAACAGAAAAACACCTCATATATTTTTTAAAAACAATTTAATTTCAGGGGAGATCAGACCTCAAAGACTATTCTTGCTCACTCCAATGTGTTCCCATCTCTCTTAAATGTGCGGATGAGGACCACCCCCCCCCACCCCACTCCACTCCATTCCCAATTTGGATTGTTCTGGCAGCTCCAACTTTATTTACAATTCCATCAAAATTAAATCTGCTCCTTTGAGTTTCCTCCTTTCAGAATCTTTTTCATGCAATCCAGTAAACAGAATTAACTCACATTTGAACAGACTTATAGCTTTTAATACAGCATCACACATAATGAGAAACCTGAAAACAATACTGCTTAAAGGAATTAGGAAGGGGGCTACTCTTCCTCTTAGCAATTGAGGAGAGAAGAAAACTTGGGACCAGACTGCTATCTCTTTCATTTTGCTTTCCATAGGACAGGCTGATCAAAGAAGAAACTAAGGACCCTCCAGGATGCTGTTCTTATTCTATTACCCCATAATTCTCCACCATTCTCAAGATCAAGGTCTCTCATTCTTTGTTCTCCAGGGTGAGAATTTCATCCTCTTTTTAAAAAGCCAGTAAGAAGCTCCGAGCTGGTCCCCCGCCAAAGACATTTGGTGTTTAGATCAAGTGTGACTAACTCTAATACCTCTAACATTTTTACTAACTTGAGGCAGAGATAGTATACATGTTACATTATTCTGTATGATGTGGGCATTGCTGTAGAAATGAGCCCAGAAACTAAGCTGTCCCTAAAACAAACTAGTAACCTTGAACATTTCAAAGATGTGAGATTTCACTGGTATTGGTATTTTTCTCACGAATACCAGTCCCATCTTTTTTGATAATTACTGAGATAAAAAAATTGTTCTGCAACTAACCTAATGCCTTGAGGAGGCCTCAGAGAAGGGTTTTAGTAGATTAAAATTTGAAAGCATGTTGAAAATGTGCCACAATTTACCTCTTCAGCCACTTGCTGCTACTGCTATTGTCAAACAGAGGATAACTGCGATCATTTAAGTATTATGGAGTGTGGGGGAAAATTCAGGTGACTGAGAAAATTCTAATGTTCCAGAAGAAGTAGAGAGACTGGATCTCCTTCAATCATTGTCCCCTTGAAAGTTCCTCCAGGTTCATGGCATTCTTTGGGTCATTATCCATTCAAAACTGTTGCATGTGGGCCCCCATCAATGTTTCTTTGAGTAGATAAACAAGACCTACTCCTTCAAAGCAAAATATATTTAATTAAATAGTATAGCAAAAATAAATAACAAAATTCTCTTTATTCCATATACATATTGGGTGGAAGAGAAACATAATTGGTCAAAGAAATGTTCAGGAGCATCACATGCCTAATGTAGGGCCAAGGAACTTATACACATGCTTAAGCAATACTTATAGTGAAAGAATGCGGTCATGGCAACTCATCCTCCTATGATGGCATGCCTACTGGAACACCGTTCTAGCTTTGATACTGCTCCCCAAAGATTCATCAGCATTATCTTTGGTTCTTGATATCATTGATATGCAAGCTGTTTTCTTCATCATTGCACTATGCTATATAGTCTTCTACTGGTCTGTTCTCTGCTGTACTTATATCTGTTGACGTATGAGTTCAGCTTCCCTCTCCTAATTCTTTGCCTTGGCCATATGCTAGTTCTAGGCCACATTCTAGTAGCTTTGTTTCCTTTCCCCCATAGGAGAAGGTGTCTGGAAAACTATTTTAATTCATAACTCTATGGCTGTCTCAGTTCTTTAATTTAGACTCAGGAAGTAGCCAGTCAGACAATCCCTTAGGAATTAAGTTTGTCTTTACAATTGCTTTTCTTCTGCCTTGGGTTAGCTACTCATTAATTTTAGTCTTCTCTTTGAGTTAGAGTAAGGAAACTTCCTTCTATTTTCATCATGTCCCTAGCTGGTCCATGAAAATGGCTGCAATCTCATTTAGAAAGTCTGGAGTAGAAGGGAGAAACTATTCATTTTTTCCCTGATTTCTTGCCAGCAATAAAGTGGTTGCCCTCCCTACAAAGTCAACTGTAATATCATGAAAATAGCACTGGATTTGGACTTAGATTTGGGTTGTGGTACTTGCTTACTAGTTCTCTTTGGGGCATTGACTAAAGTCATTTATCCTCTAGCCATGTAATCTGGCAGCATTGGAACCCAAGTTTTCTATTTGTCTTTCTGGCAGATCACAGTTTCTTTAGCTATTCAATGCGAATAATGCTTGCACTATTTTTCACAGGGTTTTTTGGGAGGAACAAGTTTTATAAATTATAAGGAGCTATATAAGTGTGAGTTATTATTATTATAGAGCTTGAGGGAGAAGCTGTCTGCTGACTTGATTTGGTACGTGTCTAGCCATACACTCTCTATCGGAAACGATAATAACTATTGGAGTTATGGGTAATATTTTCTTTTTTATTATCAATCAATCAACATGTTCATTTACTAAGTGTGCTAGGTGTTGTAGAGGATACAAAGAAGTAAATGGTAAAATTTAGCGTTCTGGGTAGAGGAGAAAACTGAGACTCATAAGGATTAAGTGATTTGTCCCAAAAATCACATAGGTAATAAATGACAGAGGTCAGATTTGAAACAAGGTCTCCTGACTCTAAATCCAACACACAAAGAGCTTGCAATCTAGTTCAGAAAATGAGCATTGTGAAAAGGGTAGATATAAAAGGAAAAAGATGTAGAAAAGAGACAAAAGAATGATAAGACTTAAACTCTGGTGTTCCATTGGCAAATACTCTCGGCTGGAGTACAGGCTAGGAGTGGAGGAGAAATGGTGGCAATGGTGGCCAATGCTGCTGCTTTTATTGAAGACCTTCCTAAATTCTAGAACCCCAGGTAGTGCTGGTTGGCCAGTGAAACTCATTGCCTCTAGCTAGACCCTTTTGCTCAACAATAGCTTTGGCTAAAATGGGTATTAGCATCTTATCCCGGGTACCTGTTGCTATGGACCATCTTATCTCCAGGCACAACTGTAACAGCTTTTGCCTGGTAGAGACCAACACAGAAAGCCAAGTAATATCCCTCCAGAGGGAGCTGAAAATGTGCCAGGCATTAAGGCATATACCAGTGCAGAGAATGGAGGGTCAGAGTTAAATTCAGGATCCAAGAGAGAACATAAATAAGTCTAGACCATCTGAAGAACTGGAGTTTCTCAGTGTATGATGGTAGCCAGGGCCTGGAAATATGACCTGTGACTCCACAGAGAGTATAAACTACCTTGAGTAAATGGAAACAGCAAAAGAAGCTCCAGTTATCCCATGGGAAAACTTGCACATCACCCTGGCACTATACCTACTTTGTTCTGTGCTGTATAATACCTGGCCTGGCCTGGGGCTGGTGAGAGATCTGTTGTTCTGTAACCCTGCTGCCAAGACCTGGGCCTCTTGTGAGTAAACTCCCTCAATTAACCCTAATGAAACCTATTAATAATCAAGCTGGCATGGGCCCCTCCTTCTTCGGGATCTCAGTATTCTCTTAGAGGGTATGCCAACCTACAATTGGCACCATCAAAGTAGAACAGATCCTGCCCCTTATATTTGGCATAGTTGGCAGCATATTGAAAATGAGATGGGAAAGAAAGGACTCTGCAGAGGAAATCCTAGCCATCCTCATGCCTGAGGAAGTGGTGGTATGTCTTCCTGGGAAATTCCAAGTTGACCATCCACATCCAGCTGGATGTGGGAAGGGTGGCCTGAGCTGCATGAGTATGGGATGCCTGGAAAATGTACATTGGCTTGTGCTTTGATAGGCTTCCATGTTGGGGAATCTCACATACTGCTAGGTGCTTGAGTTGTTTGAGTATTTGTAGGTTAGGTAAACGTGAGAACTTTCAGCATCATTAAGAGAGAACTTGAAATGGTATTTACCCTCTGGATTACAGGATAAAGAACAGATTAGCCTCCAGATAAAAGATGGAGGTGACTAGACATGATTTTGGGGGAAGAAAGAACAGGGAGAGTTCCTCTTTCTCTCTCTCCCTCCTTCCCTTTCTAACTGTGCACATCAAAGGGACCAGAGAGAGGCAGAAAGGGAAAAACTCAGTGAAGTGAAGATTATTTGGGTTGTGTGGTTTGTCCTTCATTCTTGAAGAGGACCCTGACATTAGGAAGACGATGCCATGACTTGCAAATGAATTGGAATACGTGGGGAGGGCTGGTTGGGATATGATTAATAAAGGAAGGGTCAGATCATGCAAGAATCAAGATAAGTGCTGCTTATAAAGGGTTATAATTTCTTAGGCTTGTGTGTGTGTCTGTGGCGGGGAGCGCCTCTAGAGGCATCTAGTAAGTCAGGCTAGGATACGTAACTTTTAATATTCGGGCCACCGTCTCACAGCTCTCAGTCTGTGTGTTTTTCTGTCCCTCTGTTTGTATGACATCTCAGTATTCTCCAGAATGTCATGCCACCCTACAATTGGCATAATCAGGGCAGAAAAGATCCTGCTTCCTTATACACAGGATGGAGGAAGTAATGGGGAAGCCCAAACCAGAGTGAAGAATTAGTCTGTATGGAAATTGAGATACACAGTACCAGGGGTATCAGTGAAAATGATTCAGGCTACCTCCCCAAGGCATCATCCTTTTATGGTAGTGGCACGTTTTCTCCACCCCCATCTTGTTTTGACATGGTATGGTCACAGTTTGACATATGAACCTTGATCCTCTAACTGATGAAGCTGCGAACTCAGTTCCTTCCCTAATATGCTTCCTTGGACTTCTCTGACGGTGGTGTGGTAGCATTTCATTGACAGAAGGACAGTCTCAACAATGGTAATACCTATCATATGCGGATTTCCACAGTGAGCTCCAGGCCCCTGTCTTTCTTTTAGGTACTAGAAGTGTGGCCCAATTTTCTTGGTGAGTAGACCACTGATCCTGATCACTCTGTACTTCTTGCCCAGGCACCATTAATGCTTATGGACAAGGAAACAATGAAGGGGGCAGTCAGTGTACTTGAGAACCAAAGTGAATAATAAATATAATAAAGAATCCCATAACCGCAGAGGTTAGAGAGATCTCTGGAGTCTTCTCATCCAACACACCACCTCATGCAGAATATTCTCCTCAATGTTCCCAACAAGTCATCATAAGCGAATCACAGGATCTGAGAAACAGAAGCAACGTTCGAGGCACCTATTCAAAACCACACCTGAAAATGTCAACTTTAAAGAGTTCATCCTAAAAAAAAAAGTAAACAAATTAGGTTGTATATGTATGTTTATTTCTCTCAAAGCAGGGGACATATGTGTATCCATGCACGTGGAGTACGTTTGAAAATAAGCTCATTTTGAGGTTGGGCGACACAGACTATATACTCATCCCTCCTCCCTTTCCCCTTACTCAGGATGCCTGTGTCCTTTTTCAGCCCAAATTACAATTCCTATAGGACAAAAGAGTGCTCCCAGGATGTCTAGTTTCTATCAGTCATAAACAAGGGAATGTCACAAGAAGGGAGTATCATAAGAGGATGGTGTCCATAAAACAAAAGGTAACAGAGAAATGGCATTAATCAAGAGAGTGCCTAGTCGGAGACTGCTCACAATCAGCTTAATAAGGGGATTCACTTGGCATTATAAAGGGGCTCAAGCAGATCTCCAAATAAGCTGCTCTTCAGCATACTTGACAAATGGTCATTTAGCTAAAAGACCCCTAGAAAGAGAGAAACTCTTCTTTTCTCTCCTCTGAGGCCCTCCGTTCTGCAGATGGAGAGAGTTTCAATTCTTTGGAAGCTTTTCTTTCCTTTAAACCATTGTCTACCTGTCTATAGCTTCCAATTGTGGGGCCACATGGAATAAACTTAATCCTTCTTCTACATTACAGTATCTCAGATATTTGAAGTCAGTTATGGTGTCCCATCTAGTTCTTATTCTCTTTAGGTTATCTATTCCCAGTTTTTTCAACCTGTCTCTACATGACATGATCTCAAGACCCTAGGTCATCCTGATGACTCTCTGGTGGATGCTCTCTAGCTTACCAGTGTAAAATGTGATGTGCATTGGACAGAACATGGCAGGCCTACCATTCCCTAGTGTCATGTCTCTCTTAATGCAGCCAAAGATCAGATCCACTTTTTGGTTGCCATAATGATAACTCACATTGAGCCTGCAGTTCTCTTTTATTATTTTTGAGATGAACGACTGTCTAAAAACATTTCACTCATCTTATACTGGTGAAGTTGATTTAAATATTGTGCATGTAAAAATATATGTGTGTAAATATATATGCACATAAATATACATATGTAAATATATGAATATATAAATATATGCACACATATGCAAATATATAACATATGTATAAATATATGATTTTCATATATACACACATATTATATATACATATATGTACTAAATATCTCTATGTATATTTATATATACATATATATGACTACGTCTATCCCTAGTCAATATCACCTTTCTTGATTCAGCACCATATCTAGATCTCTTTTGATTCTGACTCTGTCAATCAACCTATTAACTATACCTCTTAGCTTCGTGTCATGTGATAATTTAAAAAGCATTGATATCTATATCTTTTTCAAAATGATTTATAAAAATATTTAGCAGCATAGGACTGAGGATCTGAGGCACTTCACTAAAAGCTAACTTCTAAAATGGCATAACTCCATTAATGACTACTCTTTTCTTTGTTTAGTCATTTCATTCATATCTGACCATCTGTGACCCATTTGAGTTTTTATGGGCAAAGATACTGGAGTGACTTGTCATTTCCTTCTCCAGCTCATTTTACAGATAGGGAAACTCAGGCAAACAAAGTTAAGTGATTTGCACAGGGTCACATGACTAGTAAGTGTTTAAGGCCAGATTTAAACTCAGTAAGATGAGTCTTTCTGACTCTAGACCCTGAACTCTATGCACTGTGCCACCTAGCTTGCCCAGTACCTACTCTTAGGTTTGGCTGTTCAGCCAATTCCAAATTCTTGTAACTACTTAGTTGCTTGCTTGCCCACATCTTTCTATCTTTTTCCATGAAAATAATATAAAAGACTTTTTCAGAAACTTTGCTAAAGTCTAGACAAATTATATTTATAGCATTAACTTGATCTGCCAATTTTATAACTCTGAGAAAGGAATATAAAGCTTAGCCTTATAGGATTCTCTCCTCAATGAGGCCATGCTATGTCGTTATGACCATTGCTTCCATTTCTAGGTGTTTATTTATTATTCCTTTAACGATATTTTCTAAAATTTTGCTAAGAATTGAAGGCAAATTCACTGGCATCTCTTTAGCTTACAAAATTACTTTCCTCCCCTTTTCAGAGAATGGTGACATTGGCCCTTATTCAGTCCTAAGCACCTCTCCAATTCTTCCTCATCTTTCAAAGATCATTGACGGTAGCCCAGAAATCACATTTGACAATTGTTTCATTACCTTCATATGCAGTTTGTCCCAGGATACTGAAAGACACAGATATTGAGTGAGCAGAGCAAATTCTAGCTATTAGACCCTGGGAGAACATGCCTTCATTATGGAAGCCTCACTTCCATCAATTTCTAGGAAGATCTCCTAGAATGTAGGTTGCAGGAGGATAGCTAGAACTGTTCCTCCATACCCAAGGGATCTCTGGGTAGCTATGGACCATGTCTATGGCATTGGTATAGCACTTTGACTGATCGTAGGGTACCCTGCAAATCAGCTTTAGCAGGCTCCAATTCTCCAGGAAGTCACTGACTTAGGGAACTGAGTGCAGTGAACACAGAGAAAAGCTGAGTGGGCAAGTTACATTTCACACAAAAGGGGATAATGGCCCAAGTTATTATAACAAATCTCCATCATGGGAAGTAGAGCATTTAGTCATCTGGATGGCAAGAAGTGTAGCAAGAGAGACATTATTCACATATCCTGTCAAACCATTGTATTGACAAGCTATGGAAAGGTGCATCTTTACCTGGAAGACTATGAATAATACAGTCCAAATACATGAACTAAACTGGAGACTCTGATTAAAAATGATATGAGAGGCAAGCCATTAAACCATAAAATCTCCCTCTGTAACACAGGGTCACAGAACACCAACACAGAAAAGAAAGGAGCCATTTTGTTTATGCTGTCTACTATACTAAGATGACTTTGTATTCTGCGAAGAGGTCAGGTCCATGAAAAATTTCAGCATTAATTGCTGCCTGTGGGTAGAGGTAGTTGGAAGGCATTGCAGTAGGTATGATGGCATCCCCATTGGGTCTTTGGCCTCAACGTATACTCACAAGACTCACAAGACAAACTGGCAGAAATTTTCTTGTAGTCACGGCCGTCAAAAGTCCTAGGAACAGGGCTCTGTGACCCATGGCTGAGCTATTGTGATAGAAATGGAACATTCCTATTGATTATGGGGTGGGGACCTAGTTTAGACCTGTCCACTTTTAGAGAATTTTCAGATTTCCCCTTACATTTCCATGCCTAGAATTTCAATCATCATTCCGCTGACAGTAGCAAGAGAAGTAGATTTCTGTAAAGGTGAAACATGGCACATTTTCCATTTGGGTTCCAATTTTTACTCCATTCTAATAAAATGCTTCTTTGATTCTTTATTATGCCACCAAAACAATTTATTTTCTGGCCCAGCAACTCTCAAAGTCACAGAGGGGCAGCGATCTGCATTGGTGGTCAGGGGGATAGCCCCACCAATTAAATCGCAGATCTTTGACCCATTTTACAGATGGAAAAGTTGGTCCATAGTAGTATGGCAAGTGAAGAAGCTAGGATTTAAACCCATGTCTCCCTGTCCTGTGTTATGGACTCACTTGATATAAATAACCAAGAGCACAACACAATTCGTTCATCTTAAACAAGGGGGAATTTGAAACTGGATTTGTGTCTCAGTTTCTCTATCATCTGGACATAATACTACTTCTGATGCCCCACTGAAATTGCTTTGAATGCAGCAAAGGAAAGATGTGATTCTCAAAAAGGTCGACAATACTAGAGCTGTTGTAGTTAGAACCTTATGAAGTGGAAAGTGGGATGTATGCAGGAGCAGAGGAGTCTGGGAGATTCAGGGCTTGGAGAGACATGCAAGAAATTCATGGTTTTGGAAAGTCACTGTGGGGTTTTGAAAACTGGTAAGTGACTGAGGAAAGACATTTTATGAAAGTAAAATTTATTTACAGCCAATGAAATGGAAGGAGGGTAATAGAGGTCTCCCACAGCCCAAAGTTATCTGAGTAATTAGCAAGGGGCAATGAAAGAAGCAATCTAAACTGTAGGAGCCCAAGAGGGAAAAAACACCCCCACAAAGCAGGTGGAAATAAAGGGAAGAGTGATATAATTTGTCAGATTTCCCAAAGCTTCAACAGGACAAGAGCATCCAGAGCTCACAGAATAACGTATGGCAGAACAAGATTTTTTTTTTCTCTCCTTATTTTACAGATAAGGAAAATTGTGACCCACAGAATAGAGAAATGCCTTTTCCATGGTAATACAGAAAGTCTATAAATGAGCTATCTCTAGACTCCTAGCCCAGGTAAACTTTTATCAGACGTACTGGAAAAAACTCAGTATAGAGTCATTAAATCTAGGTTTTAGTCTTAACTCTGGTACTAATTATTTGAATGACTACTTGAGTTGCTTAATCTCTTTTGTAAAATGAAGGAGGTGCACCAGTCAACCAATCAGCAAGAATTTATTAAACACTTGCTATGTGCCAAGTACTGTGTCAGACCCTAGGGATACAAAGACAAAAATAAACCATGGTCTGCTCTCGCAGAGTCTATGTTTTATCAGGAGAGATTACAAAAATAAATAAATACAAAATCAATACAAATTAACTTTTTTGGTTGGGGAAAGACTAGCAAGTACAAGGATCAGGCTAGGTTTCATTTAGAAATCTTTCTTTTATATAAGTGAACTGGGTCATGTTGGAAATCTCTTCTTGCTCTAACATCCTATATCAAGAAGGGAAAGGCATGGCTGATTGGAAGCTTATCTTTTTATTTTTTATTTTTTCAAATTTATTTATTTAACTTTTCACATTCATTTTCACAAAATTTTGGGTTCCAAATTTTCTCCCCATTTGTCCCCTCCCCCCACCCCAATACACCAAGCATTCTAATTTCCCCTATCACCAATCTGCCCTCTCTTCTATCATCCCTCCCTTCTCTTGTCCCTATCTTCTCTTTTGTCCTGTAGGGCCAGATGACTTTCTATTCCCCATTAACTGTATTTCTTATTTCCTAGTAGCAACAACAATACTAAACAGTTGTTCCTAAAACTTTGAGTTCCAAATTCTTCCCATCCCTCCCTCCCCACCCATTCCCTTTGGGAAGGCAGGCAATTCAATATAGGCCATATCTGTGTAGTTTTGCAAATGACTTTGATAATGGTCGTGTTGTGTAAGACTAACTGTATTTCCCTCCATCCTATCCTGCCCCCCATTGTTTCTATTCTGTCTTTTGATTCTGTCCCTCCCCAGGAGTACTGACTTCAAATTGCTCCCTCCTCCCATTGCCCGCCCTTCCATCATCCCCCCCACCCTGCTTATCTCCTTCTTCCCCACTTTCCTGTATTGTAAGATAGGTTTTCATACCAAAATGAGTGTGCATTTTACTCCTTCCTTTAGTCGAATGTGATGAGGGTAAACTTCATGTTTTTTTCTCAGCTCTCCTCTTTTTCCCTCCACTAAAAAGTCTCCTGCTTGCCTCTTGAATGAGATATAATTTACTCCATTCCATTTCACCCTCTCTCCTCCCACTACATTTCTCTCTCACCGTTTACCTTAATTTCTTTTAAGATATGGTCCCATCCTATTCAATTCACTCTGTGCTCTCTGTCTCTGTATATGCGTGCACACGTGTACATGTGTGTGTGCATGTGTGCATGCATGTGTGTGTGTGTGGTCCCACCAACTACCCAGATACTGAAACGTTTTAAGAGTTACAAACACTGTCTTTCCCTGTAGGAATGTAAACAGTTCACTTCTGGTAAGTCCCTTATGACATCTCTTTGTTGTTTATTTTTTCATGCTTCTTCTCATTCTTGTGTTTGAAAGTCACATTTTCTTTTCAGCTCTGGTCTTTTCATCAAGAATGCTTGAAAGTCCTCTGTTTCATTGAAAGACCATATTTTCTCCTGAAGTATTATACTCAGTTTTGCTGGGTAGGTGATTCTTGGTTTGAGTCCTAGTTCCTTTGACTTCTGGAATATCCTATTCCACACCCTGAGCTCCTGACTGCTCCGGGAGCACCTGGCCGCTGCTGCCTCTGTTGCTGCCTCTTCCGCTTCCTCTGCCACCGCCTCCTGAGGGGGCCCAAGTCACGGAGACACCCTGCTCCCCTCTCGGCCAGCCCAGAAGTCTCTCTCACTCACCTGGAGTGCCTGTGGGTGGAGGGACCTTTGTGGCCACCGGAGATTCCATCCCTGAGATCTGCTCGGATCTGCTCCTCTGGGGCCACATGGCCAGGGCAGCGCAGGGGTGAGCTCCGCTGTCTGGAGTGTGACAGACCCCTGGGGATGGCTTTCCTGGGCTCTCTGGAACAGAAATCTCTTCCACTGTGTTGGTGCATGGCTTGCAGTGCTGCAGAATTTGTGGGAGTTCTTTACAGGAAATTTCTTGGTTGTGGATTTGGAGCTAGCATACGTGAGTCTTTCTACTCCGCCATCTTGGCTCCTCCCCGGAAGCTTATCTTATAAAACACTGGGCGTCTCAGTGGACTGTAGGCTACAGAGTTGGGCACCAATGAATGGACCAAACAACAACACTGCCTTGGTAGGCAGGGGGTACTCCCTTATTTTAGGGGTTCAGGCAAAAGTTACATGACCATTTGTCACATAGGTAGAAGGGATCCTTACCTAGACACAGAGTGAATTTGATGTTCTCTGACATCCCTCCAACTCTTAAGATTTTATGTTTCTGTGACTTTTGTATAATTCTAAGAAGATGCTGCTCCCTAGTGGCACCCCAGCCCTACCCTAGATGATGCCTGTTCTTTCTGCAGAGAGAAATATCAACATCCAGGAAACTCAATGCTTTTCAACCACCCATTTTTTTTTCTACTAAGGACCAAACTGTCTCTATAGCCTCCTCTTATTTTTGGCAGAAAGAACACTAGATTTGGAATCAAAGGGCCTGCTTCCTAATACTAGTTGTGCTGTTATTTTGCTGTTCAGTCATTTTGGTTGTGGCCAACTCTTCATGATCCCATTTGGGTTTTCTTGACAAGGATCCGGGCGTGGTTTGCCATTCTCTTCTCCAGTTCATTTTACAGATGGGGAAACTAAGGCAAACAAGGTTAAGTGATTTGCCCAGGGTCACACAGCTAGTGTCTGAAACTAGATTTGAACTCAGAAAGATGGGTCTTCCTGACTCCAGGCCCTGCACTCTGTCCACTGCCATCACCTAGCTGCCCAGCTATGCTACCTGTATATAAACTGGGGCAAGTTACTTTGAATCTCAGTTTTCTTGTCTGTAAAATGAGGGGATTGGGCTAGAGCAAAGATGTCAAACACACTGGTACGCTGCATATAACCCTCAATGCTCTCTCAGGTATGGCCCAAACTGTATTAAAATATAATTGGTAATATTTTACAAAATAAAGAATAATACAATAAAACATAATGTTCTTATGTGGTTTTCTAAGTCAATATGCAGTCAGCAGGGATCCTTAAGTATGGCTTAGTGGCCCTGGTTCTATCTGAGTGTGACATCACTATGTCACATTATCTCTAGGTCCCTTCCAGATCTAAATCTCATCTAAATATAATTTTTTTTGTAAGGAAATATTTAATCAAATAACTTAAGCTTATTTAAATATCTTATTTAAGTAAATAAAATTTATTTAAACATATAGCTAAAAGAATTCAGAGAAGATATACAGATTATATGAGATAATACACAGAGAGAATTAGCTATCCCACAAGAAGAAAGATGTCTCATCCCAAACAAGACAGAGTCTCTGATCTTTCCCAAGGATAAATACCCTGAAGGTTCTAAGTAGGTAAGCTGAGACTCAGGGACATAATGAGGTTCCCCTCCATGTTAACTTTCCAAGATCTTTTCTTTCTCTCCTGGTATCTGGAACTACTAGGTTCCTTCAAAGAAGGAAGAAGAATGATTCTCCTCTCCCAAGAACTCTACCAATCAGACTTCTCACTTAGCCATACATGGTTGAGAGATTTTCTCCATCAGGGAGGAGAGTTTTATGCAAATGCACTAAGTTTTTACCCAAAGTTATTAAATTTAAATCTTAATTCAATATCCCATGCTAACACACACACACGCACGCACGCATGCACGCACACATATACACACAGTACTGGGTAGAGATGGTTTGCTACTTTGCCAGAAGCATTGTTTTGAGCGTTCAATCTGCCACTTGTGCAACGCCCCAGAGTGAGAAGCAGTGAACTGCTTGCTCTCTCTTTCAAAGGTCCATTTTACCACCTCTTTTGGCACTGGGCACACAGGGGCCATTATGACATGAGGCCTTTTGGAACAGAGGCATGGAAGGCTGGGTCATGTTTCCTTCTGAATCTACCACTTTACTGTAAACTGTATCATCTCTGGCCTCTGTCTCCCTGCTAGTTCCTGCTCCCCTCCCTTCTCCCTCCCTCCCCCCTCCTCCCCAGCCATGTCTCAAACACACAGGCCTTAGATTTCTTCACTTGGGCTCTTCATCAATCTGAAAGCCACTCAAAGAGGAAATTTTTATGACTGATGTCTCAGGTTCCATTCCGGGTTGCTCTTGGCACCTGGTACATCTGCTGGAGTTAGAGCACAGGGTGCTGGGAATGAATTGGCCAGACAAGGAGGCCCAGGACATTCTAGGTAGAGCCTGGCTAATCATTTTTTCCAGGTTGTAGTCCCTAAGTTGCAGGAGATGTGGATAGACCTGGATGAAAAGCCGCATTAGCTCTTGGGAAATTTAAAAAGAGCACAACTGAGGTAGAAGGCTCTCAACGCCTGGAGCTCACATTTAAATAGGCTCCTGTTGTCTCCTTGATAGAATGTAAACTCCTTGGGAGCAGGGACTGTCTCTCCTCTCCTCTCCTCTCCTCTCCTCTCCTCTCCTCTCCTCTCCTCTCCTCTCCTCTCCTCTCCTCTCCTCTCCTCTCCTCTCCTCTCCTCTCCTCTCCTCTCCTCTCCTCTCCTCTCCCTCTCCTCTCCTCTCCTCTCCTCTCCTCTCCTCTCCTCTCCTCTCCTCTCCTCTCCTCTCCTCTCCTCTCCTCTCCTCTCCTCTCCTCTCCTCTCCTCTCCTCTCCTCTCCTCTCCTCTCCTCTCCTCTCCTCTCCTCTCCTCTCCTCTCCTCTCCTCTCCTCTCCTCTCCTCTCCTCTCCTCTCCTCTCCTCTCCTCTCCTCTCCTCTCCTCTCCTCTCCTCTCCTCTCCTCTCCTCTCCTCTCCTCTCCTCCTTTCCCTTCTCCTCTCCTTTCCTTTCTTTTTTGCCTTTGATAGGAGTTTGCTGGAACCAGCATCTACCTGACTGCTAAATTTTTAATGTGAGCATTTACAACTCTGAAATCAGCTTGCTCCAGATCAGGGCTTGATTTACTTTTTTGTTGATTTTCTCATCCTGGGGGGTGGAGGGAATCAAGAAATTATGACTGCGGGGTCAAATCTGGTTCAACATCTGTTTTTGTTCAGCTGTGAGCTAAGAATGGTTTTTATATTTTTAAATACAAATAAAATTTTATTTAAACATGTAAAACCCATTCTTAGCTCACAGCTAAAACATACAAAAATAAAATGATGCCAAATCTGATCGGTGGGCCATAGTTTGCTAACTCCTGGTCTAGATTTAGGAAAGTGACAGAATTCTCTAGGGAACCAGCTCAGTTATGAACCCAATCCTCTTCGCTTCCCGAGATATTAAGGTGAGGGGCAGCTAGGTGGTGCAGCAGATAGAGCACCAGTGCAGGAGTCAGGAGGACCTGAGTTCAAATCTCACTTCAGACACTTGACAGTCACTAGCTGTGTGCCCTTAGACAAGTCACTTAACCCCAATTGCCTCATCCTGGGTCATCTCCAGTCATTCTGATGAATATCTGGTCACTGGATTCAGATGGCTCTGGAGGAGAAGTGAAGCTGGTGACCTTCACAGCCCTCCTCACTCAAAACAAAGTCAAGTGCAAGTCATGTCATTATTTCTCTGATGGCATGGTCCTCTTAAGCAACGAAGGATGAACACACTAAGGTGAGCAAAAGGGAAGGGGGATTATGCTTTCTACATGACATGAGGGATCTTTGGTACTTGAGAGCATCACTGACCTCTTTTATTAATAAAACGCTAGCAGTATTAATAAAATGATTAATCATCCAGAAATTATATCTCTCAAACTTTTTAAAATGCTGCAGCAAAGATACTGGAATGGTTTGCCATTTCCTTTTCCAGTTCATTTTACAGATCGGGAACTGAGGCAAACAGGGTGGCCAGAGGTGACACAACTAGTAAGTATCCGAGGCCAGATTTGAACTTAGGAAGATAATAAGTCTTCCTGAGTCCAGACCTGGCACTCCATCCACTGTGCCACCTAACTGCCATGTGTGTATATATGTGTTTTTGTAAAAACAAAAAAAAGTGATAGAGAAAATGTTAATGCTGTAGGTTAAATTTATAATTGTGTTCTGCAGTACATTTCCACCACACACCCCTAGCCAGTTGCTAAATAATTGCCAGTACACCCTTGTCCTGCTCTATAAACATTCCTTGAGCTCATCAGGAATGCACTAGAAGGCTCAAGGAATGAAGACTGGAGACCTGGTGACTATAGGTTAATAACGATAATCTGTTTGTATCATGCTTTATTCCGCAAAGTGCTTATCTCCTTGGAGCTTCCCAATACCTCTACCTTTGTATCCCCAGCATCCAGCACAGTGCCAGGCATATAGGAGGTGTTTCATAAATGTGTGATGATTGATTGGCGATAATCAACATTTGACATATATTTATTATGTTCTAGGTAAGTTTGAGGCAAATCAGAATCTTAAAATTTTGAATCAACAACAGTAGCCTTTTGAGTAAGGGAACAGCAGCCCTAAAGTTAAGCTGTACAGATACAGAGCCACACGCAATTAGCATGAGTAATAGAAAGTGTGATAGAGGAGGAATCTGGAGATCCCGAACTGAGGACTTATCCAAGGTCACACAATTGGTGATTTGTCTCCAGTCTGCATAGATTTCCAGCTCTGACATTAGCTGTGTAGTCCTAACAGTACTTGGATTATCTACCTTATAAGTTGGTTATGAGTAGAATGTTTTGTAAACTTTAAAATACGATAAAAATGTGAAGGATCATTATCTTCATTCTTAGATTTGTTGAATATAAGCTCATCGAGGGCAAGGACTATTGTGACTTTATCTTTGTATCCCCAACACCTGGCACATAGTAGGTGCTTGCCTAATAAATGCTTGTTAGACAAATAGAAGGAAGGCAACCCAGTTCATCCCTCATAATACTTATTAAACAAATTGAAGGAAGGAAACTCAGTTTATCCCAGTCTCACAAATGAGCCTCTTACCTACACAAGAATTTAGGACTCCTGAAGCTAAGGTCTCTTCAGATCTGGACCACTGTTTTTCCTCAACAGAGTTATTTTTAGAGTTATTTAAAATCAAAATTTTAATTTTTGCTGTGTGACATTAGGAAACTTTCTGAGCCTCAATTTCCTTCTTGGTAAAATGAGAAAGTTGTTAGAGTTTCTATAGAACTGACAGAGACCTTAGAGTTCATCACCCTTATTTGATAAGTGACACTCAAAGACATGAAAGTGACTGTCCAAGGTCACACAGATAGTAAATAGCAAAGGTGGAATTTACATGCAGGTCTTTTGATTCCAAATTCTGTGTTCTTTCCACTAACAGAGCACTCTGGTTGGACAGATAAGTTCTGAACTCTAAGATTTTATCTGGGATAAGATAAATAAAATATTTATTTATTTATTCCAGAAGCCTAGAAGGAAGCCCTATCAAAAACTAAAAAGGGAAATCACTTTGGCAAAGGGTCAGGTTATGATTTGGGGAGGAGGGAGAGAAGTAGAGCAAAAGGCCTCTGCCTCCTCCAAGGACAGAGCCCCTAGAGCTCTTTAAAAGGCACCCCTGGATTGCAGAAATCGCTTCTGACTTCACCAGGCAGCCCACTGGGGTCCTGGGTCTCTGAGCCACTCCTCCCTGGGACTTGCTCCTTTTCCAAAGTAATTATTTGCTGAGTAGTGTGTGCCGGCCCAAGACTGGTTGGCTTCCTGGCACACTCCCTGGGCAGGCAGAGTCAGTCTCTGAGTCATTAGGGGCATTGTTGCCTCTGCTAATAATAATCCCCTGGAAAAAGATTGTGGCTGGAAAAAGAAAACACAGTGTTAGCCACCGAGGCTCTGAGACTGGCTTCCTCACAAAGCCCCACTCAGACCCAGAGACAGTGTCCTCTGTCCCTCCTCACTGGCTCCTCCCCCAGCTCCTCGTCCATTCCAAACAGGATTGGCCAGGATTTCAGGTGAGTCACCCATAGGCAAAGTAATGAGTATAGCGGGCTCTGGGTCCAGGCACTGGCACCTAAATGCCCCTTGCCTCAGAGACTCTGGGCAGCACATAGAGAGAATTTAACCTTTAGTCCCTCACAGACTTGCAGCCACTTCTGGAGAGTGCCCCCACTGCAGCTAGGGCTGAGGCTGAAAGAAGAGCTTGTATTCTGAAGGACAGGACTGGGCACAGCTGGGACTCAGGATCTTGAGGGAGCAAAGAGGAGGGATGGGAATCTGAACTCTGCCTGACTTGTATGACCTTGAGCAAGTCATGTCACTTCTTTGTGCCTCAATTTCCTCATATGTAAAATGAGAGGTCTATTCTAGGTAATCTCCAAAGTGTCTTCTTCCTCTATACATCTAATCATAGCCTTATCCTCTCAACTTGGACCATGTCCCCATCTACCCAACCATTGCTTTGGACATGAAAAGAAGTAAAAAAAAAAATAAAAAAGGCAAAAGAGAAAAACCCAAGAGGAAGAAGAAGGAAAGGAAGGTGGGTAGGGGCAACTCAGAATTTCAAGAGAGAAACTGAACACTGCAGAACCTAATCAGCATGTCCTTCTGTACCTTAGGAGGTCCAAAGTAGAGAGACGGGGCTGGAAAAAGTCAGGAAAATGGACTGAATCCCAATTCAGTTCAGAATTCATTAAGTACCTTCTCTGTTCAAGACACTGCATCCAAGGCGTTGGGGATACAAAGAAACCCCAAACCTCCAAATAGTCCCTTCCGACAAGGAGCTTGCACTCTTCTCTAGAACAGAAGAGAAAACCACTGTTGTCTTGCTTCGGAATTCTTCCCCAATCCAAGATGGTATGACGTAGAAATATGGGCTTACTATTTATTAAACAACACTTCAAAACAAGCCTGATGTACATAATTTCATTTAATCTTTTCAATGACCTATGAGGCAGGTACAACAAGTATCATTTTCCTTGTTTTATTTTTACTTAATATATTGTTTCCTCATATCTCTAGATAAGGAAAGTGAGATTTAGTATGCAATTTGTCCTTGTCAGGCAGCCAGTCAATAAATATTGATTAAGTTCCTGTTCTGTGCCAGGCACTGTACTCAGCACTGGAGATACAAAAAGAGGTAAAAGACAACCCCAGCCCTGAAGGAGCGCACAACCCAGCAGGGAAGACAAGATACAAATAAATATGTACTGAAGACCCCTCCCCAAACCATTTTGAACCCCTAAGACCTGAGAAAGGCCTCAAACATGGATTGGCCAATCAGGAGAGACATTTTGGCCTACTCTAAGCTTAACCTACCATAATGTTTTGCATGCTCTAGCATTCCAGATGTGCTTTGCTCTCTGAGTGAACCCAAAATTCCCCTTCTTGTGACAGCAACTACAAAACCAGATGAAGCTGACCAGGAGAATTCTTCTGTTTATGAGTACTAAGGACAAATGAAACAGTCCTTGCCTTCAAGCAGATTCTATTTTATTAGAGAATTATACCCTATACGTAAATAAATACAAGGAGGGAAGAAAGAACAGACAAGTGAAGAATTGTCCAGGGAAGGTTTCACAGTGCCCTTAAATTAAGCATTCAAGGAAGAGGAAAAGGCTTCTGAAAGATTGAGATGGGGAAGGCGCGTACTCCAAGCAAAGAGCTGAGAGATGAAATGCTAAGCTTCCTTGTAGGCCAGTTTGGTCGGAACATAGCATGAGTGAGGTAACATGAAATAAAACTGGAAAAGTACGTAGGAACCAGATTGTGGAGAAGCTTAAACGTCAGGCTACTGAGTGTATTTAATCCCAAAGGGGATGGGAACCATTGAAGGCTTTTGAGTAGGGGAGAGCTCAAGGCAGATCTGTGCTTTATGATTCTTATCTTGGAAGCTATGTGGGGAGAATAGATTGGAGGGGAGAGAAACTGGAGGCAGAGAGGCCAGTAAAGTAGCTTACGTGAGAAGGCATGTGGGCATAAACTAGGGACGTGACCGTGAGAATGGAGAAAAGATGTATGGGAGACATGCTGCAGAGACAGGATGGACAAGACTTGGATAAAACGAAGATTCCCTTTGATGCCTGACTAGGTTATATTAGGTTTTTGTCATACAGAGTTATACTACAGGAATGTGATTACATTCAATCTAGATGTCAAGGGATATCTGAATTTTTTTATCCAGTTCAATATTTATTGGATGTCCCAGTGTCCTAGTTGATATGGGAGATGCAAAGAAGGATGATACAACTGTTCTCATGAAGCTTTTGATCTCGTTATGGAAGTGAGGAATAACATACAAAAGTCTAAACAATAAATGAATGAAATTAGGGGAATGATTGGACAATTCCTCTTAGACCCTTCCCAATTCTGGGAATGAATGAATGAACTTAAAACCATTTATTAAGCACCTACTATGTACAAGGTGCTAGAGAAACAAATGCAAAAGTGAGACAGTCTTTGATCTCAAGGAAGACTCATTTTTGTGAGTTCAAATCTGGCTTGACACATTTACTAGCTGTGTGACCCTGGGCAAGTCACTTAATCCTGCCTGCCTCAGTTCCTCATTTGTAAAATGAGCTGGAGAAGGAAATGGCAAGCTACTCCAGTATCTTACCAAGAAAAATCCAAATGTGGTTGCAAAGAGTTGGATACAACTAAAAGGAGAAGATAGCATATATTAGAAAAGCATCCAGAAGGGGACTTTTGGTTTGGTGAGACTCAGGAATGGTGAGTGGGGGCATACAGTAATTAATTGTCATCATGTTCTTTCTACAAACAATGGCATTATTAATTTGATTAATTTTGAGAGAGAGAGACAGAGAGAGATGTGGAAGAAGACAACGCTCTTGTAGCAGAGCAGACGGCAAGATGTCCATGGTGGAGGGATGTGAAGTATGGTCTACTGCTGGCTAGATATGATGGGTTAGGTGAGTTTGCACCCCCTCACCAGTCAGGATAACTCAGTCCCAGGGTAGATTGGTATTTAATGCCATGAATACAAGACAGTGCATGCTAAATATCAAAATGAGTGGTGAAAACAATAAGCCTCATCTAAGTTATAGGAGTTCTAAGGTGGGAGAGATCACTGTACTTTGAGATCAGATAAGACTTGGAGAAATTGGGCTTTGAACCAAACCTTAGAGGTTGAATAGGATTTGAGTACTTGGAGAAGAGGGGACAAGGCATTTCTAGTAAGAAAGTAAAAGAAAAAGACCTGGGATAGGAATTGAAAAAGCATTTTGGAGGAACAATGAATGGACAAGTAGTAGAGGATTTGAATTGAGGATTGATAAAGGACAGTATTGAAAGATAATTCATCAGATGAATGGGTTCAGAGGTGGAAGAGCATGTAGTCATTTCTTGATGCAACAATGGCTGGATACTCCTCCTAAGTATGGTATTCTATGGCTTCAGGAAATCACTGAGTCCTAAAGCAAACTGGCTGCATTGTGGTCATGTTGTTTTCCTGCATTAGACTTTAAGTTCCTTGAGGTCAAGTAGTATATTTTTGCTGGTGTTTTGTATTCCTAGCACTTGAACCAGGGGAAGGTACACTCCATGCCTAAAAGCTGCCTTTTTTCCTCTGGATTTACTGGCTACATTTCTTGCTCAAAGATCAAGTCTTAAATTCAATTCATTCTGGAGCTCGTAGACTGGACAACAAGTCCCCACCCATCTAGCACAGAGTGTATGTAATTGCTAAATAGTAATTGTTTTACCCAGGAGGCCCCCCCCCCGCCCAGGATCTTATCTTTCCCTCCCAATTTGACTTTTTTTTCTTTTTGATTAAAGGGGCCATCCCATGAATAACTATTTAAAGAAGCCTATTCATTGAATTGGTGTATCTCACTCAAAGTGAGAATGTGATTAAGACCTTAGCCAGAAAGGGCCAGGATCTCACGTCAGATCCTGGACCATCTTCAGCCTCATGATGGCCCAGGCCACTGGACCCAGATGGCTCAGGAGAAGAAAGTGAGGTTGGCAACCTTGCACAGCTCTCGCTCCCTCAAATCAAAGTCAAGTGCAAGTCATGTCATCATCGTGATGTCATGGTCCTCTTCAACAATGAAGGACAAACACAACAAAGCACATGGTAAGCTCTTACTAAATATTTGTTGATTAGGTTGACTTGACTTGAAGCCTACAGCTAGCCAGGGTATTTAGGAGAGTCAGATGGAAAGAAGAAAGTTGGTGCAGCTTTTATCAAACCAACATATACTTGGCAGTGAACTGGGAAAGGGCGTGTGGGGAGAGGATAAATGTAGAAGTCAGGAATGGGGAGCAGCATAACAGCTTATTTTTTGTGGGGGGACTTCTTAAAGGTTTTTTTTTTGCCCTTGAGGCTTCCTTATGGAATGGGAGGGAGGGATTTTCAATTGTCCACTTGTCCAATAGTCAAACACAACATATACCAGAATTGGGGGATCCTAGTGGTATCTGGATAGACCTGAAGTCAGAAGACCTACGTTCAATTCTGGCTTCTTATACTTAGTAACTGTGTGAACCTAGGCATCTCATTTAAGCCTGTTTGCCTCAGTTTCCTCACCTGTAAAATGAGCTGGAGAAAGAAATGGCAAGCTACTCCCATATCTTTGCCCAGAAAACCCCAAATAGAGTCACAAAGAGTAGGATACGACTGAAGCAACAGAGCAAAAAAAGGGGCTATCTAATGTGGAGAAGAAACAGTTTAGGGAGACTGTCTAATATTTGAGGGTCTGTAAGACGGACTTAACTTGATCTGCCCAGCCCCAGAGATCAGAACTAGGAACGATAAGCAGAAGCTTCAGAAAAGTAGATTTTGGTTGACCTACATAAAAGCTTCCTAAACATTACAGCTTCCAGTAGATGGTACATTCCTCTTTCCTTGGGAGCCTCAGAATGGAGACTTAATGATCATTGGATGGGGATGTTTAGAGTGCATTCTTGTTTGAGTGCAGTGGATTAAATAACATTTAAAAACTCTTCTAACTCTGAGCTTTTTCATTCTGCACTCCCCTGAACTCACTCCCATCTCCTGTCCTAAAGTCCCTCATTGATCATAGGGTCATACACAGAACTGGAAAGGAAAGCAGAAATTGTCTACTCCATTTTCCACATTTTATAGATAATGTAGCTGAAGTCCTGGCAGTTTAGATGACTTGCAAGAGATCACGTAGGTAATACGGGGTAAGTTCAGAATTTGAACTCACGTCTCAGGACTCCAAGTCCTAAATCCACTGTATGGAAAGTTCCAGTTCTAACATTTCATAAAGGCTATTTATTATTTTCAAAACCTTGTGAGCAGTAATGCACCCCCTTCACATTGCACTCCTAATGAGATTATTTTCTCTGAGTTCCTAATTAGATTGTATCAAATCAGTTTTCTGCTCTGGAAGGATAATTAGAGGGAAGTCACTTGCCCTGATGATGGAATAAGCCTCAAAACTGAACATCTTCATGGCTACAACCTGCTTCCCTATGTCTAGGTTAGTTAGCCATTATAATGCAGCGAAAAATAAAGTTTTTGTTTATACATGGAGATCATCTTGCAAATGGTTCTCCCCAAAGGTGAGAAGAATTTGTGCTGGAAAGAGAGTCAGAATTTGTGTTATCATTTAAAGTAATACTGTAGCTAAGTGAAACCAACTGCCAATTAGCCTCCCTAATAGGGAGAGTGATCACATGGGGAAACTCCAAACCTCGTTATCACCAGAGGACCAGAATATGCTTTGGCCAAAAGATAAAATCACACTCTCTGTGTGATTCACCATGCCAAATGGCAGAACTTGTCTTTCTTATCTCCTCTAGTGAGGTGTTTTCACGTTGTGGGCACTTTGATTGTATGTTAAATAAACCAATGAAAATCTGTTGTTTTGTATCTCCTTTCCCCAGCTGACCCAGTAAAGAAAGTGCTGATCGTCAGAAAATAATGGCCACAAACCAAGGAAGGAAGGGCAAGAAGAAAAGCAACGGGATGGATAATCCACACATTGGTTAACTACCCACTGAAGAATCAAAAAGTTTAGCTGTTAGCTATATTCTGTGGGTACAGGGAAAGCTGGGAAAACATTTTGTGGGTTGGCAATGTTTTTTTCATCCTTGACAAATGGTTTGATTGTAGATCATTGCCTTTGAATGGCAATTCTCAAATCATCCCCAGGAAAATGATCATTCTGTCATCTGTTTTTCACAAGACTTAAGTCCTCAGCCACATACATTTCCAGTGTCTTACATATAATATTAAAGGCAGAGGGGCTCTCAGGGATCATGTACCCAAGTCTCTCATTTTACAAGTATAGGATTGAGGCATAGAGAGTTGAATGAATGAAGAAATGAATCAAAAAGCCTTTATTAAGTGTGGTTCAGGGAAGGGAGAACCATCCCTGGAGTCAAGAAGACTCATCTTCATGAGAGTTCAAATCTGGCCTCAGACACTTAGTAGCTGTGTAATCCTGGCCAAGTCACTTCACCTATTTACCTCAGTTCCTTCATTTGTACAATGAGCTGGAGAAGGGAATGACAAACCACTCTAGTATTTTTGCCAAGAAAATCCTAAATGGGGTCATGAGAAGTTGGACATGACTGAAGTGACTAAACAACAGCAAATGTGTAAAGCAAGGGATACAGATAGAAAAGTAACTAAGTCCCTGATCTCCAGGAGCTCACATTTGAATAGGAGGAGGCACTGCATATAGCTGGAGTCAGCTACAGGTCAGAGGGAAGTCCAGTGGTGCTTAGGGTGGAGTGGCAGAGTAGACAGGCATCCTTTTTAGTCATTTCCATAGATAATATCATGTCTGCTTATGATGTTGTTACCATATGGAATTTCCAAAGCCTTTGTTGGCAAGAGCTTTCTTTTCTATATCTTCATTAGTTGTGCCTTCTGAGCTATATGTGTGTGTGTGTGTGTGTGTGTGTGTGTGTGTGTGTGTGTGTGAGGGGGGCACATGGGGCAGCAGCACCTGAAGAGACAGTTGTTTCACTTGATTGTGGCTTTGGGTCAAGGCTAGAAGTAGGCCTAGCAGCCCGGGGCTCTGCTTTCGCCAGAGCTCTTAGGTTCATGGTCCTGGGCTGTTTCCATCAATGTCAGAAGGAAGATAGTTGTTTAGGTGGTAGCAATGTTTTGATCTGTCTAGCACCTCTCTCTCTGTCTCTCTTTCTCTCCCCTCTCTCTGTGTCTCTCCCTCTCCCTCTCCCTCTCTCTCCTCCCTCCCCTCTCCCTTCCTCCCTTCCTCTCTCTCTCTCTCTTCCTTTTTTTTCTCTCTCTCAGTCTCTGTCTCTTTTTTCTGTCTCTTTCTGTGTCTGTCTCTGTCTCTATCTTTCGGTCTCTCTCTTTTCTGCCCCCCTGCCCCATCCCTCCCACCATGGAGTTCACGTAACAGGTTAATAAGAAAACCAAGATGAGGCTCCATGGCTAGCGTTCTGTACCCTACATTATCACTCCAGGACAAAATTGTGACACAAAAGCTCTGTTTGGGCCCCATCTAGCCTCCTCTCACGGACCTTCTGCTCTCTTTGTCTATTCTTTCCCATGCCCAAGGTCTTCATGCCAACCCTCATGTGTCCAGACTTCCTCTTCCCTACTCTCTGACATCCCATTCTGTAGAGCTTTCTTCCTCTCTCCCTTCTGGTAGAATCTCCCCCATCCTCTTCTCACAGGGCCATCTCTTTGCTGGAGAACCTGAAATGTTTCATGATAGTCCTGGATAATATTTACATTTTAAAAGGAAACTTCTGTGCCTTAACCCACATAGGCGTGCATAACGGTGTGATTTTAAAGCAAATAGGTAGACCGAGTGGCTGCTACTTTGGGGTAGGGACTGACACTCGGGATAATAAACTACATATTTAGGTGGTTACCAACTGAATCTATTCACAGGGCCGGTCCCCCACTCAGCAAATACCTAGGCAGAAACCTAGACCCTGGTTGGCATTTTCTTCCAGGCTGGAGTGCCCTCTCCTGGACATCTTCACTCATTACACTCTGTTTGTCCCAGGAAAATGATAAGCCTACAGAAACACAAGTTCCAACTTGGAAGGAACCTCAAAACTAGGCCCACAGTCCACCTTACAAAATCTCCCCAAAAGAGTCATCCTGCCTTCCTCTGAAGGGAAACCTGCTACGTGCTGAGCCAGCTCATTCCAATTTTAGACCGCTCTAATTGTTCGGGCGTAGCTACGTGGTGTCATACTGCACCATACTCAGTATGCATACTGAGTGCTGGATGGAGAGTCAGGAAGACTCATCTTCACGAGTTCAAATCTGACCTCAGACACTTACTAGCTGTGTGACCCTGGGCAAGTCATTTAACCCAGTTTGCCTCAGTTTCCTCCTCTGTAAAATGAGCTGGAGAAGGAAATAGCAAACCACTATGGTGTCTTTGCCAAGAAAACCCCCAAAAGGGTCACTAAATGTTGAAAATGGCTCAACGACAATTGCTGGGGAGTGTTTTCTTCCCTGTAAATCTGCAATTGCAGCTTCAAATCATTGATCCTGTAACTTGTGAGAGCCCTCTTCCTGAAGAAACTTCATATTTGAGACAATCTTTGGGGATTAATATTCAGGTGGGGGACTATTGATTACCCAAAGGTCTCTGTTTCATTTTTTTTTTCTCCTAGTAAAACATTGTTCTATTATGTTATGAATGACATTCTTGTAAGTGCATAGATTAGCTTTAGTATATTTGTGGGTAAAGTCATCTACCGTTCATCAAGTACCTACTCTGTGCCAGGCACAATGATAAACACTGGGGTTACAAAGACAGCTAAAAACCAGTTCATGTGACACACAGATGGAGACACAGTAAGACAGATTAAACAGGGAGGAGAAATAGGAGACAATTGTTGTTCTGTTGTGTCTGACTCTTCAGGACCCTATTTGGTTTCCTTGGCAAAGATACTGGAGTAATTTGCCATGTCCTTCTCCAGTTCATTTTGTAGATGAGGAAACTGAGGCAAACTGGGTTAAGTGACTTGCCTGGAGTCACCTGGCTAATAAGTGTCTGAGGTCAGATTTTAACTCAGGAAGATGAGTTTTCCTGACTCCAGGCCTGGCACTGTCTAGCTACCAGGAGCCCACAGTTTCACAAAAACCTAGGGAGATGAAAGTATAGTTATTCCTTCCACGTCACAGAGCTTAAGGGTGTGATACCCCTTCCATCTGGAAGAAATCAAAGACTTTTTTAGCCCTCCCTTTGCACCAGAGAAAAAGCTTGAATTATTATGATATTAAAAGATAAAATGTGTTGATATTATATATTACTATACATATATTTTATGCATTTCTGAGTTTCTACACTTTTTCTGTATTGTCTACTGGCCTTCCCATGTCATCTGCAGTTTCTGCAAAACTCCCCCCAAATTCCCATTTAATTTCTTATGCTGACCTGTGATATATTTAAACCTCGATATGGCAAGTCATGAAGTGGAAGGGCTAACTGTGTCAAGGAAAAGTGAGTAATCAATGGTGTCAAGTGCTGCAAAGAGGTCAGGGAGGTTTCAGAATTGAAAGAAGGTAATTCAATTTGTCCTTTAAGAGATCACCAGTAACTTTGGAGAGTGGGGGCAATGAGTCAACCGGAGTGTGAAAATATTCTAAAAGGGTAGCCAGGACCTTTGGAATATCAAAAGAGACTGGGTTATGGCTTACAGATGTATGGCTTAGGCTTTCATGACCTAACTGTCCATGAAACAGAGGATAGAGTGTTACCCAATTTTGTCTTAAGTCAGTGTTAAATACTGAAATTTATGACTTTGTAAAGTAAATGATACCAACTTTCCATTTAGAAATGAAGGATCTAATTCTGAAGGATTTTTTTACACCAGTATCTCTCTTTATTAACTTGTCCAAGGTAACAATTCATGTTTATTTTCATATATAACACAAAATCTTACTCCAATGCCTCATCATGGTGTAGGGGTAACCATGAGATCTTGAAGGCTATTGTTGCAGTAAACTCTGTTAGGATTGATCTATGGATGGATCCATCATTGATGGATGACAGGCTTTGAGGAACAACAGACCTGTTTTCTGAGAGCCAGCCTAGCTAAGCACAGAGAGTCACATCCCCTGAGGCTGCCTCCTTAATGGTGAATTATTTGAATATGACAATTTGCGAAGTGATTAAAGACACAAAATATCCCTCAGTTCTGCATGATCCCTTTCCACTTTTTGGTGACAGTGACAGTAAGGCACAAAAGGAGGCATGAATCACAAGTTTTTTCAGACAGTCTGTAAACATTAACTTAGCTGCTGATCCTTCAAAGATGAGATCAAATCCAGTAATTAAGAAGTGGATTTAGCTCCTAGAGGAACTGAATTATAACACACCGGACATTGTTGCTGGGCATGAAAACAGGAGACAAAAGGAAGCTACAGCTGAATGGGATAATGAGAAACAAAAGAGTTGACAGAGTTGGTTTTATATGAATCCCGAGGCAGCAAGAAATATGATTTCATGGGGTGCTCATGAGACTCATCTCATGTAGTAGTACTCATGATATGCATTTATGAAAAGATCCTGGGGAAGATAAATTGTAGCTTATGTGCTAAATTATGGTTCAGAGGATGAGGAAGGAGGAAAATTCAATAAAGAACTTGAGAAGACTCCCCCTGCCCAAATAAAATCAACATATACTTTAACAACCAGTGAATTAAATAGGAAAGTAGATTATGGTGAGGATAGAAAAGACATAATGGGAAATATACCCACCATGATAGCAATTCTGAGTCTTTGGATGAAAGTGGGAGAATCTTTACATGACCCTCGTGGAAGAAGGATGCAGCCCCTCAGTAGAAGTCTTTAAACAGGTAGAGATTTTGTATTCTTAGTTGGCCTGAGAGTGTGGTAGTACAGGGTAGTCAAGATAAACCTTGATACCCAGAAGGAATGCATTCATAGGTATAGTGAACTCTTAGCTAACCTTACTAAAGATGACCCTGCTTATGGATGAGGATGGATGACTGTGAGCGTTGTCATCATTTGTTCCGTTGTCCTGATTTTTCTAGTGCTGTTACTATGTCATCTTATAAAGGAGATCTATTGTGAATTTACCATATTTCAGATCTTGGCCTTGGTTCTTCCAAAGTGGGAATGAGAAATCTGGGATTTCTGGTCTTCATTCTCTTCTCTCTCTAATCAATTCGTTCCTTCAGGGGGCTCTCACATTGTTTCCTACTTCTTTTCTCTCTCTTTTTTGTTTTTCCCTCTATTGTGGCCTATGTTAGGCTTCTCAAACTACTAATGTCAGGTTTGTCCAGTAGTATCCCAAAGGCCATTTAAGTGGTGCATTAGCCGACCTTTAGACCTTTGCTAACAGGAAGTAGGATATGGCAGGAGCACATCACATAGATGAGTTAATTTCTCTTAAGACCCTGCTGTTTATTCTGGACCAATTTTTCCCTAAAAGGCAAGAAAGTTGTCCCAGAGTCTTCAATGGTTCAAGGGTTTAAGGTTCAAGTCACAGATATGACTTCCCATTTACTTAGACCATAAAAGGCCAACTCACAAGGAGTCAGTGATCATGTGATTCTGATCCAACACATCCTGCTGATCAGATATCTTCTCTGTATGGAGATGAGGGGCTAGTCTCCTTCAGCTTGGGTTATAGCCATGCTGTGTAGCCTTTCTGTCTTTTGTTAAGTTTTTATATGGTTTACAAGTATCTTATTTTATTCCTATCCCAGACCTTAATCAGTGGACCTGCTTGAGTCAGGCCTGACCTACAACAGAGGCAGTGTAGAACAAGAAAAAAATAATAGGAGGGTCAGCATCAGAAGAACTGGGTTCAAATTCCACCTTTGCTACTTACTAGCTGTGTGTGGAAGCTCTTTGGGCCTCCATTTCCTTATCAGTTAAAGGTAGAGGTTGAATTGGGATCAGAGGTGTCAAACTTCCTGCCCACCAAGCACTCTAAAACTCCCCAGTGCATCCTTAACAAGATTAAAATGTAATTGGGAAATGTTTAAGAAAATATATAAGAATGTGATACAGAGATGGTGTTAATTTGTGCTTTTCTAAGTCAATATGGGGCCTACATGGATCCATTTCTATTCAAGTGAGATGCCACTGGACTAGGTGACATGTAAGTCCCCTTCCATGTCTAAATCTATGATCCCATGCTCCTAAGTGACTTTCCTAGAGTCCTAGATATAGTATACATTTAAGCAATATTAAAATCCAGACCTTTCTGACTTGAAGTCCATGACTCCACCCACCATACCCTCCTACCCATCATCATAATAGAGAAGATTCTGGATTCTCAAAGAATATCCAACAGAGAAAAATTCTCACAGGTCCTACTCAAGCTAGAAAGACTTTGAGTATGCTTCTGGTGCTGAATCATATTTGTTGTCCAATGTGGACCGCACACTTCTTCCCTCTTTGGACTCTATGCAGTAGCTGTGGGCAGCTAAGTGGTGCAGTGGATAGAGCACCAGTACAGGAGTCAGGAGGACCTGAGTTTAAATCTCACCTCAGACACTTGACACTCACTAGCTGTGTGACCTTGGGCAAGTCAACCCCAATTTCCTCATCCTGGGTCATCTCCAGTCATCCTGATGAATATCTGGTCGTTGGATTCAGATGGCTGGGGAGGAGAAGTGAGGCTGGTGACCTGCACAGCCCTCCCTCACTCAAAACAAAGTCAAGGGCAAGTCATGTCATTATTTCTCTGATGGTATCATCTTCTTTGGCAATAAAGGATGAACACACACAACTCTACAGTTGTCCAGTGACCCTAGCCAGGTTAAAAGGTTCATCATCAGCCTGGCCACAGGATGTCCAATTATTTTAGCCACAGTCTATCTCAAAGTACCACTATGACATTATTTAGGAGTGTTGGATCTGTGTTGGTTGAGGTGACCATTAGGGCAGGATTGATGTGAAAGATTTTAGAGCAAAAGGAAGGTTTAGAATCTAAGGCCATAAACCTCCCATTGGTTCATTAATCTCATCATTTAATTTCAACAGGAAGGAATTAAAGGTGGGTGCTAAAAGAGATACTGTTGAAAGCAGCCTTGGAAAGCAACACTGGGAGCAAAGGAAGCACTCAGTTACCATAAAACTTTAGTCATTTTTAAGAAAGTCTAGATCTTATCAAGACACTGTGCCTAGTGAGTCCTGGTATTTTTACATCTCCACCCCTCCCCTATTCTTGGTTGATCCCAAGTTCTTGGATTGAGAAACATATCAGATAAATGTGTTACTTCAAAGTTTGGAGCCCAATAATAACAGTATGCGTATGTGCATGAGTGTATGTGTAGCACAAAGTAATTTATGTATCTCATTTTATCCTCACAACAACCCTAGAAGGTAGGTGCTAATATTATGCCCATTTCAGAGAAGAGGAAATTGAGGCAAATCGAGGATAAATAACTTTTCCAGGGTCATAGTTTTTGAAGATGAATTTGAACTCAAGTCTTCCTGACTCTAAGTCTGGTGCTCTATCCATTGCACACATTAGCTTGGGGAGGCCTAGTGGAGTGATTATTTATCCTGCATGGATTTGCACAGCAGTTTGGAGTAAATGTGGAAGGCCTCAGCTTTGATGATACCACCACACCATCAGGAAGAGGTCCTGCCCATCATGAGGGAGCATACCTAGGGAAGGTGAAAACTAGCAGGCTGATCTACTGATGGTATTGGGGGTGTGACTGGGCACAGTGTATTATGTCATATGTCCAAGGCTGTAGCTAGTGCCAATGAATGAAAAGTTTAACAGAAGCCATAGCGGTATCTTCAGCCATTGATCATCCCTTCATAACCAACCAAGGAACTGGGCAAGGATGGTTTTCTACCATCTCAAGGCAATCTACACCCTCCCCCCAACACTGTATCATTTCTCTAGAATATTTCACTTGATTCTGTTTTTCAGCTTAACTTTTGTTCCACTTCTGGCATGATGGCATTCTTTTGAAAGAGACTGTTCACCTGCATGGGCTCCCATTAATTGCTGAAGGTCCTTGCCCAAAGTAAAGTACAACCACATTTTAGAAGGGATTAAAAAAAAGATTTGGAAGTTAGCTATTACTTCCTATGGACTACCACCCATGGGCCAGCAAACATAAAGAACGTGTAAATTAAGAGATTAAACTGTTTCTACCCTGCTAGATACCAGCTGTTGCCATGCCAATCAACTGAAAACAACACTATGCACCTGGCTCTTAAAAGCTGCCCTCTTTGGGTGCTGATGGGTTCTTCTCCAATGTGTGCCTAATGTACTTACAGGTAAGTACCAGCCTGCCTGAATTGGGAACACCTCCAGAGGGAAATCTAAGCCACTCAGCAAAGTGTTGAGGCAGGTACAGGAATGAGGAAAGTAACAGAGAAATCCACTGAGAGCAGAAGAGATCAGACCCAGCTAAACCATATATGTCTCTTTGTATATAGGTCCCCCTTGGCTTGTAGATGATACATATTTCAGACCATCTGCCATATGCAGATAATTTGATATCATGACCTCTGAACAGAGACTACCCCAGTGCTGTGAGACTCACCTAGTCTTTTGTCACCTGTTTCAAACTCGTATTTCACACAGAGACAACAGGAAGAACCTCCTTGGATTTAAGAGAGAGGAGTAGGAAGTGAAGGAACTTTGTGGATTAAAGTGAGTGTCAGATGATGATACTATATGCTTTATTAGAGGGGTCAGTAGAAAGTGTTTATTCATTCCACTTGCCCAGGTCAGGAGACTTCACCAGAAGTACCCAGAAAGGGCTCAATTTATCTTTCACTCACTGATGGGGATGGGGGCCAGATGAGAAAAGGGGAGAACCCTAGGAGGGGGAGACCGCTAGCATCGGAACTGGGAGAACTCCACAGAGCCTTTAAAGCTCTTCACAGCCTAGCCCCAACCTAGCTTTTCAGTGTTAATATATGTAATTTCCTTCCATGCTCCTATGGTTCAAAAGACCTGCATATTGTTCTTTGTACAGAGTACTTCATTTCCCTTAGGACTGACCAGGAATGCATTCCTCCACCTCTTTCTCTTTCCTCTCCCTTGCCTCCTTTTCTTTTTTTCTCCTTTCCCTCCCCCTCCCTCTTTCCCTCTCCTTTCCCCTCCCCCTCTCCCTCTCTGTCCCCCTCTCTTCTCCTCTCCTCTCCTGGTCTTTCTGATCCCCTACGGTTGCTAATGCCCTTTCCCTGTCTCTCCTCACCTCATAATCGTGTATCTATTTTATGTGCATATTGTGTCCTCGGTAAAATGTGTACAATGGGAGTCACTGTGTGAGAACATGACCTACGATTCCACAGTTAATGTAAACAGAAACTTTAACTATCTCATTGGGAAACTTTTATGTGACCCTAAGGTATTGGAATTTACTCTAGTTTCACCCATCCCTGGCACAGTATCTTCTTTGTTCTGTTTCTATATAATAAAATATATAGAGGTGACATTTATCTAGAATACTTAAGGGGAAGGAAGGATGATTACTACCCATGGTAGATTAAAACTGATTTTAGGTCTTACGGGGCAGCTAGGAGGCACCATGGACAGACCACTGGGACTGGAGTCACGAAAGCCTGAGTTCAAATCTGACATCAGACACCAGTTATGTGACCCACATCAGACACCAGTTATGTGACCCTGAGCAAGTCACGTAATCTCTTTTTGCCTCAGTTTCCTCATCTGAAAAAGGAGGATAATGATAGCACCTGCCTCCCAAGGTTGTTAGAAGGATCGAATGTGATAACTGTAAAGTGCATAGCAACAGGCCTGGTACAGTAAGCGTTATATAAATGTTAGCTATTATTATTATTTTGCCTTTTGGGAAGAACTGACTTTGTGGGTGGAGAAACTTTATAGCTCTGTGGGCCACCATAAATATTTTGTGTGCTCTGATACTTTTCTATCCGCTAAGAAAGCATCTGGGGCATGTAGAAAAGGAAAATAACAATTTCTGAGAAGATAAAAAGAAGGTAGAATTGCATGCATGCTACCAGATAGTTCTAAAAGATGGCGATCATAGATTGAATGAATTTTTCCACAATTCTATGAACATTAGCTTTAGTTACTTTTAATTATATTTGCAAGTTTAGTGGATGTGAGGTTCAAACTCCAAAGTTGTCTTAATTTATATCTTTGATTATTAGAGAAGTTGAGTATTTTTCAATGACTAAATGATTCCTATTTTTTTGAAAACTTGTCATTCATATCCTTATTCCATTTATACATTATATACTGAGAGCTATTTGTATGAATTTTTATGCTTTTGTTTGTTTTTATAAAAGGATATTTTCTGAGAAGACAGCATGAACAGAAGAAGACAAAGGCAGAATTGCTGGCACAGTAGATAGAGCCCTGGACCTGAATTCAAATTTAACCTCATTTACTTATTAGTTTTGTGACTCCAAAAGCCACGTAACCTCTGTCTGACTCAGTTTCTTTATCTACAAAATGGAGATTATTGCCTGTCTTCCATGGTTGTTCTCAGGGTAAAATTAATATTTGTAAAGTATTTTGCAAACTTTGCCATGTAAATTATTATCATTAATATTAACACCCCCCCCCATGGGGACACACTTTCTTCTAAACTGCTTCAATTTCTAGAGAGAGTGGGCTCAAACTTAAAGTATTGATACAAAACACCAACTTCATTTCCACATTGAACAGAGTCAGTGGATGAGTCCCTTACTCTTGATTGCTCCTCTGGAATGCTGATACTTACAGATGACTCCTCACCAGAGTCTGTTGCTGGCATTGACTCCAGTTTCTGTACCTCTCCTGCTCTTCTGACCTTTCAAAGCTCCAATATTAAATAAAGCCTGGTTCACTTTGTCTCCAGTACTCCCTCACCTAAGGTAGGAAAGAATAAACACAAGTGGGATAGAAACAACAGCAGGGTCATGTTCTCATGGCTTTATGCCAGTGCTCTTGAAGAAAGTAGACCACCGGCACTCTCCACCATACAGAGAATTGCAGCAGCTTTTGCCTCCTCACTTGAGCATAGCCAGAGAGAGAAAGATCTTTCTTGACATCCATATGTCAAGTTTTAACAACAATTCACAAAAATTATGTTTATCCATTTTTAAATTTCAATTATATTGCTCTTATTTTTAAAAACTTAATTTTAATGTAATATGATACATCTTATTCCTAATAATTTCTTTTATTATTAAAATAAAATATAAATCTCCAGTCTACAATTAATATAGATACATTCAAATCCAGCCTCTGATTCTTCCCACCTCAGATACTTCCTGGGCAAGTCACTTAAACACTATCTGCCTCAGTTTTCTCAACTGTAAAATGGGGAATATTAATAGCAATAAATCAAATGAGATAATACTTGTAAGGTTCTTAACACAGGGCACAGAGTAGGTGCTCAACAAATCCTCCCTTTCCCTGCTTCCTTCCCTGCTTCTTTATATTGCGATATAAGATGTAAACCTTCACCTTTCCCCAACCAATTCCACCAAGTACATTTGTTGAACAATTAACCATTTCCTCAATTTTTGTTTTCTATAGGTTTATCAAATGCAAATTTTTTGTATACAGTTGTGTGGATGTCCAATGTATCTTATCTAATCCACTGATCACTTTCTGTCTTTTGTTCCAAGAACAGATAACTTTGATGATAACTGCTTTGTAATATGCTTCAAAGTTTAGGAGCAGAAAATGATGCTCATCACTTTTTCTCTTCAGTATGACACTTCTGGCTCTTTGTTTTCCTGTGTAAATTTCATGATGATTTTGTCTAATTCTATGAAGGAGTTCCTTGCTATTTTGAGAGATTTTGTATTAAATATAAATTAACTTGGAGAGTAACATGATTTTTTTTTACCATCATGAACGTTAAATTTATCTTTGACTATTTCAATATACAAGGAACAGAAAAAAAGACTGTGTTTAAAATGATGACTATTATGTACAACTTATTTTTTAAAAAGTACATGATAAATTTAACATGTTAGTCAACACTCCTTGTTTGTATTCCCTTCTGTTCTGATCTTGTCTGCATATTTTTAAATGCTTCATTGACAATATTTTTCTTTATTTTTTCATCACTGTCACTACATACCCACATATGGACTACAGAATAATTCCCTCCCTAAATCACTCATTTGTAACAAATAAGTACAACCAATCAAAACAAGTTCACATATTAACAATGTCTGATCCTTCATTTAACTATGTGAATCCATCACTCCTTTAACAAGTGATGGGAGACATGCTTCATCATCATTATTCTGAAGTAATGATGTTATTTCATTTGTGATATATATATATATTATACAATGTAGTTATATTGCATTTGTTATTATAGATATAGAATCATCACCCTATTAAAATGACCATATCTCTCATTAATCAATAAGCTCTCAGCTCCTACTCTATTTTATTAAATAGTATTTATTAAAAATAAAATTTCCTCATTAGCTTTCACTCACTCTCTGTATAAAACAAAGACCTAATCTACTAGGTTAAAATAAAAAATCAAAGTTACTGACTATACAATTTATTAATAGTGTAACAAACGATGAAACAGTCATTATTAATCATTTTTAACGTAGCAGCTTGGAGAAAGAGCACAGTTACCCCCAATCATCATTACTACATTTGAATTTTCCTCACTTCTGGAAGCATACTCCTACAATTCAGTTCTCTCAGGATACTAATAAAATGCCTTCTCAAGAATTTATTCATAATGTTTCTTCTTAAGCTAATAGTTTTAAAAGTTCAATAAAGTTCTTTTAGTCCTTTCCCTCTGTCCTCTCACAGTTACTTTCCAGCCATGATATTTAAAACAGACTCTAGAATGACAACGAAATTGCCAGTCTCTCAAGAGTATATTCTTTCTAAGGATACAGTAAGAGTAGCCTGTTGTGCTGACCTATCTTACCACAGGACTCCGAACGACTCTGGAGGAAAGAGTGAGGCTGATGAATTTGCACAGCCCTGTCTCACTTACATCCAATTCACTTTCAAGTCAAGACATCGCCCTTTGGATGTCACTGGTCCTCTTTGAGAACAAAGAGCAAGCAACCCCGGTAACAGTATATGCAGTACCAGTGGAAGGGGCTATTGAAGTATTTATACCTTGATCGTTGTTCTTTGTCTTTCAAAGTTGTTTTTCTGTACATTATTGTGGTCACCGTATAAATTGCTCTGCTAGTTCTGCTACTTCATAATGTATCAGTTCACACAAGTCTTCTGAGATTTCTCTGGCTCATCATTTTCACAATGTTTTTTGCTTGTTTTTCTTTCCTTTTTTTTTTTTTAGTATTTATTATTTAATTTTCCCCCAATTACACATAAACAACAATTTTTAACATTTGCTTTTAAAACTTTGAGTTTCAAATTCTCTCCCTTCCTCCCTTTCCACCCCTTCCCCATTGAGATGGCAAACAATTACATGTAGGGTATACATGTGCAGTCATGCAAGACATATCAATAACAGTCATGTTATGAAGGAAAACATAGATAAGAACTCAAGAAAAATGAAGTGAGAAAGCAAGAACAGAAGTTGCTTCAATCTGTATTCAGACACCATCAGTTCCTTCTCTGGGAATGGATAGCATTTTTCATCCTAAGTTCTTCAGAGCTGTCATGGATTGTTGCATTTCTGAGAACAGCTAAGTCATTCACAGATGATCAGAGACTACAATATTGCTGTTACTTTATAGTCATTACCTTTCACTTCGCATCAACCCTTATAAGTCTTTCTAGGTTTTTCTAAGAGCATCCTATTCATTGTTTCTTACAGTACAATAGAATTCCATCACAATTACATACCACAGTTTATTCAGCCATTCCCCTATTGATGTATATCACCTCAATTTCTAATTCTTTACCCTCTGTAAAGGGCTGTTAAAAATATTTTTATACATATAGGTCCTTTTACTTTTTGTTTTTTATCTCTTTTGGGATAAAGACCTAGTAGTGGTATTGCTGTGTCAAAGCACATGCATGGTTTTATAGCCCTTTGAGCATAGTTCCGAATTGCTCTATAGAATAGTTGAATCAATTCATAACTCCAGCAACAGTCTGTTAATTTCTCATTTTTCCCCACATACCCTACAATATTTGTCATTTACCTTTTCTGTCCTGTTATCTAATCTAATAGGTATGAAGTAATAACTCAAAATTTGCACTTCCCCAATCAACAATGAGTTAGAATATTTTTTCATATGGCTGTAGGTAGTTTTAATTACTTCATCTGAAAAGTTATTATATCTTTTGGTCATTTATCAATTGGGGAATGGCTCTTATTCTTATAAATTTGACACAGTTCTCTATAGGTCATAATTTCTTATGGTACAACAATATTCTGATATATTAATATATCACGTATATTTGATCAACTATTCCCTATATGACAGTCACTTGTTTCTAGTACTTTGCTACAGCAAAAAGTGCTGCTATACATATTTTTATACATGGGAGTCCTTTTCTCCTTTTAGCTCTTCTGGGGTATAAGTCTAGTAACAGTATTACTAGGTCAAAGGGTAGATAGTGACCCTTTGAGAATAGATTAAAATTGCTTCAGATATTTGAACTAAAAGAAGAAACTTGTCTGTTATAACTAGTATTTCTAGAATTATATAAAATAAGAGAATTGAGGTGATGCATCCTTTGTTTACCCGTGATAATATTGTAAAGTCCCCTAATGTTTCTCCATTAGAGATAACTCTTGGTTTTAGATATATAATATTTACCATATTAACAAAAAGATCTGTTTATTTCAATGTATTTTTATTAACACAAATAAATGTTATATTTTGTCAAAGGCTTTTTATACATGTGTTGACATAAGAATTCCATTTTTTATGGTTTTGCTATTAATATTATTTATAGTTTTATTGATTTTGAACCCATCATGTATATAATTTAAAAATATTTTGTAACATCCTTTTTGTTAGTATTTTCTTTCTTTGCTTTATGTCTCCCTGGCTTAGATATCAGGATGATATTTGTCTCCCAGAAGAAATGGGTTATCTTCAATTTCTGTCTTTTTTTTCTTTTTTTTTATTAATAATTTTATTTTTTTTAATGTTTTACAATCATTTCCTTAAAGTTAAGATTTTATTCCCCCCCACCCCTCCCCCAATACCCCCCTCCCTCCCCATGACAGCATACAATTCTGTTTAGGTTCTACATATACTTTCCTATTGAGCACATTTTCACTATATTCATGCTATGTAGTCGAACTAAAATAAATGGAAGAAATCATATAACAAATCAACACATATTACACTGAAACCCACCCACACACAAACATGATCTGCTACATTTTGCAAGTGACTTCCACATTTCTTTCTCTGAGTGTGGAAGGCATTTTGCCTTAGAAGACCGACATTGGGATTTTTTTTTTTTTCTCAGTAAGTTCTTGTGTTATTACAAAGTTCCAAGTCTACCAGAAAAAACTCTCGCACACTGTGGTCGTTGCTGTGCACAAAGTTCTCCTGGTTCTGCTCCTTTCGCTCAGCATCAGATCATATAAGTCCTTCCAGGCCTCCCTGAAGTCTTCTTGTTCATCATTTCTTATGGCACAATAGTACTCCATTACATTCATAAACCCATAATTTATTCAGCCATTCCCTCAATTGATGGGCATCCCCTTGACTTTCAGTTTTTGGCTACCACAAAGAGTGCTGCTATAAATATTTTTGTACACGTGGGACGCTTTCCCGGTTTTATAATCTCTTGGGGATACAATCCTAGTAGTGATATTTCTGGGTCAAAGGGTATGAACATTTTTGTAGCCCTTTGGGCATAGTTCCAAACCGTTCTCCAGAAGGGTTGGATGATCTCACAGCTCCACCAACAATGAATTAGTGTTCCAACTCTCCCACATCCTCTCCAGCATTTATCATTTTCTTGTTCTGTCATGTTTGCCAATCTTACAGGTGTGATGTGGTACCTCAGAGTTGTTTTGATTTGCATCTCTCTAATCAATAGTGATTTAGAGCACTTTTTCATATGATTATAGATATTTTTGATTTCTTCCCCTGAAAATTGCTTGTTCATATCCTTTGACCATTTATCAATTGGGGAATGACTTGGATGGTTATATATTTGAGTCAGTTCTCTATATATTCTAGAAATGAGGCCTTTATCCCCGAGCTTAGCTGTAAAAATTTTTTCCCAATTTACTACATCCCTCCGAATTTTGGTTGCATTGGGTTTGGTTGTGCAAAAACTTTTCAGTTTAAAGTAATCAAAATTATCCATCTTGCATTTCATAATGCTTTCTATCGTTTCTTTAGAAAAAAATTCTTCCCCTCTCCATAAATCTGATAAATACACTATACCTTGCTTCTCCAGTTTATTCATGGTATCAATCTTTATACCTAAATCATGTACCCATTTGGACTTTATTCTTGTGTACGGTGTCAGGCATGGGTCTATGCCTAATTTCCGCCACACAGTTAACCAGTTTTCCCAGCAATTTTTGTTTTTGAAAAACATTATTAAAGTTATTTTTTTTTTACTGTTTGATAGAATTTGCTTGTAAATCCACATGGTCTTGATTTTTTTCCCTTTCAGTGTTAATTTATGACTTATTCAATTTCTTTTTTTTTCTGAGATTGTGTTATTTCTATTTTCTATTTTTTGATCTATTAACATGATTACTTTATGTATTTGTAGATATTCATCTATTTCACATTTAAATTTGTCAATTTTGTTGGTACACACTGCACAAAATATTTCCTAATAAAGTTCTTTTTTTTCCTCTTCATCTGAAGTGAATTTTTACTTTACATTTTTTAGTATGGCAACTTTCCCTTTAAATTCCTATGGTTTGTGTACTTTATTCATTTTTAAAATCTTCCAGCTTTACTTATTCATTTTTTTTTTGTTTTTAGTTTTGTTTATCTCTTTTTTTTGATGTTCAGAAGTTCTTTTTTGTGTTTTGTTGAGTTTTTATTTGTTGTCTTTCCAGGTTTTTGAAGTTTTATGTATAATTCATTAATTTGTTCTCTTTTGTTCATGAAGTGTTTAAATATATACAATTTTCTCTAAAGATCACTTTGGCCTTACCATAAGTTTTCTTGTGTAGTTCCATTGTGATTTTCTTGGATGAAATTATTTTTTGTTTCTATGATTTGTTTTTTAACCCACATATTTTTGACTAGCACATATTTAGTCTTTTTTTAAAGCTTGAGTCCTTTATTCAAATGCCCTTAATTGCATTATGATCAGTAAAGGATATATTTAATATTTTGCTTTTCTGAATTTATTTATGACTTTTTAAGTGCCCTAGCATATGAGGAAATTCAGAAACCAGAGGTGAGAAGCATAGTAGAAAGTATGTAGGTAATAGTCAAAGGAAGGAGAAGTGAGGTGATTTCATTATTGGAGTATATCAAGGATCACCTGTGCACAAAAAAGGAACTGGATGAAGAGTTTGGGGTATATATCACTAGCCTGGAATACAGATATGATCTTCTGTCACCCAGGCCTGTGCTGGAGCTTTTTCCTTCTGATGATAGCAGAATACCTAATAACATATTGACCTGTCTTTGTGGTGATTTTATCCTTCAAAAGGTAAAGAATGGGGGCAGCCAGGGGTTGCAAATGATAAAGCACTGGTCCTGGGGTCAGGTGCCTCAGACATTTACTAGCTGCGTGATCCTGGGCAAGTCACTTAACTCTAATTGCCTCCGCTCCTCCAAGAAAACAAAACAGGCAAATGAATCAACGATGAGAAATTCTCTTCTGGATCTGAGTTTTCCTAACAGGGAGGAATAGGTTGCACTGATGTAAATTATGGAAAGTGGAGGAAATTACTACTTCATCCTATAGTCTGTGATAGAGAAGAGAAAATACATATTCTGACATACATAGGGAGAGCAGATTTTGAAAGTTTCAGAGGAAAGGCAGGTAGAATACTACATAGGATTTATTTATAGAGACAAATGTAAATACATCAGAAACTCATCAAAAAACAAATTTTTAAAAAGGAAATACAAAGATGATAGATATAATGCCAGCATATAGAGGATGAATATGAGTGCATGGCACAGTACTTTACAGTTTGTTTGCTTTGGCACAGAACTTTACCAAGATATTCAGGAATGCTTAGAATGAGTGGAAGCTAGAAAGGGAACCTAAGGACAACAACAAGGACCTTTTGAGCTAGATTGGTGGAAAATGGACCTCGGAGAAGGTATAGTACCTTTGCTTTGAGTAATTGGGATGATCATAACTGAGAGTAGAGAGCTACTCTTTCTTAATTTCTGTTTTCTTGGGGAAAGACCAACAACTTTACACTGAGAATGACAGAATACAAATAATTAACAGAGAATTGATACTCAAGATAAGGAATGAGATAATAAAAGAATACCTAGTTGTCCTGTGAATTCCCTCTCTCTGAAATTGTCATGTTGATGTACTGGACTTGTATATATGTCAGAGCAATCTGAGGAAGATGCTTCTGACTTCTTCTGCGATGACTTTTATACCTAGTCTGCAAGAAAGCATCATCAATGGCCCCCTGGGACAATAAAGAATCAAGGACAGTTTCACTCCCTTTCAAGGGAAAAACCAGCTTAGCCTTTGTGGCAGTCATCTTTAGTTCATGCTATTCTTATCACAAATGAGGTGTTTCATATTTGGAGGGCATCTAGATAGTACAATGGATAGAGTGCCAGGACAAGTCAGGAAGACCAGAGATTAAATCTGGCCTTGAACTAGCTATGTGACCCTGGACAAGGGGTACACACTGTGTTTATCTCAGCTCATCTATAAAAAACGATAATTTTAGCATCTACCTCCCAGTGTTGTAAGGATAAAATGAAGTATTTGAAAAGTGCTTAGCATGATGACCAACACATAGCAGGTTCTATACAGATGCTGTTCAGTCCTTTCTGACTCTTTATGACCCCACTTGGAGTTTTCTTGGCAAAGAAACTGGAGTGGTTTGCCATTTCCTTCCCCAACTCACTTTACAAGTGAAGAGACTGAGGCAAATGGGGTTAAGTGACTTGCCCAGGGTTATGCAGCTAAGTAATCATCTGAGGCCAGATTTGAACTCAGGAAGATGAGTCTTCCTGACTTCAGGTCTGGCACTCTATCCATTTCACCACCTAACCTCTATCATGATAACATTAACTACTCTTATAATTATTGCTTAATTGCTTTTCTTTGTGAAGAAGGAAGATTCAACCCAGAGAAGTTGTGTGTATGTAAAGTAGCTGTGATGTAAAGGCATCGATAAAATGTGTTGTTATAGTTGTTTAAAATAAAAATGGTAAAGAGTAAAAGAGCTGTCCAAGTAGAGAATTGAAGAAGGGTAAATGTCATCCCAAATCTCAAAAATAGAAGAGGGGGTGGTTTGCAAAATATTAGCCAATGAGTTTAGCTTATAATTCTGCTACAACTGACTGTTTACATTGTACACAATTTTTTTACATTGCTAAGGGACAGTTTCAGCATTTAGAAAGGAAAGTCTTGATCTCTAAAAGCCAGCATTACTTCATTGAGAACAGATCATGCCATAATTAGCTCTTTTCCTTTTCCACTAGCATAACTAGGCTAGAGGGTAGCTAGGTAGGGCAGTGGATAGAGTGCCAGGCCTGAAGTCAGGAAGACAGCTCTCTAAGTTCAAATCTGGCCTCAGACACTTATGTGAGACTTTGATCAACTCACTTAACCCTGTTTGCATCAGTTTCCTCAATCTATAAAATGAGCTAGAGAAGGCATGGCTAACCACTTCAATATATTTGCCAATAAAACCCCAAATGGGTCCTGAATAGTCAGATCTGAGCAACACAATTTGAGAAAAACAAACCAGATTAGTGAAGAAAAAAAAGTGTAGCCAATAGAGAACTGGCTTCAAAGTTTGGAAGATCTGGGTTTTAGTTCCACCTTTGAAGCATACCAGCCTTGAGACTCAAACTCTCTTATCCTTAATGACTCTGGGCCTACAATTTGCAGAGCAAATACTGATCTGCATCAGCAAAGGGGATAACTTAGCTGGTAGTTTCTGATGCCAAAAAGAGGTGTGAATCTAATTAAAAAAAAATAAAAATAGCTCTAGACTGGTAGAACAGAAGACTGGGGGAGGAATGATAGACTTGGATTTCAGCCAATGATGGAAAGCTAAAGGCTTGAAGATAGGGTGGCTTTAGAACTGGTTCATACGGCCGGAGTCAGAGTAATTATTAATGTCAGGTTAGAAGGATCTCTAGTGGAGAGTTCCAGGAACTGGCCTTGGCCCGGTGGCATTGCTATATCAGATCTGAAGATGGCATGAAACTACATAATAGATAACATGATTTTAAATCATAGAAGTCTCAGCAAGTTAGAAAGATGGGCCAAAATCTAGTAAGACTAAGTTTAAAAAAGAACAATTTCACAAGTAAAAGGCTGGGGAGACATCAATCAATCAATATACATTTGTAAACTACCTCCTATGTGCCAGGCCCAGAGAAGGAAATGACAAACCTCTCCAGTATCTGTGCCAAGGAAACCCAAATGGGGTCATGAAGAGTCAGAAATGACTGAAAAATGACTGAGTTGATATGCCAGGCACTATCACCTTCTGGGGATACAAGATAGAAAATCAAACATTTTTGACTCTCAAGGAATCTCTATTGCATATTGTCTCTAATGTGGACATATGAAATATAAGCAAAAGAAATATGTTAGTTAACATACAAGGTAGTTAGGGAGGGAGAGTGCTAAATGCTGGGGAGATCAGAAAAAGCTTGTAGAAGATGGTAGTGACAGAGATGAAGATTAGATGGCTTTTTGTGAAAAATGAAAAGAAAAGAAAAAGGCACATTTGCCTGGATTGTAAAATACTCTTAGAGTAGTTATATGTAATCAGTATAGAAAGATAGATTGAAACCAGGTTGTGAAATGTTGTGTTTAAAAGCCAAAACAGATGAGTTTGTATTTTACCCTTGAGATAATAAGGAACCACTGGAGTTTATTGAATAGGGAAATAACATGTTTAGAGTTATAGAAAATTGCTTTGGGAGCTAGTTGGAGGGCCACTTAGAGTGAGGAAAGACTTCAATCACAGAAACAAATTAGGAGGCTATTATAAAAGTCCAGGTGAGAGGTAAAGACAGCCTAAACTGAGGCTGTGAAAAAGAAGTGCTCAAGTGCTAGAGATGTTGTAGGGGCAGAAATAACAAGCTGTCACCATTAATTACATATGTAGGATGAGGGAGAGTTAGAGGTGAAGGCTAACAGTGAGGGACCTAGGAAATCTGAAGAATGATGGTGCCTACAGCAAAAAGTAGAAAAGTGCAGTGGCTATAGCTAGACAGCAATTTATCTGAAAAAGATCTGAGAAACCTGGTGGACTATAAGCTCAAGAGGAATCAACTGTATAACATGGTGGCCAAAACCTGTTGAAGCTATCTTTAGCTGAATTTGGAGACTCTATAGGTCTAAAAGAAAGGTGGGAGTTGTAGCGCTGTTGTACCCTGCATCTGCAGTATTGTTCAGTTCTAGGTGTTCCATTTCAGGATGGACATTAAGGGGTTCACATTCAACCGGAACTAGGAAACTAGGATGGGGAATGAACTGAAAACCATGCCATAAGGACTGATGGAAGAAGTAGGGATGTTTACCCTGGAGAACAACTTCTTTAAAGGGGCCATATTAGCTCCCCCTAAATATCTGAATGCCTCTCATGTAGGAGAAGGGTTGGATCTGGGATTGAGATCTGCTTAATTCCAAAGGGAAGAATGATAAATAATGGCTGGAAGCAGCAAAAAGGCAGATTTAGGCTTTATTTTTAGGAAAAATTTCCTAATGATAAAATTGTCTAAAACTGGAACAATCTACTTGCGGATTGTTAGGAGATGGCCTACTGCCAACACCCTGTTGGTTTAAGATTGATTTGGGGCACCAAATAAGACACTCATGAACTGTTAAGCTATTAATAAAGGAGGTTTACTTTGCCCTAACACAGTAAGGGTATGTATCTAGGAAAAAGTGGAATTTAGCTTTCATAGGCATAACATCCCTTGGTTCTGTATGCTAATGAGTCTAGTCAACAGGGATGGGCCATAGCAACTCTTGTGGTCTTCAGATATCCACCAAACTGGAGGGGCCCCAACTCCAGGTGGGTGGGATTTTTTATGCTCATCAGCAATTAGGAAGGCAGGGGCCAACCAGGTCCTGGGAGCAGCTTTATTTTCTTTTAGGGAAAACTTCCCACTTTCCCTGTTGTAGAAAAAATGGGAGGAATTCTAGTCCTATCACAAGGAGGTGTTGGGTAGCGAAGCAAAGGCTGAATTACCCCTTGTGATCAGTACTGTGGAAGGACATCTTAGCCAGGTCAAGCCTGTGTTAAATGGCCTCTGAAGGATTTTCAAACTCCATGATTTGGTAATTCTTCAAATGGATGATCTCTAAGGTCCCCCCTAGCTCTGACATCTTATGATCGTAGGGTCACAGGTGAAGATGGTACTACAAGGCCATCTGATCTAACTCCTTCATTTTAAGGATCAGAAAACCGGTCCAAGGATGGATTAATGATCTGCCTAAAGTCCCCCAGGGCACAAGCTCAGAGGTCTGACTTGAACATGAGCCCTCTGTCCCTAGAGATAGTGCTCATTCTATGGTATTCCAAAACCCACAAAGGGGTCTATTTGTAAGGTGAAAAGATCCCAGAGATGACCAGTCCTCTTTACTTGATGGCCTCAGACGCTGCCTCGGCAGCAGGAGCAGAAGCAGCAGAGCACTATTCTCCTGCCTTCTTCTGACACTTCTTACCTTTCTTCCCCAATCACTTCCCTCAGGAGCTCTGAGTAATTGCTAGGCATCCACAGTTCTGGCCTTAGACAACTGCACAGGTTTCCACTTTTTACTACTTCTTCATGAAAAGTCCCAAATAAATCTATTTTTCTTTCCCCTACCTGCTTTTTGATACTTGTGAGTTTCAAGGTCTTCCTTCCTTCCTTCCTTCCTTTCTTTCTTCCTTCTTTTTTCATCATCTTTCTTTCTTTCTCTTTTGGAAAAATTAAAATTCTCCAAAGGGCCTAGCCAATTGCCTTTGAATGACCACAGTGATTTCTGACAAAGATCTCATTCACAGGCTCAAACTGCGCTGATCCAAGCAGGCAGTGAAGAGACAGCTCCTTATGAATCAGCCTGTGTTAAAAGGTCAGTGACTAGAACCCTCCCTTTTCCTCCGAGGATTTTGGATTTAACAGTAGCTACAACTTTGAAGATATGATATAGAAGGGGAATGAACTTACTCAAGCGATTGAGAAGGCTAGGTCCTCAGTCCCAATATTTTCTGGAGAGCTAGTCTGATGCCTTTTGGATGGTGGGGGGAGGAAGAGAAAAAGAATGAACCGGTCTTCAGTATTGAAGGGCGCAATATTGAAGGGCAATAAGAGCTGAGACACAAAAACAGGGTCTGCAGAGAAGTACAAGCCCCTTTTGGTCACTCCTCTCCAGGAATTCAGGAAGACATCTACTCCCATAACTCTCACTATGGAGGAAAGATCTACGTGTGTCCTAAACTATATTCTTTTTCTTTCATCAGTAAATGAACTTAGTTGATTCTTTCCCTTAGGATTTGATAAGGAATGGGGATGGGAAATAGAAAAGGATTTTGAGTTTCTCTGGAACTCCACATTATTGGTGTGGAAGGCCCATCTCATGACCATATTTCTATATAGCAGGGATAGTTTCTGGGGTTTTGATATTGAACTCTTTCTAATTGCTTTCTCTATCTACAGCATTGTTTGAAATACTGGAAGATATCCAAAGATAATATGAGACAAGAGTCTAAGTCTCTTCAAGTTTACTGCCTCTATGTTCGACATATACATGAACAGCTATAATACAATTTAAGAAATCTCTTCAAAAGTCTACTATAATCCCACTGTGTTTCAGTGTCAAGGGAAGAACCCCTCTACAGGGCGAGGTTTGGCCAGGTTCTGGCCAAATCAATCATTCAACTAGCGTATATTAGATACCTTTTTGCCAGGTACCATTCTAGATGCAGAGAATGAAAAGACTAAAATGAAAAAGGCTCTGCTTTCCATGAGCTTAAAGTCTAAAGGGAGAAGAGATACATTTACACAGGGAAGCATGCACAAAATAACCCTTTGCTTAGCCATTGTGAGTTTTCTATTCTTTCCATGGCTTGAAGATCATTGTGCCAAGACTCCCTGGCAGGAGTGTGCTGGAGTCAACTTGAACTAGCTCTTGAAAGCCAATTATTAAATTTTCATTGTGAGCCTTCACACCTTGGAATTGGCAAATGCTACAAATCAGTGTTTGGTCTATTATTTTGTTGTTTGCCTAGACTTAAGATTTTTTTTTCTTAGAAAGATAATTGCTAAACATATACCCACACCTTACTATACAGAGGTCAAATTGGATGAGGACTGAAAGACCAGTTGGTTTGGCAATTTAGAGATCCCTACTAGCTGACAAATGGAGACTTTCAGCAAACTGCCCAGATTCCCCAGCCCCACCTCTGTGTGTGTATGCATGCATGTATATGTATGTGTGTGCACATGCATGTGTGTGCATGTGCACATATGTGAATGTATGTGTGTGTGTGTGCATGTGCACATATGTGCGTGAGTGTGTATGTGTGTGTATTTGAGCATAACCCTAACCTTGGAAGCCCTGAGGAATAGCAGTGACCAGTCACCAGAGACCAGGGTAGTACTGGTACATCCCAGGCCCAGGAGCTCCCTTCCACTCTGCAGAAAGGGTTTGAACATCCATTTAGTTCCTTGAATTTCAGAGATCCAGGGAAGCCTAATCCCTTAAGGTGGAAGTCAGCGCAGGAACTAAGGGAACAAAGAATGAGGTCGAGCACGTCTAACTACCTTACTCAGAATCATAGTAGGCAGCAGACACTAGCCCTGGAACAAAACTCCAAAAATTCAAGAGATGATCAAAAATATCTAGAGTTTCCCCCCACAAAGAATGAGTAAATGATTCCATAACAACTGTAAATCTAGAATCAAAGGAAAAAATAGATTTTTTCATAAATACTTCATGAATACCTGAAAGAAATTAAGCAAGGGGGAAAAAGCTAGAAAATGAAATAAAAGGTCTGGAGAAAATTGCTGGAAAGGGAATAAATAGGAGCGAAAATGGTAAACCTTATTCAAGAATTGGACCCTTTGAAAACTAGATTAAACCAAATGGAATCAATAAATCTATGAGACAGCAAGACCAAAACAAAAGATTTTTTAAACATAGAACAAGAGAACAGATACCTAATATTAGAAACAACTGACCTTGAAATACCAAGGAAAGATAATATAAAAGTTGCTAAATGCCCTGAAAACCACAAACCCCACCCCCCCAAAAGTCTCAACAGTATTTAAAGAAATCATAAATAAAAACTGCCAATTTATTAGAACTAAAGGGCAAAGTCAAGATAGAAAGAATCCACTGATAACCTCCTGAAAGGAACCCTGAAATGAAAAGTTCCAAGGATATCTTATCCATAATCCAAGGTTCCCATGTCAAAGAAAAATATTATAAGCACACAGAAAGAAGTGGCTATTAGCACTTCTACCTAATTTCTCCTTTCTTCTGGCTTTCCCCAGTGAAAGGGTCTCTTTGGCAAAATATGGGAACATGGCAGCCCTCTAAAGGCACTCTATACACATAAGATAGAACAAAGTATATGTATAAAGACCGAAGAAGGAAAGTAAGGGGGCAGGAAAGAATTCCTTTCCATCCTGATGTACTGTGCTTTCTTTACTTCCTCCCTGTCCCCATATAGAATGGGGTAGAGCTAAGTAGCACCAGTATTTTCCTGGCTGCGTCCTTGCAAACCTTTGGAATTGGGGCTCTCCTGATCATATATTTGGGGTCACGATGACTATAGTTACTACTGGCCAAAATAGCTGTGTCTTCTTGTTAATATTTCTCAATAGGTATCAATGTTCTCTTAATAAATTGAAACAGGGTTATAGCCTATGGTAACCTTCAGAATAGCTTTCTACGAAATGCACAGATGGATCTTCTGACCTGAGTTTCCCTTCCTGCCCCCCCCCCCACTCCACCTAATTACTCCTCCAAAGTACAGTGAATAGAAAAGACAAGGGTTGGCGTGGTCTCCCCATGGCCACTCTGATCCTACCATCTCTGCCACAACATGCTTTCCCTCTGTAAATGTTGCTGACCTCCTTTCCCCCCCTGTGTGTGCCCCTTCTCAAAGCCCAGGCGTGGGCCAGAAACAGGGGACTGTGTCCCAGACACTGCAGCTATTCAGCCTGAGATCCCAGAGCTGTGGTTACATACTAAGCAATTAGCTTCTTTAGGTTTCAGAGTTGTTCCTATTCTCCTATGATGTAAATTAAAACCAGGGCCCCTCAATTCCTAGAAATTAAGCAGGATGGCAGAGTTTTCAAGTTGGCTTTCAGGATTTTTATGGCTGCACCATGGGACATGAAAGTTTAATTTCTTCCATACACAATGTCTCCAACCTGTTCTTGCTCAAACAACTCCCTACCAAGCAGAATCAGTCTATATTTTCTAACACTACTAGACCAGATTTGGATTGGTGCCACATCTAGCCTACTGGATAAAAATCCTAACCCTAACCCTTTCCTCCTCTCCTCTCCCTTCTCCCTGCCCTCCCCTTCTCTACCCTCTGGATGCGATGGTTTGTGCTAGGTCCCAAGACATAACCTTAGAGAGAGTGACTTAAAAGCTTCTCGTCCTGAAGATCCTGAAGACCCTAACAAGCTCCTATAGGTCTAAACAAGCAACATCCAAAGTCTCAGACTTGGGTCAAAGACCTTTTGCATGTTCACTGATAGAGTATTTTTTTACGGCTGGAGCTCCTCTGCTTCCTGTGACCTAAAACACTTGAAGACACGGATTTTGTCTTTCCATATTTTATAAAGTGTTTTACACAGTAGTGAGTGCTTAAAGAACAAATTACTATTATTTTTATTTTTATTATTATCCTTCAATAGGCCTTTTCTGATTTTCCTGATTTCTAGTGTTCTATAAATGTATGTATATACAAAGATATTCATATACAGATGTTTCTCCTTTGTACTCAAAGAGCACCAATGCCATCATGATGTTGGGGTCAGGATGTAGTATGTTTGACTGTGGCAGAATAATGTTTTTAAGTGTATATAATAAAACATGTAGGATTGTGATGAGAGCCAGTTATATTGAAACAAAATTAGTAAATGATTTTTAAAAACCAAGTTCACAGACCCTAGGTTAAGAACCCCTGCTAAGCTTTAAACTCCTAGAGGTCAGGAGCTATCTTCCTTTTGTATTTGTGCATCTAGGAACTTGTCACAGTGCCTGGTAAATGGTAAGCTATTAATAAATGATTGCTGATTAATTATTATTAATAACAAAAATATTTATAATGATGATAACAATGACATTGATAGTGGTAGTGTCAAAACCAAAGAAGGTAATAATTCCACTGGACTTGGCACTCCTTGGTTAAACCTTTTTGGAATATTGGGAATCACAATTTAAGAGGGATAGTGGCAAAATGGAGTAAGTCAAGAGAAAGACCACTTGGGTTATATGATGTCTAGAAAACATGTCATAAGAGGTGAAACTAAAGAAATATGTTATTAGTATAGGAGGGATGGATTAATTTAAACAAGAGATGATTTTGGAGGGGACATTATAGAGGTCTTCAAATATTTGAAGGGTTCTCACGTGGAAGAAGGAATAGATGTGTTCTACGTTGCTCTCAGGGGAATATTTGGACCAGTGAATAGATGTTACAGGGAAGCAGTTTTGGGTGAAGTAGAAGCAAGACCATTTATACAGAGTAGAGTTTTGAAAAAGTGAAATAGGCTCTTTCTGAAGTTATCAATGACTTCAATCACTGAATTTAGTAGCCTTTTCTAATTCCTCATTTCCCTTGACCTTTATTCAACTTCATTGTTGTCTTATCACCTTCTTCTCCTTAATGTTCTCTTCTCTCAAGTTTTTTAATGACCCTACTTCCCTCATTCTCTTCTTATTTTGTGACCACTGATTGCTTTTCTGGATCTTCATCTAGGTCATGTCCACTAACTAGGGATATTCCCCCAAGATTTTCTCCTGGGACCTCTTCTTTTCTCCTTTTGCACTTCTCTGGCTAACTTCAGCTTCTCTCATGGATTTATTTCTCAGATATAATGGTCCACCCTAAATTCTCTCTTGACTTCCAGTCCTTAAATTCAACATGTCTAAAACTGAATTCATTATCTTCCTCTCTCCCAAATCTTCTCCTCTATCTTATTTCTACCAAGCTCATCACCATCCTCCAGGGTGGTTACTAGGCTCACAACTTGTCATATTCTATCAATTCTACCTTTGAAACATCTCTCATAAATATCCATTTTATTCCCTGTTATACTGCTATCACTGGTGCAGGTCCCCATCACCTCCTTGCTGGACATTTTTTTTTTTAATAATCTGCCATTTGGTTTCCTTGCCTCAAGTCTTTACTCGCTTCAGTCTATCTTTCACTTACTTGTCAAGCTGATCTTCCTAAAGTGTAGGCCTGACAATGTGATACTTCTATTCCATAAATCTAGTGTCCCCCTAGTACCTTCAGGGGCAAATATAAAATCCTGGTTATCTTTGAAAGTCCTTCATAATTTGACCCTTCCTACCTTTCTAGTCGTCTTGCACCTTACTCCCCTTCATAGACTATGATCCAGTGATACTGGTCTCCTTACTGTTCTTTCTATAGGACACTCCATTTTCCAGTTCTGTACATTTTCACTGGCCTCATGTCTGAAATTCTCTCCCTCCTTTTCTCTAACTCTTGGTTTCCCTACATTCTTTCAGGATCCAACTAAAAATTCATCTTCTTTAACATGCTTTTCACAAAACTAGGTCCTTCCCTCTAAGATTATCTCCAGTTTATTCTGTATAATCTTGTTTGTATGCGGTTCTTTGCACATTATCTCCCCAATTAGACTGTGAAGTCTTTCAGATTAGGGCCTTTTCCCTCTTTCTTTCTATTCTCATCCATTACACAATGGTTGCACAAAGTGGGTATTCATTGAATGTTTGTTGACTTGACTTGATTTGACTCTTGTAATGATGAGTTTATCATCTTTGGAAATGTTTAAATGGAGCCTCCATAACTATGTTATTGCAAGGTGATATTTTGCTGGTTGCAACAAGGCTGAGAATACTGCAGAGTCCCCCGGAAGAGATTTCATAAAAATAAAAATTCAAAAGGTTTTGGCCTAACTATTCATACAGGAAAAATATCAAGATTATGACGTCAGTTATGCCTGGAATCAAGCAGAATGAGAAAAGTGGGTTGGATTGCCTTTGAGAAACTGCAAAGCTTCTCTAATGACCCTAAACTTCTACTAGAAACAAAGTCTAATTTGTTAATGCCAATATTCTGCCAGTATTGTAGATTGATTGTAAATCATGAAACATTACAGTCTCTGACAACTTAAAAACAAGTATCACACAGAGGAAAATGGAGAGGTGCATGGTGGGTAAGAGCAAGTTTTGACATCCAATAACTGTGGACCATCAAAGAAGATCGGGAACATGTCATCAAAACAATTATTTTCTAAGTGGAAAATGACCAGAAAAGTCATGGAGCAAGAGTGAAAGATAACAGGTAGACATCCTGAGTATTCTACTGATAATCTTTGTAGTACAAGGGAAAAGTGAAGAACCATTGGATAGAAATGGTTCTGTCCAAAGCACATTGGATAGAAATCCTAGGGTAAATTTGTGTGAGGATGTAGACCAGAGTTGCATAGGCAGTGGATGGGTTATAGGCTACATTGATGGAGGGAAAAATCTGAATTGATGAGATCACAGATTCATTGAATATATCATTATTAATGCCATTTCACCATAAAGTAAGAACAGAGCCCACGCATAACTCAGTTATTCAAGTGGGATTTATGGAAGGGTATAGTATACCTAGATGTATACCAAGATGATAGAGAAGGGTGCTAGAATACAATTGTCTTTGACCTTCCTCCTAGACCTACATGGGGACTTCAAGACTGCCCCAGTGATGGATTCCCACATCAATGGAAGGTAGGGATCTTCATCAGGAGCATATCAATGGCAGTAATGGGATCTGAAGTTGAGTTGCTCTTTTTTATATAGAAATCACTTTGTTTCTTGTATAGTTCTAGTAAGAGTCTCCCATTTTCTCTGGCCTTGAAGGCTCAGGGGCTGCAAGCCAAGGCGCATGTGGCTAAACTTGTGGTTAGTCTTTCTGAACCCTCACTTGGAGTTTTGGGGGAATTGAGCCTTTGAACTTTGTTGTTATTGTATGGAAGACTTATATTTAGCAGTTTCACCCAATTTTCCAACGATGACCTTGAATCACAGAATTTTTTAATTGAAATGGACCCCAGTGACCATACCTCATGTCCAACCGATGCCCCGAAGAAATCTCTAATGCAACACACCTCTTCTTGAAGATCTCTAATGAAGGGAACCTACCAGTCTTCCAAGTGCCCCCATTCTACTTTGGAACATTTCTAATTGTTAGGAAGTTTTCCTGACATTAAACCTAAACTTGCTGATCCGCAATTTTAACCCATTACTTCTGATTATGTCCTCAGGAGTCAAAAAGTTTTCTGTATAATAACTCTTAATATCATGATAACCCTTAATATCATGCTTGAAGAAGCTACTATTCTCACAAAACTTACAATGGAAGAAAAAGGCTTTAACTGATAAGCTAAGAAGTTACACAAAATTAAAATGCTTTTTTAAAAGTATTAACTTATAACATGCAAGCAAAAAGAGTTACACTACATTTTATAAAGATGTTTATTTTTGTTTTGATGAAGGAAATGTCTCAAAATCATTCAACAAGCATTTAAGTCCCTACCACGCCCACCAGGCATTGTGGTAGATGGAAGAGTTACAAAAATCAAAACATAGTAGTCCCTGATCTCCAGGGGCTTATATTTTATTGTGGGGAAGCAACAAAGATGGATATAAGTAAATATAAAATATATGCAAAAGAAATAAAAACAAATTTTAGGAGGTGTTACCAATGAGGGGTTTGACAAAGTGTAATAGGAAAAGTATCATATAGGAAAGTGGCACTTGAGCTAGGTTCTGAAGGAAGTGAAGGGTTTTGTGGGGTGGAAGTAAGGAGGGCAGCCAGAGCAAAGAGGTGAAAGACAGAGTGTCATCAACAAAGAGGCCACGGAATGTAGAGCGCTTGAAGGGGAGAAATACGATAAGCCTGGAAGAATAGTTCAGAGCCAGATCAGGAAGGGCTTTAAATGCAAAACAGTAGAGTTTTCATTTTATGCAAGAAACAAAAGGGTTCATTTGGAACTTTTGAATATGCAGTATTGAAAGTCAAGAAAGACTAAAACTAGAGATATGGATAGATCGATATAGAGATAAATAGATATGTGTATATATATGTATATATATATACACATACACATGTATTATATATATATATATAAATATATATATATGGAGAAAGACAGAGAGAAAGAGAGACAGAGACAGAGAGAGACAAAGAGAGAATAATTGAACCCATGGGAGCTGATGAGGTCACAAAAAGAGTGAAAAAAGGGTCCTGGACAGTCTTGGGGTATACTCCTAATTGGGCACAGTACATGGATGGTAATCAAGTTTCAGCATATACTAGGTACTCTTCGAAGACGAAGGACAACAGCCAACCAACCATATTAGGTGATTCATTGTATCGACTGATCTAGTTCTACACAGGGATTGTGCTCATCACTTAGCCTGACTTTTATAAGTATAAATTCATTTTTCAGTGACTTCATGAATTGTAAACTGTGTCATAGCAATCATATAAGGCTCTGGTCCAATAGCAGAATACTATGTGACCAGAAGTATAGTGATTATATTACCAAAGAGAGAAATTGGGAGGAAGGTCAAGAATAATGTTTTATCCATGTTGAGTTTGAGAACAGATAGGTGAATAAGACCAGTAAACAAGAAATATGGAACTGGAACTAAAAGTAGAGAATTAGACTAGGGATGTTTATTTGGGAGCCCTCTGAACAGAATTGATGCTTGAATCTGTGGAAGTAGGTAAGATTGCCAAGGGATAAAAAAAAATAGGGTAGAATATAGAGTCTTGGGAGACACTTTCATTTAAAGCAGGGGCTCATAATCCTTTTTATGCCATGGATCCTTTTGTCTGGTGGAAACTAATGGATCTCTTCGCAGTGTAATGTTTTAAATCCATAAGAAAAAATTCATAGAATTACAAAGGAAATTAATGGGCCACTGAAATCTATCCATAGTCATATGGATCCCAGATTAAGGAAAGGGTGGTGTGGAGAGAAGGAGGAAAATAAATCAATGAAAGAAAAGAGAAAAAGCAGTGAAGAAGACAGGAGGAGAATCTGAGGAAAGCAGTGTTACCAAAATTAAGGTGAGGAGGTAAGGGAGAGTATCATGATAGTGGAAGATGGTCTACAGTGTCCAATATTGCAGAAAGATCAAAGGGGAAGAGGACTGAGGAAAAGTCACTGAATCTGGCAACTAAGAGGTCAGTGATGACCTTGGATAAAACAGTTACAGTTGAATGTTGTGGTTGGAAACCAAATTACAAGGGGTTGAGGGGCTGGCCAGCCTTAGGCTCTAGGAGAACCTGGTATACAGCCAAAGCTATTACTCAAAGGAACCACCAATCTGAGGGCAGGAATAGCAGTAATTATTTAGATATTCTTGGAAACCCTAAAATTTTCTCTGTCTTATTTAGACTTTACTAACTTTTTCCTCAACTCCAGAACAGACTTAAGATTGTTAGCCGTTAGTCTTTTATTTCTTTTCTTTCCATATTTTTACAAAAAGAACCCCATGTCCTTCTCAACCCCCATATCCCTTTCCTTGTCCCAGTCCTGCCCTAAGTCCTTTGTGAGATTGTGTAGCATGTATGAAAATTTGTAGCCCTTTCCACTGCGATACTTATTCAAAATGTAGGTTCATTTGGGTTTCCGGGCAGACTGGCTTCAGGAGAAAACAAATCAAAAGGAAAAAGAGCCTCACAAATACTGACAGCTCAAATCCTCGCACAGGAAGGCAGACTTGGTTTGGAACATTTCCTTTCCCCAAGTTAGAGCCAGACAGGTCATCTCATTCTTTTGGGGGCTGGAGTACATCCTTGCTTCTCTACCACTAACCTGAATTGTTCTTTGGGGTTTGTTACCCTTGCAAAACTCAAGGGAGAAAAAGGGATTTGCTAGGATTGCTGTTTTTCACACTATAATGTCATAGAAGGAAGAATGTTAGATTTGGAGTCAAGGGACCTTGTTTGAATGTCAGCTCTACCACCTATTATTTGTATGACTTTGGGCAAGGCAATTGTGGTTAAGTGACTTGCCCAAGGTCATAGTAAGTGCCACATATCTAAGGCCAAATTTGAACTCAAATCCTCCTGACTCCAGAACTGGTCCTCTATTCACCATGCCACCCAGCTGCCCCTGCTATAACCATTTAACTTCTCAAGACTGCAGTACTTTCATCTGTAAAATATGGGGACTGGATTAGCTAATTTCTAAGGAGCCTTGAATCTCTGAAGCTATGGCCCATGAGGCATATTGTCATTTTTTGTTGCAGTAATATGGGCTCACAGCCCCAGCACCACTCAGCAGATGATCCTGATTGATAAAGCAGTCATCACCACAGTCACAGTCAGCACAGCCAAGTCCAAAGAGACGTTTGCTCCAGAATGACAGCTCCATTTGTCTTTCCATCCCTGACTAAATAGAAAGGAGTTATTTTGAATGGTTGGCATGATGGGGCTTTTACCTAAGTTCCGTAGTGACCTCACATCCTCTTGCTCAGTTGCCCCTTTTCCAACAACTCTGTCCAGAGCATGAGAGTTAATTGAATCAAGACAGGCTTTTGTGTAAAAGGGAAGTAAAGCATAGTAGCAAGGACTGCTTGTGGAAAATGTTAACACTTTCCTGTTGTGGCCAAGCCTACTTGGAACTGAGCTTCAAAAGAACCTCATCTGGAAAAGGGGATGGGTGGGAGGTGGACTGCTGGGTCTCTAAAGACCCTCCCAGTGCTAATTTTCTACAAAGGGAAGAGAAAGTACGTCCCCCCCTCAAATTCTTCTAAGAGTCCTGAACAGAACAGCTCAAGTGACATGTTTTGCCAGCTTTGTGACTAATAGTGGTCATGAATCAGACCTTTTCCCCTCTTCAGTTTTTGCTTCAAGCATGGAGTTGTTAGATTAATTTTCATTTTATGGGCAATGCTCTATATATAGGTTCAATCATGTGTCTGCTGCAAATTCCAAGGAAATAATTCCATCAGAGCCTCCAATGACATCATCAACCACGAGATAGGAGGTTCAGCCCTAGGAACCTCCAGGACCCAGACTGAATTGCTTTTTGAAAGCTTGGCTCCAGGTGAAAGAGACGCTGTTATGATTGGGCCTCTGGTTACCATAGAGACCATGTCGTTCTTTCTGTACCTTTACAGCCGTTAGGGTTTCTACGTGTTTTCCAGCTCAAGGCCCCCACATTTGAATCCTATGGGGCCAATCTTCTCCCTTGAAAAGCAACTCATCATCTTTTGAAATGCTGTTCTAGTCAGACAAAGCCTTTATTTTCCTGACAGCCAGGAAAGCTGAATTTTTGGGGTTTGGCCTCTTTTGCTGTGCAGTTTTGGCTTGGACCTTTATTAGTTATCCATTTCTTATAGATTTTCTCCATTTGGATACAGCCTTCCTGAGACCTAAACTATTTGTTTAAAAAAAGTCTAGTAGACGTTTCAGTTAGAAATTCAAAACCACCGAATAAAATTGTGTTTAGAGAGGTCCAGCAAGGAGTTAGCAAAGCCATAGAATAAATAGCTAAATTCCTGCAGCTGGACAGAATGCATTCTCTGTACATAGGTTAGATTATCTACTTAAAGGCAAAACCATTCTCTAGATACTCCCTCCCCAATCCCCTTTTTAAAACACGGTCTTCTTTGCTCTGTGGGACTAGGGATAATCATGGAAGCTCAGCTATGGGCAGATGAGGGAGACCATGTCTAAATGAGGGCACAGCTATTTGAAAAATAAAACTCTAAATTATCAAGTTGGCTGTTTTGGACATACAAAAATGAAACTGATTTGATCTACCATATGTCACATGTGTGCTTAAGCAGTTATATGTGTTACAGTCATGAATCCTGGATGTGACCCTGTGCCTTGGGAAGGCAAGCACTCAACAAGCAGATCATTGGAGGATGAATGGAAAAACACCCCTGACCTATCCTGGAACCACAGACCCAGCATCGGATATCTGTTCCTAACTTATCCTGAGACAGCTAGGTGGTGACACAGAGCATAGAGCACCAGGCCTGGAGGCAGGAAAACTCATCTTCCTGAGTTCAAATCTGACCTCAGACATTTACTAGTCATATAACCCTGGACAAGTCACTCGACCTTGTTTTCCTCAATCTCCTCATCTGTAAAATGAGCTGAAGAAGGAAAGGACAAAAACACTCCAGTATCTTTGCCAAGAAAACCCCAAAGGGGCCAGACATGACTGAACAATAACTTACTCTGCCTGATAGCTGTTCTGTGCAAAATGTTCATTAAAGAGCTTTGGAGCATGCTGTATGCTATGACATCCCTCTGGTTTGCTGAGATGAGTATACTCATCCAGTATAAATCCTTCATCCTTCTGCCCTCCTCCACCCAATTTCTCAAAAGTTTTCAGCAGCATCACCCATTTCACCAATGATGAGGCATCCCTACTTGCCACCAACATTAATCCTCTAGCTTGATCTTTCTTCCTTGATGTATTTTCCCCCAGGCTTCTGCCAGGAAGCTCTAACACCATATCTCTTCTCTCTCACCTGTCTTCACATTCTCCATCTCCGGAGGGCGGAGCCAAGATGGCGGAGTAGAAGGACGCACGTTTACAAGCTCCGAAACCAAAAGCCCATAGAATTAATGTAAAAAGAGTCCCCCATAACTTCTGGGTCAATACAAGGTGTGCAGAAGCAGAGTGGAAGAGATTTCCGTTCCAGGGAGCCCTGGAGACCCATCCCCAGAGTCCGGCGCGCCCCGGAAAGTGGACCCCACCCCCAGCGCTGCCCTGGCCGCGGCCCCAGAGAAGCTGATCCGAGCAGGCTTCAGAGACGGAAGCTCCGGCAGCCGGGAAAGTCCCTCCGCCCACAGAAGCTACAGGTCAGTGAGAGAGGCCGGGCTGGAGGAGAGGGGAAGCAGGGCGTCTCCGTGACTCGGGCCCCATCGGGAGGAAGCGGCGGAGGCAGAGGTGTGGGCGGCGGCTGAGGCGGCAGCGGACCGGGACCCAGGAATCCCCCAGCGGCAGGCAGGATCTTCATTACGGAAGATTCCTGCATAGGACCTGAGGGAGCTGAGCCTGGGAGACGGCCCTGCCCCCACCCCGCTCTATTACTGAAGGCTTCTGCTTAAAACCCTCAAGGGAGCGGGGTTTGGGAGGCGGGCCCCCCACCCCGCCCCCACCCGCTCCATTCCTGAAAGTCTCTGCATAAAGCCCCTGAGGGAGCTGAGCCTGGGAGGCGGCCCTGCCCCCACCCCAGCACCTGAACTAAAGCTCACTGATTGACAGCCGGCAGGAGGAAAGCCCATTTAAATCTCAGAGGCCAAGCACTAGCTGGGCGGATCCAGGCGGGGGTGGAAAGGAATCTCAGAAGTCAAGTAACTGGCTGGGAAAATGCCTAGAAAAGGGAAGAAAAATAAGACTTTAGAGAGTTTTTTCCAACAAATGCAAATGATCCCAACTTCCGGATCTGATGATGAGGATGTATCCTTGCCATCAGGGAAATACGTGGAGGGCGGGGCCTCAATACCCCAGACACCCCAGGGAGGTGGTGGGTGGGCTCAGGCCCTGGAAGAGCTCAAAAAGGATTTTGAAAAGCAAGTTAGACAGGTGGAGGAAAAACTGGGAAGAGAAATGTCAGAGATGCAACAAAAGTATGAAAAACGGGTCAATACCTTGGTAAAGGAGACCCAAGAAAATGCTGAGGAAATTAACACCTTGAAAAATAGGCTCACCCAATTGGCAAAGGAGGTTCAAAAAGCCAATGAGGAGAAGAATACTTTCAAAAGCAGAATGAGCCAAATGGAAAAAGAGGCTCAAAAGCTCACTGAATTTAATAGTTCTCTCAAAATTAGAATGGAACAGATGGAGTCTAATGACTTTATGAGAAACCAAGAAATCACAAAACAAAACCAAAAGAACGAAAAAATGGAAGAGAATGTGAAATATCTCATGGGAAAAGCAACTGACCTGGAAAATAGATCCAGGAGAGACAATTTAAAAATTATGGGACTACCTGAAAGTCATGATCAAAAAAAGAGCCTAGACATCATCTTCCATGAAATTATCAAGGAAAACTGCCGTGAGATTCTAGAACCAGAGGGCAAAATAAGTATTGAAAGAATCCATCGATCACCACCTGAAAGAGATCCAAAAAGAGAAACTCCTAGGAACATTGTGGCCAAATTCCAGAACTCCCAGCTCAAGGAAAAAATCTTACAAGCAGCTAGAAAGAAATAATTCCAGTACTGTGGAAATACAATCAGGATAACCCAAGATCTAGCAGCTTCTACATTAAGGGATCGAAGGGCGTGGAATAGGATATTCCAGAAGGCAAAGGAACTAGGACTCAAACCAAGAATCACCTACCCAGCTAAACTGAGCATAATACTTCAGGGGAAAATATGGTCTTTCAATGAAACAGAGGACTTTCAAGCATTCTTGATGAAAAGACCAGAGCTGAAAAGAAAATTTGACTTTCAAACACAAGAATGAGAAGAAGCATGAAAAAGGAAACAGCAAAGAGAAGTCTTAAGGGACTTACCAGAAGTGAACTGTTTACACTCATACAGGGAAAGACAATATTTCTAACTCTTAAAACTTTTCAGTATCTGGGTAGTTGGTGGGACCACACACACACATGTACACGCATGCACACACATACACACATGCACACACATACAGAGATAGAGAGCACAGATTGAACTGAATAGGATGGGACCATACCTTAAAAGAAACTAGGGTAAATGGTGAGAGAGAAATGTAGGGGGAGGGAAAGGGAAGGGGGTAACTATATGTCATTTAAGAGGCAGGTAGGAGTTTTTCTTAGTGGAGGGAAAAAGAGGAGAGCTGAGAAAAAAAAAAAACAAGAAGCTTTACCCTCATCACATTTGACTAAACGAAGGAGTGAAATGCACACTCATTTTGGTATGAAAACCTATCTTACAGTATAAGAAAGTGGGGGGAGAAGGAGATATTGCAAGGGGGTGGTGATGGAAGGGAGGGCAAAGGGAGGAGGGAGCAATTTGAAGTCAACACTTGGGGAGGGACAGGATCAAAAGACAGAAGAGAAACAAGGAGGGGCAGGTTAGGAGGGATGGTAATCCAGTTAGTCTTACACAACACGACTATCAGGGAGGTCATTGGCAAAACTACACAGATATGGCCTATATTGAATTGCCTGCCGTCCCAAAGAGAATGGGTGGGGAGGGAGGGATGGGGAGAATTTGGAACTTAAAGTTTTAGGAACAACTGTTTAGTATTGTTGTTGCAACTACGAAAGAAGACATACAGTTAAAGAGGAATAGAAAGTCATCTGGCCCTACAGGAGAAAAGAGAAGATGGAGACAAGAGAAGGGAGAGATGACAGAAGAGAGGGCAGATTGGAGATAGGGAAAATTAGATTGCTTGGGGTATTGGGGTGGGGGGAGGGGAGAAAAGGGGAGAAAATTTGGAACCCAAAAATTTGTGAAAATGAATGTAAGAAAATTAAATAAATAAATAAATAAAACATTCTCCATCTCCGCTGGCTCCTTTTCATCTGCCTACAGATAGCCACAGTATTCCACAATCCTAAAAAAGCCTTCCCTTGGCCTTTCTACCCAGGCAGCCACTCTTCTTGTTCTTCCCCATTACTGCTAAATTTCTTTTTTGTTTTTTTTTTATTTTTGTTTTTTAATATTTGTTTTGCTCCATGGAGTCATTGACTTCTAATCGGTCCATTCACATTTTCTTTTTTTTTAATTAACTTATTTGTTTTCAGTTTTCTACAAACACTTCCGTAAGTCTTAGATTTTCTCCCCCTCCTTCTACCCTCCTTCCCTGAGATGGCATGTGATCTTATATGGGTTCTACATACATTCTTATTAAACACATTTTCACATTAGTCATGTTGCACAGAAGAATTAAAATGAATGGGAGAAACCATGAGGAAAACCAAAACAAAATATAAGAAAAAATATTCTGCTTCATTCTGTGTTCCAATTCCATAGTTCTCTCCCTGGATGTGCATGGCATTTTGCCCAAAGAGTCCATTGGGAATGTTTCAAGTCCTTGCATTGCTGGGAAAGGCTAAATCTACCAGAAAAATTCCTCTCACACTGTGGTTGTTACTATGTACAAAGTTCTCCTGGTTCTGCTCCTTTCACCGTGCCTCAGTTCATATAAGTCCTTCCAGGCCTCTCTGAAGTCTTCCTCTTCATCATGTCTTATAGCACAACAGTATTCCATTACATTCATATACCACAACTTGTTCAGCCATTCTCCAATCGATGGACATCCCCTCGATTTCCAGTTCTTGACCACCACAAAGAGAGGTACTATAAATATTTTTGTACATGTGGGATCCTTTCCCATTTTTATGATGTCTTTGGGATATAGTCCTGGAAGTGATATTGCTGGGTCAAAGGGTATGCACATTTTTGTTAGGGTGTAGTTCCAAATTGCTCTCCAGAGTGGTTGGGTGAGCTCACAGCTCCACTAACAGTGTATTAGTGTTCCAACTCTCCCACATCTTCTCCAACATTTATCATCTTCCTGTTTTGTTATGTTAGCCAATGTGGTACCTCAGAGTTGTTTTGATTTGCATCTCTCTAATCAGTGGTAATTTAGAGCATTTTTTCTTATGACTATAAATAGCTTTACTGCTACATTTCTTGAAAAATAAGCTTAGCCTCCACTTCTTGCTATCCATTTTATAATTTATGCTCTTATAATTCAAATTCTACCTCAGTAACTCTACTGGAATTGCCCAGGCAGCTGGAGGATAGACACTGGGCCTAGAGCCAGGAAGTCTTAAGTTAATATCTGCCTTCAGACATTGACTAGCTGTGTGACTGTGGGCAAGTCAACCTCTCATTTCCTCAACTACAAAATGGAGATAATGATAGCACCTACCTCAAAGGGTTGTTACAAGGATTAAATGAGATAAAATTTGTAAAGCACTTTAGAGTAAGTACTTGACCTGTAGTAGGCGCTATATTAATGCTTATTCCTTTCCTTTCTTCCTTTCTTTCAAAAGTCACCAGTGACCATTTAATCACAAGTTCCCAAGGCTGCATAGTCATTGATTTCCCTACAGTCTTTGATACTGTTCGCTATCTCCTCCCACTGATCTGTGTTGGCCAACTTCGTAGAACCTGGCCTTGACCCATCTTACCAACCTCCCCTTCCTGTGTTTTTTTGATTCAACCGAATTCACCCTCTCCCTGTTCCTCACTCACAATACTCCTTAGCCTTTGCATAGTAAGAGATTCCTGTGCTTCTCTTCCTACATCCCTAAACTCTTTCTTGAGGAGCAGCATTGTAAAGTAGCCAGTTTTAATTCTGACTTAGACTATATATGATCATGGACAAATTGCTTGACTTCTCCGAGTCCCAGTTTATTCATAAATAAAGGATTAAGTACCCATTATATGCCAGGAAATGTGTTAGGCACTGGCTATATAAGTACAAAGAGTAATGTAACCCTTACATTCTAGTGGAGAAGAAAACAAGTACATATATATGTGTGTATATATATATATATATATATATATATATATATATATATATATATATATATTTCACAAGTATAAAATTAATAAATACACACAATATATGCACAAACACAAAAGTAGTTACATGTCAGGCAATGTAGGAAGGACAGTAGTCATTGGGAGGTCAGGAAAAGTTTCATGGAGAAGGTGATTCCTAAGCTGGGGGGACTCAATGTGTTCAAAGTAAGGAGAAAGTGCATTCCAGCCAGTGCAAAGGCTGAGAGACAAAAGATAGTGTTGTGTGTCTGGAGCAGAGAAGAGGTCAGTTTGGTTGAATTGCTTACTACCAGATCTAATGGTCTTCTCTCAGTACCCATTTTCCTTGATCTCTCTTTGCATTCAGTACTGATAAAGTGGAGTGGAAACAATATTGACTTTGAAATGAGAAAACCTTGGTTTAAAACTTGACTGCTACTTTTCACCTGTATGATTTTGGCAAATTAATTCTTTACCTCCTACTGTGTACAGAGCACTGTTCTGGGAACATATATAATGCACCCTACTTCATAAATGCATGGGAGAAATGCTAAAGAAAATGCTGTGTGAAACCCAAGGAGGAGTTATTGACAGGGGATTTATAGAGAAGGTGACGTGAGTTAGATCTTAAAGGATGGTTAAGAATGATGAAGGAGCACTTTTTAGGCATAGAGAATAATGCAAACAAAAGCACAGAGGCAGGAGAATGCAGAATTAAGTGGAGGACATAGGTGGAAGCAGATAATAGATCATTAGGACTAGTGAGGAAAAGTAAGGTTGGCCTAAAAAAGCAGAATGTCATCATATTGGGAAGGGCAAAGGAATTTGAACTTTATCCAGCAAACAATGGAAAGGCACTTTATTAAAAGAAGTAATGTGACCAGATCTCTGCACAAAAAAGATGAAAATCATACATCTGTGGGGAAATTTGGAAAGGGTTAAGGTTTGGGGAAAAGATAATGAGTTTTGTTTTGGGTATATTGAGTTGAGGAATGTCCTTCTTTATCTTCTTCTTTGCCTAATTCTGGAATTGACTAATATAGTCATATACTACTAGAATATAATAACAATTCATGAGATTCTCTACTACTTACAAAACATTCAGATTATCTCATTTTGTCTTCATTGTGAGGCAGGTAGGAGAGATATTATGGTCCTCATTTTACAGGTGAAGAAACTCAATCTCAAGGAAATTAAAAAACTTGTCCAAGGACACAAAGATAGTGAAAAGCAGAGAAGGAGCTAGGACTCAAGTTTCTTCTTTCCCAGTTCAGTCTTTACTCCAGCCACTAAGACATTTCACCTCTCTGATAAATATTTATGTATGATTCTGAGTTTGCCTTTCCCTTGAGTGTTTCTGCCAGTATTTCTATTAGATTGTTTTTAAAAATAAAATTAATTTTTTTAATTAACAAAAATCTATTTTCTCCTCCTCCCATTTCCCTCTAACCATCCCATTGGAAAAGAAAAAGAAAACTCTTGTAACAAATATGCAAAGTTTCCACACTGGCCATGTTCAGAAATGTCTCATTCTACATTTTGAGTCCATTACCTCCCTGCATAGAAGTGAGTAGCATAATTCATCATCTGTCCTCTAGAACTGTAGAAAACCCATTCATTTTGATCAGACTTTTTGTCTCTCAAAGTTGTTATTTTTCAAAGTAATATTATTATTATTTAACTTATTCTCCTGTTCACTTAACTTTGCATCAGTTTATATAAGTCTTCTCAGGTTTCTCTGAATCCATTCTTGTCACCCTTTCATATGGCACAATAATATTCCATTATATTCATATTACCATAATTTGTACCCTCTTCCCCCATTGATCGGTTCCCTCTTAGTTTCCAGTTCTTTGCTACCTCAGAAACATCTGACATAAATATTGTTATGCACTTAGATTCTTTTCTTCTCTTTTTGGTCTCTTCAGGGTTTAGACCTAGTGGGAGTATCACTGCCTCTAAGAGATTTTAAGTTCTTTGAGGGCAGGGATAAAATCTGTTTTTTTGTAGGTCATCACAGCAATTGGTATAAAACAGTGCACAGAGTAGACATTCAATTATTATTAAGCAAGTTCTAAGAATTTTTCAGGGGCTCAGCAGTAAGATGACAATTGGGTTTATAGTTCCTGAGATTTGTTACAGGGCAGATTTGAAGCCCTGAATCTGTCCTGGAACTGAGCTGGCCTCTCAGGATTCTGAATCTGCTGTGACATGGGGCTTAACTGAGCTTCTGCACCCTATTCCACCTGGACCTTTACCTGGAACCATTGGCCTCCAAGCTGCACAGAGGCCACAGGCCCTTGGAGGATAGGGGATGGGCCTGCTAGATACCGGTCTTGATGAGTGCTACTGGCTGGGGGCAGGAAGGTGATGACTAGTATCTGGCAGTTGCCCCAAACATTTGTCGACTAGTGGGACAGTCTGACTGATGACTGTTTGGGGAGATCTTTGATGAAAGAAAATTGCATTGCACTAATGACTTCCAGCAGACCAGAAGATCCTGAGCAATAGCTACTATTGCCCAGGCAGATGGAAAAAGCATCTGCCTAAATTCAATCTTTTGGTGTTTTGGGGTTTTACTACAACTGAGCTCCTCTCCTCCCACTTAGGCTGTCCTCCCTTTCGCTGGGTTGGAGGGATTCCAGTTATGGAAGAGGACTGAAGCAGGGGGAGGCGGGAGGGAGGTGGCAGAAACAGCAGCATTTGGGGCTGCAGTGATGTCACCCTCTCGTCTGGGTCACGCCCCCTCATCCTGCAGCCAGGTAGGGAGGGGCAGCCAACACTGGCTGCCAGAGAGACTCTGCTGTCTCAGCATCCCCAGCCACTGAGAAATGAGAAACAGAGACCTGGGACAGCAGCCACAGCAACAGCAGTTTCCGATTGGCTGTAGCTTCTACTGGGAGGAATGGGCTAATCAGGGCAGGGCATGGAGACTGGAAAAAAAAAGGAAAAGGAAAAGAGACAGACGCCTAAGGCTGCCTTAGTGATGCAGGATTTACGCCTCATTTCTTAAATAGAAAGAGCCCCCTGGACAGGCTGCTGACCTTACTATAGGTCTAGTAGGTGAGTAGAGGGGATTGGGCAGAGCTATCTGTTCAGAAATATACACCACACTTCCAGTTATTCTTGTTATTCATTTTCATAAATGAATGAAATTAAAAAGGCATTTATTAAGTGCCTACTGTGTACAAAGCACTATGCTAAGCACTGGGGATACAAATAGAAAAGCAGACAGTCTTTACTCTCAAGGAGCTCACATTTCTAATGGGGAGATTGCACGTACAGGTTTCACCTACAAGTTAGAAGAAAAGACTTTATGGTCTTTAAGGTGTGTCAGTAAAGCAGATCATAATGCATTTTCTTTAACATTATTTCCCCTGATAAAATCATATCTGTTTCTCTTGTTAAACCACCCAATAGTACCAAGGACTTTGGTGGTCAAACTTCCTTTCCTACATCTTCAGTCCTTGTAGCTGCTGAAAAGGAGGTGAGGCTGCAGTTCCAGCAGAAGCAGTTGCCTGGTTGCAGCTCCACAGGGTGGAGCCAGACACAGGGCCAGTAGTTTGGACAGTGCTTGGGCTTATAGGCAGATTGGTGGCCCTTGGTCAGCAGTTGGTGTTGCTGGTGGCAGGAAAGGTGGTTTTCCTTACACTGCTGTCCCCAGTAATGGCTTCAAGGTTCAGCTGAAACAGGACCTTTGGTCTGAGGGGCACTGCCTGCCCCTGAAGTGCCAGGATCCATGGTCCTAGGTTATCTCCATCAGGGTCTGGGGGCAGCTTTTAAAATGCTTCTGAAGCTAGAAATTCTTTTTATCTTCAAGAGCTCCAAAATTAATGTTAAAGCTAGAAAGATCCTTAGAAAACTTTCAGTCTAATCCTCTTGCTCTACAAATACAGAGAGGTCACACACACCCTTGCCCAAGGTCGCATAGCTAGTATTAAGTTACTGTTTAGTCATGTTTGACTTTTTGTGAGCCCATTTGGAGTTTTCTTGGCACAGATACTAGAGGAGTTTGCCATTTCCTTCTCATTTTACAGATGAGGAAACTGAGGCAAATAGAGTTAAATGACTTGCCCAAAGCCATATAGCTAGTAAGTGTCTGTGGCCATATTTGAACTCATGAAGGTGAGTCTTCCTGACTCCAGGCCTGGCACTCTATCCACTGCGTCTCCTACTTGCCCATTAGTATTAAGAGCAAAGCCTTAACTCAAACTCAGAACTTCTGAGTCTTTGAACTCCAAATCCAGAGTGTTTCACTTAACTTGCTTCCATAGTAAAATGAAAACAATCAGAGAGGTCCGGTAGGATAAGAGTATCTTAAAGTTAAAAGAGACCTTACAGGTCATTTACCCCAACTTCCAACTTTTTATCTTCACCTGATATCATAGTTATCAGTTAGCACCTTTTCTGGATTAGTTGGCAACCAACTGAAATGAAGAGTTTTATAGACCATTGAGCCACAGTGGTTGAGGGAGTAGGGAGAAGGCCAGAATGGAAAGTGAAAATATAGAGGAAAAGATACGGATCATTTAAGCCTTTGTCTTTATGTCCCCAGCAGCTGGCGCAACACTTGGCTTCTAATAGATGCTTGATACTTATTTCTTGATCCATAGATAATTTTGTATAGACTAGATTTCTGCCTTTTGTCATTGTTCAGTCATTCAGTTATGTCCAACTCTTTGTGACCCCATGATCACATCTATACTATCCAGGTCATTTTCTTCGCAAGGATTATTGCAATGGTTTGTCATTTCCTTTATGTGTGGACGAAGGCAAATAGAGGTTAAGTGAATTGTACAGGATCACATAACTAGTAAGTATCAGAGGTTGCCCATTGCTCTATCCACTGAGCTACTTAGCTACCGCCTAGATTTCTACCTGCCCCTGGCCAACAAGTTTCTATCTGTACATTATGGTTAATCCAAAATTGTATGAAATTGTTTCCAAGTTAGAGAATCCCAGTAGGTCACCCCAAAAGGTCATCTTAATTTTGCAATTGGCTTTGAGCAACTACCAGCAAATAACCAGTTTAGCTTGGTGCTTTATATAATGTCTCACTCTTTTGTTATCTTATTCAGGCTTCACCTTATAGCTATTAACTCTGATATACTATCTGCGATGAGAAGTCCAGCCTGGGTTATTTTTCCAAAATTTCCTACCCACCCCTCTCTACTTTAAACCTTGAGTTTTTTTTATCTTTCCCTAGATGTGCTGTACTATTTTTGCCTAGAGAGATGATGTGATATAGTGGGAAGAAAACTGGATTTATAGTCCTGTATGTTAGAAAACTTGGATCTGAATAGCTCTGATGTGGAGGACCTGTGGCTTTTGGTCAGTGTGACCTGGAGAAATTTAATTAATCTGTGTAAGTCTGAGGTTCCTTGCCTGTAAAATGCGGAAGAAGGGGAAATAACCTTTAAGGCACTTTTTGGCTTTCAATCTAAGACCATATGATTGTCCTGAAACAGTATATTTCAGCCCCAGTGCCATCAAATAACCTAAAACTATAAGATGCATAGTGAGAGAAGGAATGTTGAAGAAAAAAGAGAAATATTTTTATTCTTTACGGATACATAGTTTTATGGTGTGGGTTTTCAGTCTAATAATGCAGATCACAATGCTTCAATGCTTTAGTAGGTAGTCTTCCTGAATTTATGTGGCCAACAATAATTCATCCCCTGGATGGTAAACCTCTCAAAATTTACCCAAGTTGTTCTAGAATGACACTCTGTAGAGGCTGACTTTTCCACAGAATCCTAGAATCCTTTAAGAGAAACTTCAGAGTCAATGACATGCAGATGATGAAGCCTAGAGGTCCCCTGTCTCACTGAAAGGAATATGGTTGAATATTCCATCTCACCCAAAACAAGTGAGCAATCAAGCAGCAAAGGGGAAGGCACCCCTATTGGTGGCATATCTCTTTTACTTGACTGTCCCACATAGGTTTGGGGATAGGCTGGGACCAGGGATGTATGCAAGAGGGAATATTTTTGTGCTTCTGCCCCAAGGCAGTCATTATCCTCTCAAGGTAGTTGGAAAGAGGGAAGTAGAGAGCTCTTGAAGAATGTAATGAAAAAGGTGAAAAAGAAGTCCAAAGTCTTGGATGGGAATTCTTTTTGTAGACCAACTCAAAATGGAAGGAGGTTGTTTTGACAAGACTCCACCCTCCTCTGAGTTTAAGTCAATGATTCATCTTGAGGTTGTTGAAAACCATGCTCAAGGCAATGGTATCACACTCAAATAGAAATGGGAGCCACAAAGGATTCCTGAGAGGTACATATTGACTTAGTTTTGAAATGTTATAATATCTATAATTTTTCATTTGAAAACTTATTTTGTTAAATATTTCCCAATTATGTTTTAGTCTGTTGTCAGCACACTTTGGAGTGTTGTGGATCATGCCAAATGTTTGACACCTCTGCTCTAGGAGACTCCAAATTAACCAGATAATGTTAGGGGTAGTTCTACTCACTGAGATTTAATTAAGAACTGACTGTTGTCCTCAGTAAGATGGCAATGGTCATGTATGGAATGGCAAGGAGTCAAAAAATCAAAGAATCATAGATAGAGCTGCAAGGAAACCTCTGACGCTTTCTAATTCAACCCGTTTACCTTATAAATAATGAAACTGAGTCCAATGGAGGTTAGTTGCCTTGTCTGTGTTCACAGTGATAGCAAACATCAGAGGTGGGATTTGAATTCAGGTTCTCTATCTGCAGAGCCAGTTTTCTTCTCATTATTCCATATTTTAAAGAACCTTGGCTCGTATCCTTGTTCTTTGTTTTATTGCCTGTGTGACAATGGCCAAACCACTTACTCTCACAGGGCCTCAGTTTCATCATATGTAGAGTTGGGGCATTGAACTCCAGGTTCTAATGCTCTTTCTAGCTCTAAATTCTATGAAAATTGCCTGGAAAAGGATTAGCTCTCAGAAACTCATCAAACTGATCAGGGAACTGTCCTACTCAAAATTTCTTATAATAGCATAAACATAAAAAGATCTGAGTCCAGTATGTCTCAATTTCCCTTTTAACTTCAGCACAATGAAAGAAATTTCCAGGCAAGTTCCAGGTTAACTCTTTTGCCTCCCCAAGATGGAAACACCTCAGTGACTCAATGGCAGAAGTAGGAAAATTTGATTTTGGTCTTAGGTCTGAGCTGTTCATCAATCACTCCAGTTGATCATGGGGATCATAGCTTCACCGTGTTTCTGTGCTGTTTAGTTACCTCACTTATTGGTTCTCTCCAACAAGAATGTCAGTAGCACAAGAGGTCAATATCTCTGTCACCACAAAGCTATATTACTGTAATCTACCATTCTCGTTCCCTGGCAATTTAGCCCCAACATAACTCTCTAATCTTATTTTTCCACTCTTTCCTTCTCTCTTTGCTCCACTAAAACTTCTTTATTTCAAGTCTCCCAAACACACCTGAGCATGTCTACCTTCACACCTATTCCCTCACCTGGAATCCCTTTCCCATATCTTAAATTGCTTAAGAGTGAGTGTAAATAGATTGAAATCATTTAAGACTTCTTTGAACAGGAAACTCATGGTGTAGGAGTCACCTGATTTTAGAGGTAGACAGAGGCATTAAAAATAAGGACATTATCAGGACACTGAGGGAAGAAAGTATAAGAATCCCAGGGATCTTAAGTTAACTCATAACTAAAGTTCCAGAAAGAGGTAATGAAGATCTGCATGAGCTGGTGGGATAGGAATTGGAAAGGGACTTGGTGACAAAAATAGCCTGAAAAATAAATTTTTGTAGATAGATATAGTGGGAATGGAGCAGCAGAAAGAACATTGAGTCTACAGTAAATGGAAATGGCTCTGAATCCCAAGTGAGCTACTCATTACCTGTGTAATTGTGAGTAAGATAATTAACCTTTGGACTCCAGTTTCCTCATTTATAGAATGAGAAGGAGAGAGCAATAGTTCCCAAGGTCTCCTGCCAGGTCTAAATCTCTGCCTATTAGCATGGTATAATGGCAAGAGTACTGAATTTGTAGTCAGAAAGCCTGAGCTTAAGTCTTGGCTCTGTCACATAATGCTTACGTGACTTTGGGCAAATCCCGACTGCTGTTTTGTTTTTATATTTTTACTCTCAATACCCAGCACAGTGACTGGCATATAGTAGGTATTTGCTTGAAAAATTGCCTGTTGATTGATTGATAGAAGTACGTCACCAAAGTTGCTAGGTGTGGCAGCAGTCAAGCTAGGGAACCTATTCTTGGTGTTTGTTCACAGGATTCTGGGTTGAAGGGAAGAAAGTGAGACAAGGCCAGAAATGGAGCCATTAACATTTGAAAAATCCAGCCAAGGAAGCTGAAATGGAAGCAAAATAATTGGGTAGGTGAGTCTCCCATTCATTGATTGAAGCAGTGTTGACCTCTCCCTTTAAGTCTGAGATCTGATTTGGGTTTGAGAAAGCTCATGCTAAACCCTTCCTTAGGCAGTGCCCAGACCCATGCCCTCCCCCGGAGGGACTGGGACACGATTCTGTGCCAACAACGGATCTTGGGTTGGATGGTCTCTGATGCCCAAGGACAGAGTCCAAGATTGGAGAAATGAATGGAGGGGAAATAAAGGTGGTACAACACTTTCTCAACTTCCCCTTGGGCTGAGTGTTCTTTCTCTCCCTGTTTGGCCCAGGTATAGTCCTTCCTGGCCCTTTGCTGTTTAAAAAGCCCCGTTGTGGTGTCTTTGCGAAAATGTATTTATTTTGTTTCCTGAGCTGAGTGAACAGTGCGTTGTACCGACTGGATTAAGAGAGCTCTGTGAGGCGGGGGAGGGATATTACATCTCACTTCATTGGCTGTTTGATATGAAAGAGTCCCATTCAGCAGAGGCCTTGGCCCATCCAGGGCTCAAGGGGATGTGGGAGCTGGGGCCACTCCTTCTGACAGCCTGTTGTCTCTCCTCCCTTCTTTCCTTTCCTCCCTCCTCTAAGTGAAGAAATTGGTGCTGTGTGTGAGCTCCTGCTCTCTTATCATTCCCTGAGTATTTGCCCCTCTTTTTTAGGAGCCATAGAGGACTTTATCTAAGTGATGAGTTGTGGTAGTAGGAGATCCAGAACTCAAGTCTACCTATGCTGGGACTGAAAGATAGAGAGGGTGGGGAGGCTGCCATTGGCTTGAAGGGATGGAGTTTAGGGCAGTTAACTGGAGGGTGGGAGATTTAGCTATTTCCAATGGGTACCTGTAAGTAATCTGTGAAGTTAGGGAAGGGGGCCCTCTGTTCTCTCCAGGCAGCTTCCAGGCTTTGGCCCAGATCTGCACACATGAAGTTTCTTCCTTGCTCTTGCCCAATTGTCCTGAGCCAGGCTGAATCCCCCCCTTAACTGTTTTGTGCTAAGTGTAAAGCAGACTGTTGTGGTCCTGGCCAGCCTACTTCCCTACATGATTCTCCTTTTCCCAATACTCTTCTCATCACTGAGTGCCTCAGCCCTGCAAGCAAGATAGTACAGTGATGGTCGGTCACCTGATCTGCCTCCCAAGACCGAATCCTAAAGACCTGGAAGACCTTTCCTTCTTCTCCCTGTGGCTTTAGGGTGGGGAAAATCTTGGACACAGGTCCACAGTTGGGTTTAGACTGCAGGACTCCAGGTAGAAAAATCTGTGGTTAGCCTCAGACTCCAGTACCTCCCTGTGCATTCCAGCTAAACAAGTATAAGAACCTGTCCTGGGATTTTACAACCATGTAATAGCATTCTGGACTCTGAAATCAGAGTCATAACTAGGCTGAGGTGACTGGGGCTTTGTTCCAGGTTGCCAAAATTTAGAGGATACTTAGAGCACAAGTTTTTTAAACTGATAGCAATGGTTGATTTTAGCACCTACTAGCATGAATAACAAATTGGAACAGGAAGTCACTAAATGATATTCCCCTTCCCATCATCACCTTATATTCTTCCTCCCCTCCCTGACCTGCCCTATCTTGCTTCCTATCTCATTTAGGGGCAGACTACCTAGCACCAGCAGGACATGCTCTTTCCAAAAGGTCTCTTACTCACAAGACTATACAAAGTTCATTTTGCGGGGTTTGTCAGAAATGCAAGTAATGGCTCTGCTATAATGACACTAATGTATCCACATTACTGGCAAGTCAGCGTGGTCTACTGGAAAGAACACTGGAATGTAAAGACTAGAATTCTTGTCTGCTTTCCTGATGGAATGGTGAAACAGTATGAGAATGAAGGAATCTTCAGGGCATACTGCAATGTTTGCAAGCTCTGGCAACAACAAAAACATGTTCTTAGGCTGATAGCCCAGTGGCTTTTTTTTTTTTTTAAAGAAAAACATCCCAGGAAAGGACTTTTGTACTGAGCTGTCCAAAACCAGAATGACTCCATCCTGAGGCAGAGGGTGCCCTGTGCTTGGAGGTCTTCTATCAAAGGCTAGATGACCATTTGTTGAGGATGATAGGGTGTGAATTTCTTTTATATAGGAGTCAAATTAAAAAACTGTCTATGTGTCTTTCAGATTTCAATTTCTATGATCCTGTGAATATCCTTGAAGAAATAGCTAAGTGGCACCATGTAGACGACTGAGGTAGTGCTCCAATCAATCAGTTAATTAGGAATTGTGCGAGGCACAGAAGATATAAAGACAAAAATGAAACCATGCCTGGCCTCAAGGAGCTTATTATATTCTACTGGGTTGTGGGAGTGGAAACAACATATGTACATTTATGCTAAGTAAATATATGATAATATTTGACAGGAGAGGTATGTATATCTCAGTGATTTATGAAAAACCTCATGACACTTAACCTGAGTGTTTTTTAATGGGCTTATGTTATTTTTATATGATTTTTAAAAATATATTTTATTTCCCCCCCAATTACATGTTAAAACAATTTAAAAAACATTTGTAAAAAATCCTGAGTTCCAAATTCTCTCTCTCCTTCCCTCCTTCTCTTCCCTTCCTCCTCCCTGAGATGGCAAGCAATCATATACAGGTTATACATGTGCAATCATGTAAAACATTTTCCATATTAGTAATTTCATACAAGAAGACTTGAACGAAAGAAAAAAATGAAAGTGAAAAATAACATGTTTCAATCTGTATTTAAACAACATCAGTTCTTTCTCTGGAGCTGGATAGTATACTTCATCATTAATCCTTTGAGATTTTCTTGGATCGTTTCATTGTTGAGAATAGCTAAATTATTCACAGTTCTCCATCGAACAATGTTGCTGTTACCATTATAACATTCTCCTGGTTCTGTTTACTCCACTATGCATCAGTTCGTATAAATCTTTCCAGGTTTTTCTAAAATCGTCCTGCTTGTCATTTCTTATAGCACAATAATATTCCATTACAATCATATACCATAGCTTGTTTAGCCATTCCCCAATTGATAGGCATCCCTTTGATTTCCAATTCTTAGCCATCCCAAAAAGAGCTGCTATAAATATTTTTGTACAAATAAGGCTTTCCTTCCCTTTTTGATGTCTTTTTTTTGATGTCTTTGGAATATAGACCTGGCAGTTTAACCTGAGTTTTTAAAGAAATTAGGAATTGTAAGAAGAAGAGGGAGCTCAGGGTGGATGTCCTGTGCTTTCTCACTAAACTATGAAGTAAGCTATTCTCTTTCCCTTCATTCCTTTCCCTACTACTATAGCTGTGTGACCTCAGGCAAGATCGCTTGACTTCTCTGAGCTTCCTCTATAAAATTAAGATAATCCCCACATGCCCTGCCTGAGTCCCAGGTGAAGAATAGGAAAGCAGTTTGTAAACTGTGAAATCCTACACACAGGAGGTATGGTTTCTTGTTGATTACACATGGGATCTGGGTCCCAAAGCCCATTGGTATGGGATTCTCTCCTCATTGCTGGAAATCAATGATGCACACTGGAGGGAGGAGTAGGATGCAGCTGAAGAGAAGAGAGAAGGGAGTTTCTTCGCTCTTCATTCTCTTGGAATCCCTTCACTTTCCTTGGGCTTCCTACTCTCTTCAGGCTTTGAGTGTTGCAGTCCCTTAGGGCACTTCTGGCTTCCAGTTTTGAGAGTGAAGATGGACAAGGCCATCCCACTTTAAGGGAAAATAAAACTCTGGGAAGAAACTAGCATGAGAGGATCGTTAGCAGTTTTCCACCATATCCCTCTCCTCAGCTTGAGAGAGTTTCCTCTTAGGTGAGATCTGAGACTCTGCTTGTTGAGTTGAGTTTTGGTTGCAATTCAGTTGTTTTAGTCAAGTCCAACTACATATGACCCTGTCTGGGGTTTTATTGACAAAGATATTGAGTAGTTTGCCATTTCCTTCTTCAGTTCATTTTACATGTGAGGAAACTGAGGCAAACATGGGTAAGTGAGTTGCCCAGGGTCACATAGTTAATAAGTATTTGAGATCAGATTTGAACCCAGGAAGATGAGTTTTCCTGACTCCAAGCCTACCACTCTATCCACTGCGCCACCCAGCTGCCCTTGAGCTGAGTTACCTCACTCCCAACGTGAGAGAGCTCCTTCACTTTGTATTGTCTGGTATATATTATCTTATGAAGATTTTTTTCTGATTTCTATTTTATTGTTGACTTGAATAAATGGTTTTCTTGGCTGCATACTATGTATATTCCTTGTTGTAGAGGTATTCAATGGGATGCAAGCATTAGCTATTAAGTCTTTCTTTCCCCATTAAAAAACAATTATCAGAAACTGAGCACAAATCTGAAAACCCCAGCTCCTAGACTAATATATAATAATAATTATTATTATAATTATAATAAGATTATATTAATTTTAAATTATATATTTATGTATTAAATTATATGTTAAATTATATTTATAAATAATAAAATTTAAGGGAGCAGGTAGATATATTTCTATCCTGGCACTCCCTCTCTCCGAGGAGAGCAAAGAGGCCAAAGTTCTGGCCTTAGCCTCCTGCATCCTTTCTTGGCAGGAATTAAAGTCTCCCTCAGAGAAGAATGGGAGCAGAAAAGGCCAGAGCTGTGGATTCGGCCTCCCTTCAAGCTACATGATACCCCATGCTACATGTGAGGGAGAGTCCTCACTACTCAGAGTAACTTATTTTTTTCTTCCAGCAACAAAGAGAAGCTTGGCAATTAGACCCCCTAGCTCCTATTACTAAAACAATAGTAACCAAAAAAAAAAAAACCCAAAAAGCAGAAGGAAAAAAGAACCCTGCTCCCTCTACAAGAAGGTCAATGGTAAATTCAAAGGCCAGCTTTGTCAGTTAAGAAGGAGGGAACAGAACGTGACATGGCTCAGGGAGCATTGAACTCTCAGCTCTTCCCTGTCAGGAACAAATCTTACTTCAGCTCTTCCAGAGAGTGAAGCCTGGCCCTCCCTGAGGAACAGACGGGCCTTTCTTCTTCAGATATGGTTCTGAGGGGGATGGCCGAGAGAGAAGTATCTTGGTGGGGTGTAGAGGCCTGGCCCTCAGTCTTGGACATGACCTTGTGCTAAGCCTTGTAACAGAAAATGGGTGGGAATGGGAGGGTCACAGAGGAGACAAAGTACACCCACCCTGGCATGATTTAAGCACTTATTCAATACATGTGCTGACCTCACATGAGACATGACATAATCTTGGCCTAGGAGCACACAAGGCCTGGCGTCTCTAAAACACAGTTTCCTTATCCCAAGAACAACACTTCCAGTCTTGGGTGGGGGGCTGAGGCTTGAGGGAAGGTGGTGGAATCAGTTAGTTAACACTGTTCCAAAGCTATGTTTTGCAACTCACTTGTATGTCTGAGCCAAAGGTATGAATGGGATAGGATACACGGCCATAAAGGTTGTTTATCAAGGAATTAGTGACACCACCTCCTGCCTCCCTCCTGATTATTAGTTAATATTGGAACAATCTTTCCCCATCTGATGCATGTTTCTCTTCAATAAATTGTTAGAATGCTACACACCAGCTTCATAAATTTAGAACCTGAGGTCTATTTAGATGTTATCTAATTCAACTTTTTTTTTATTTTAATAATGAAGAAACTAAGGAACAGAGGGGTTAAGTGACTTGTGTGAGATTACACAGCTAATAATTAATGAAACTGGCATTTTAAAAAAATTCTCTGACTCTGGAAGTCAACACTGCACTGTGTTGCTTCCTTAGAGAGATTCAATTTAATTATGTATTGTTAGAATGGGGTTAGCTATCATAATTTTAGTGTTGGAAGAGAACTTGGAGATTATCTATTCCAATCTCTTCGTTTTAACATTTGAAGAAGTCGAGCCAAAGAGAGCCGACATGACCGTCACAGGGCTGCACAGCTAGCTTAATGAGGAAGCACGGGCCTCTTTGCACTGGTTTGAACGCCTGTTTCCACTACATCACCATGACTTCTAAGCAAAAGCGCCAATATCATCATCTGCCCAACCATCCAATAAACCCTACTACCTCCTGAAAGTAGGAGAGGCTCATATCTCATTGTCAGATGGTCCCAATTGGGAAGGGAACTCACTGAGAACAATATAAGTTGCCCAAAGGCCTTGAGTTTAAACAGGGGCAAATTGCTGGGGAGTTAAATTTTAAAGACAAGATGGAAACTAATTTCTCAGTGAAAAACATTTTTCTTTTTCTTTGAGGAGGACCCATTGACCATGAATGTTTTTGAACCTGGAACTTTAGAAACAAAGACTAAGTTTCTGCTAAGGTAAGGAGCTAAACTGAAGCTGTGTCTCCAGTGAATGACCTGATAACAAGAGAGAGGAAGCAGTGAGACCAACCCATGACCGATGATTCAAAAAAAATTCATTTGTTTATTTATTTTATATTTTGTTTTTCTGAGAACTTGTAGCAGGCTGTCTCTGCTGTAGACTTGCCCATCATGGCCTTCCCTCTTCTGTAAATTTCCATATCCATGCTGGAAACTTCCAAGCCCCATAACTGTATAGCCGAATAAATCCTAGCATCTCTCTGCCCAGGATATCAGAGATAGAAAATCAATTAGACAGGCCTAAATAAGAACCTGCCCCTTCCTTGTTCATAATGCACATGACCCTCTCTTGCCTAGTGGAGAAGAGATGAGACCTCCAGCCATCTCCTACATGGACTAAAAGGAGTAGGTTCTTTTACTATTTGTTATTATTTATTATTATAGTATTATTATTTATTTAGATTCAGTCAAAGGGCTGCACTCGAGGACCTGGAGGGCCACATGTGCCCTTGAGGCTACAGATTCCCCACCCCTGTCCATGGGCAACTTCTCTGCAATGTGTTTGCTGCCCCGTTCCCCAACCCTTTATTTTTTCTTCCATGGCATAAAGACCATCTTGAAGTCCTGAGGTCAGAAATCTCCTTGGTAATTTCTTTCCTTTGCTGCTGCAGGCTGTCTCTGCCCTCTCTCCTCATGTTCTTACTCTATCCTATGTGCATCAGAACATAGAATACTATGGGTACTATAATATAAGCATATTACATTCTACACATATTATAATATAAACATCCTATAATGAAGCCCTATTGCTTTATAGCCTTGTTGGCCTGTCCAATTTTTCTATGAAATCTGATTTTTCTGTGAAAATGCTAGAGCCGATTGGGATACCATATGAAAAGAGGACGAGGACTCTTTAAAATCTGGTTCCAGAAGGAGGAAAAATAATGATATGTGAGAAATGAATATTTCTTTTATCTTTACTAATTAGTTATTGTATTAGGACCAGGGTTTTTCCCTTTTTCTACTTCCTCAACCAGAAACCAGTGTGGGAAATCTCAAAGATTTACATAGGTCAAGATCTAAAAAGATGTAAAGGGATTCTTAGTTTGGGCTAATGAGTACATTCCAGCTCATTGTACTTTCTCAAACAGGTCTGGGAAAATGTGGACCCTCTCTTTTGCATTAACAGGCAATATGGAAATTGAGGTCTCTTTGATGAGGATTTGGGTGACCCAGGATCTTACCCCAAACCCTCATTTTAATATAACTCACTTACTGTTGGGTTATCCAATCAGAGTTGATTACCTCCCATCAGGAACACCTACACTTTGAGGGGTGTACAAACTGTGAGCCCACCACCATGAAGGTCTGAGAGAGATGGCCAAATGACTATCCTTTTATTAACAATGTACTGGCCTTATTAATAAAATGATTAGATTACCCAGAAACTATCTCTTGGATTTTTTAAAAAATCATCACAGATAGTGGTAAGTGAAGCCAAGAAAATGAAGTGGTAAAGTGTTAGAGAGGGAGGTCTAGGGTTCTAGCACACTTCTTCTCTCTCAGCTAACTTAACATCTCAACTTAATTTTTCTCCATCTTCCATGCAAGTTTAGGTCACATTATTCAATGGATCCATGTGGGATTCATGGGTCTTTGGAGAAACAACCTTTCTGGGACTACAGTACTCCCCAAAGAGGAGTTAGGCCCTACCCCTCCTCCATTATTGGGGCTTGCAAGTCTGGTTTAGCAAATTCAGAGCACTAGATTGGAAATAAGACCTGAATTCTAGTGCTGACTTCCTCTGCACAGAGAAATTGCTTCCTCTCTTGGGATCAATTTCCTCTTCTTATAAAAACTGAATGGGTTTGTAGTACATGGTTTCCAAGATCCCTTCCTAATCTAACAATCTATGATTTCTGCGAAATACTTTTCCATTCCCCATCATTATTCCCACCTCTCCGTGCAGGATCACTTGTAACTCAGCACCAAAGGGTTGATTGGAATTGGACAGCTTCAGTTCTATAACTACCAATCCTTTCTACAGGTCACTCTAGGTCAAGTCCTTCTCCCTATATGTCTAAGGACTTAAGTGCTCTTCATTTTCCTCAATCCTAACCCTTGTAGTGTTAATGAAGATGAACTTCTGTGGCCACAGCAGCTTTGGGTCATCAAAACAAATAAATTCTGTGCAGTTTCTCAGATGTCCTTCAGCATGTTCTTCTACTCTCATTCAACTCTGAGATCAGTGTGTTCTCCACCTGTGACATCCATCCAAGGTCTAGGTAGTGCTAGACTAAGTCAGGGGGCTGCCCATCCAACTGCATGTTGTGATCCCTGCAATGTGACTAGAAAGAGAGGTGTATGGACATGGAGCAAGAGTAAGGGGTGGTAGTTAGCCTGAATGTCATACTGGGATGGGTACAAAGTATTAAAAGAACCAGAGAGAGGCACTCAGAGCATAGATCTTTCGTGGAGGACTTATGGAAAGACGTGAACAAGAATCACATATGGTGAGGTTGCTATGAATGGGCTATGATTTTCAGGGGTTGAGGCAGTGCTTATGCTAAAGGGATAACACCTGGATCTCCTGATGTATTCTTTTTCTTTAAATCACATCTCAGGCACATAAAAATTGGGGGGGCACTGGAATCAGGAAGACCTGAGTTCAGATTCTTACTAGCTGTGTGACCCTGGCTAAGTCACTTAACTTCTGGTCTGCTTCAGTTTCCTTAACTGTATATGGAGACACTAATGGCACCTATCTTCCAGGATTGTTCTGAGGATCAAATGCAAAAATACTTGTAAAAACTCTTAGCACAGTGTCTGATACATAGCAGGTGCTTAATAAATGTTTGTTTCCTTCCCTCCGGTCCAACAGAATGTTAATCTGCAGAGTACAAAGGCTCTTTGATTTTATCATCATAGCCCCAACACCAAGCACAGTGCCTGACACATAGTAGGTGATTGATATATGGTTGCAGTTTGATTCATTGATTAAGGACCAAGTTAGGAGAAATATGGATCGGATCATGATACGATTAGATGTATTCATAAATGATTAAATAAAATCTAAAGGGTGTTCATTACTGGACTGAAGTCAGCCTGGACAATGCTATATGGAGGAGTACTTCCAAGCCTTGCCCTGTTCATAATTTTTAGAAGTGCCTTACATAAAGGCATAAATAGTGTGATTATTAAATTTGTGGATGACATGAAAATGAAAGGGCTGAAATGAAATGAAATATTCTGGATATTAGGATCAGGATCCATAAAGATCTTCACAGCCTATACAAATGGGCCAAAATTAACAAAATGAAACTTACTAGAAGTAAATTCAGAATCCTGCACTTAGATTGTTTTTAAAAGCCTTAACCAAACAGATGCAGAATGTAGATGTGACTTAATAGGAATATATGTGAAAAAGATTTAGAACTTTGAGTTGATTTGTAACTCAATATGAGTCCGCAATGTGTTGTCTGCCAAAAAAAGGCTGATTCCATTTTGTCATTGTTCAGTAGTTTCTAAGTTGTATTTGATTTTTCATGATATCATTTGGGGCTTTCTTGGCACAAACACTGGAGGGGTTTGCTAACTCATTTTACAGATGAGAAACTGAGGCAAAGGGGGTTACGTGACTTGCCCAGGGTCACACAGCTAGTAGGTTAAGTTTCTGAAGCTGGATTTGAACTCAGGGAGATGAATCTTCCTGACTCCAGACCCAGCACTCTATCTACTGTGCCACCTCTTATTATTATTCCATTTTAGGTGTCCAGAAAAAGGGAGTTAATGCCACCCTGGGGCTCTGAGCTCATCACAGCACACACAGAATATTATTCCGGACCCTATATTTTTTTAAGGAGTAATTGATAAACAGAAGCATAGCCAGAAGAAGTTGTCCAGGGTGATAAGATAAAAGACATCTTGAAGTCTGACTCTTGGTCTTTTTTTCCTCCGCTATACTTTTTCTCTCCATACAGAGACTTCTAGGGTTTCAGAATTATGTCAGTAAGATATTATGAATATGCCAGAGTGTTGTTATTGTATTCTTTAAATATAGGGTGTCTCCCAATTCTTGGTGCCTGTTAGCTTAAAAGGCCACAAGACTTTGGGGATACCCTATATTTTAGCTTTAAAAGGCACCGAGACTTTTGGGACATCCTGTATTGCTGTCACTCTATGGGAATTGGTAACCAGAACTTCTAATGTACCGATACCCTTCTGTGGGAGGTTGGCAGTAGGAAGCAAAACCACACAAAAACCGCATAACCTCTTCAGCCGTCTACAAATTCGAGGGCCTTCAATCCTGTCTTCCCTTAATTCATTCTACCCACATACCCATAGCTCACTGACTCTGAATGTAGGGCTGTCTCTAGAGGTCCACATCAGAACACACAGTCAGCTGAGCTTTCTTTAGTTCATACCACAAATCCCTTACCCCAGTGTTATCTATCACTGTCTCTGCTTTTGCATAGTCATGTGACTAATTTCTTGCTTCAAACGTTCACTCAAATCAAACACTAACATTCAAATTTCACAGTGTGCTTCATCACAAACATCTAGGGCATGACTTCCTAACACAAGCCTTATGCCTATTAACCAGCGTTGGAGAATATCTTGATGTTTTCTTATATCTCCAAAGACTAATTCAGAAGGATGGGAAGCTTTCTAATACAAAAAGGCTGTAAGTCTTTACAGCTCGACGCATAGATGCTGTATTTTTACAAAATCAATCAAAAGAGGAACTTTTGAAGGAACTGAAGATGGTTAGTCTGGAAAAGAGATTTAAGGAGCAAATGATACCTGTACCCAAAGACCTACAGAGTTATCATGTCAGAAGTGGGATCAGATTTCTGTGAAGCTCTAGAGAACAGAGTTGGGACCACTTAGTGCAAGTTAGAGCACATCAGATTTTGCCTGAATATGTAGGAATATTTTTCTTTTCTTTTCATTAAAAAAAAAATGAAAGGATCAAAGATTTATGGAACCTTAGAACAGAACCATATCCAACCCTTTCATTTTCCAGATGAACAACCTGAACCACAGAGAGGCTAAGTGGTCTCCTAGAGTCACATAGCTAGTAAGTGTCTGAGGCAGGATTTAAACTCAGGTTTTGTAATCCTCTGTCCAATGTTCATTTCATGACATCAACAACTGAACTGAAAGAATATTGCAACTAATACTCTCTCACTGAAGAGTGATGTAGGAAAATTGGAAGAATAAGAGGCAAGGGGGTGTGTTCATCCTTCATTGCCAAAGAAGACCATGCCATCAGAGAAATGATGACATGACTTGCACTTGACTTTGTTTTGAGTGAGGGAGAGCTGTGCAGGTCACCAGCCTCACTTCTCCTCCAGAGTCATCTGAATCCAGTGACCAGATATTCAGCAGGATGACTGGAGATGACCCAGGACGAGGAAATTGGGGTTAAGTGACTTGCTCAAGGTCACACAGCTAGTGCGTGTCAAGTGCCTGAGGTGAGATTTGAACTCAGGTCCTCTTGACGCCTGCTCTATCCACTGCACCACTTAGCTGCCTCAAGAGGCAAGGGTATTTTCCCAAGGAATAGTCCAAAGGAAAGCTCTCCAAATCCTTTGTAGGTGGCAGTAGAAGTGGTAACAAAGGTAGAAAGCCTGAAGTTTTGCAACAGACATAAGGACTCTAACCTGACCTGTGCAGGTGGACTTGACTACTTGGGAGTTCCTCACACTTATCCTTCAGCTCCTCCTCTGAATTCATGTGGGGAGTGAAAAAAAGGTCAGGTCTCCCTGTGGCCCAGATCCTGCATTACATTTCTTCATCTCTTCCAACCACAGCAACTGTGGGGTTCTAAGTTAATCTAAGTCAGAGATTATCTGGGACCTTACCTTCAAATCCAGAAGCAGTTGCGTCTTTCTGGGGACCATGGTGTTCCTCTCTGTACAACACAAAACCAAACCAAGCTCTTCTTTCCCTGTAGGAAAAAGAGAGCAGCCTTGGTCCACATCTAGCCATGCTGGTTAAATGAGTTGTTCAGTCATTTCAGTCATGTCTGATTCTTTGTGACCCCGTCTGGGGTTTTCTCAGCAAAAATGCTGCTGTGGTTTGCCATTTCCTCATCCAATTTATTTTACAGATGAGGAAACTGAGGCAAACAGGGTTAAGTAGATTGCTCAGGGTCTCACAGCTGGTAAGTATCTGAGGTCAGATTTGAACTTAGTTCTTCCTGACTCCAGGCCCAGAGCTCTCTTCACTGCACCACTAGCTGCCCCTGCTTAAGTGAGTAAGGTTCCTTAAATCACAAAGTTACACAGAGCTATTAAGAACCTTTGGAATTGTCATTTCTAACCACCTTATTTTCTGGATGAAGAAATAGAGGCCCGGAAGGTTGTGACTTCCCAAGGGTACTCAGGTTGTTAGTGATAGAACCAGGAGCAGAGCCTAGCCTTCCTGGACCCTGGTCCAGGGATCTTTTTATTCTCTATTCATTTCAGTCATGTCTGACTCTTCATGACCCTATTTTGAGTTTTCTTGGGAAAGATACTGGAGTGGTTTGCCATTTCCTTTTCCAGCTCATTTTACAGATGAGGAAACTGAGGCAAACAGGGTTAAGTGACTTGCCCAGGGTCACACAACTTGAACTCAGGAAGATGAGTTTTCCAGGCCACTGTGCCACTGTCCCAATGCTGGGGAATTCTATAGCTTTAGAAGATCTCTTCTTGGAAAAGAAAAAAACGATTGGGATAATTACAGTCCCTGAGAGACCATGTATCCAGTTACCATGGAGACTTCTATCTGTCCCATTTGTTCCAGAAGCTCGAACTTCTGTAATAGGGGGATTAAGCTTACAACCATTTTTTCTTTGCTCTCCATAGTGAAGAGAGAGTTCTGTTGGTTCAAACCTTTTGTATGCGCGCTCAGCGACAGCTTAGCAGCCATTCAAAGATGTGTTCACCACCATGCAGGAAGACAACAGAAAACCTGCAAATGCCCTGCCTCGGGGGAAAGGGGCCTGTCTAAAAGCAAGCTCACTGAGCATCCATGCGGGCTGAAAGCAGGTTATGGATACACATTTTGGAGGCTTTGATGTCTGTGCTCTCATCAGTCAGTCCTCCTATCACAGTGCATCATCTCTATTGGCTCTTTTCCCGTTCTTAATGTAATGATGTGGCTACATTGAACAGAAAGGCGTTAATGTACAGTGAGGGGAGGGGAATTCCCCACTGACCACACAACAGGGCTGTGATAGAATCAGGACTAGGGCCTTGATCTCCTTCCTCCATTTCGTCACATTTCTCTTTTCTATGTACCCTGCCCCAAAGTCCCAGCATCTGCAAGCTGTGCCCTGATCCACATTTGCACAGAAGAGCTTGCTACCTTATGAGACTTTCTCCAGCCTGCTGAAGTCTTCACCTTTCTTGGGCCTTTCATCTCCCCTGGCATCTACTCCAACCTTCACTGGCCCCTACTGTCCGAGAGCCATAGGAAGTTCCAACCCAACCCCTGCACCCTCTTTCCTCAGGGCTGTGTTTCCATCACCATGTTCCAAGAAGGGCAGATGTTTCTACAATTTAATACTGGCCCCTTCCTTTGGGTTAGGAAGCTGGGCTCTCCTCCCTAGCCCCAAGGAGCAGCCTAATGCTTTCCGCAGACTGACTCAGTCTAGTCTCCACCACCTCAAAGGTGGGGAAGGAATTTCTTTTCTTGAGAAACAATGTGCCACAGGGAGGAGGCTGGGATGGAGAGACAGTGAGAGAAAGGGGGAGGGAGAGGGGAAAGAGGGGCAGGAGGAGGAGGAAGATTGAGAAGCATGCGTTAAGGCCCTGCCCTGTTGCTGTTGGCTGCTGATTTCTTGCCTCATTGTAATTCCCAGTCCCCAAGAGGGGAAACCAGACCCTTAATTGATTTCCCTCATTTGATGGTAGTTTTGAATGTCAATCTACCACAGACAAGCTATTTTCATGTATGATCTCAGACTGGAGCAGAAGTCCAAAACTTACAGCACACTGCTGTTATGCCACCTTGGATGAAGAGATCACTCAATCAGCAAGCTAAGCAGTGCTGGTTGTGGTCAAGTGGTTGGATGGGGACCTCCCAGAAAAAGCTAGGAAGTGGAGTGGTTAGCGATGATGAGAGAGTTCTTGATCTAGAGCCTGCCTGCCAGGTAATTAGAATCAGACTGGTAGTCTGGAGACATGGTAAAGTTTAGATTAGGAACTATTTGTATGTCCTTTGTTGGGCAACTCACGGGACATCTCAGGGTCATACTCTCCTCTATAAAATGAAAGGAGTGGACTAGAGAATCCTGAAGGTCCCTTATAACTTTGAGACTCTAGGGTTCTTTACAGTGAACTAGAACGGTCATTAAAGACCTCTGAAGACACTGTATCTCTCTGATGCACATCCTGTGTAATATTGTATGTAATAAGAGACTTAGTGTGTCTATGACACAGTGGATATCATACTGGCCTAGGAGTCAGGAAGCCCTGGGTTCAAGTCCACCTCTGATTCTTACTGACTGTAGGAGCCTGAGTAAGTCACTTACCTTTTCAGTATCCCAGGCAACTCTCTAAGAGTATAAGCTGCAAAATACATGCTTATCTGTAATGGTGGAAGAGTTTCCTCCCTGTGAGTTCCTCATACCCATAAAGTCAGTAGGAAAAAAATTCTACACTATTACTATCTGTGTTAGTGCTTTTTCTCTTACTAAAGTGTTCTTTTATTTGTTTATTTTAAGATTTCAACATTCATTTTTTATAAGATTTTTGAGTTCTATTTTCCCTCCTCCTTTTCATTCCCCCTTCCCAAGATGGCATGAAATCTGATATAGGCTAGACATGTACAATCGTATTAAACATATTTCCACATTAGTCATGTTGTGAAAGAAGAATCAGAACAAAAGGGAAAAACCACAAAAAAAGGAAAAGAAAATAGTATGTTTCGATCTGCATTCAGACTTCATAATTCTTTCTCTGAACATGGATAGCATTTTCCATCATGGGAACTGTCTTACATCATTGCATTGCTGAGAAGAGCTAAATCTATCAAAGTTGATTGTTAAATAATGTTGCTGTTACTGTGTGCAATGTTCTCCTGGTTCTGCTCACTTCACTTTGCATCAATTCAAGTAAGTATTTCCAGGTTTTTCTGAAATCTGCGTGGTCATCTGTTCATCACCTCTTATAGCACAATAGTGTTCTTTACATTCACATATCACAACACAATGTCTTCAGCAATGCCCCCATCCCAATTGATGGGTATCCTCCCAATTTCCAATTCTTTGCCACCACAAAAAGAGCTACTATAAATATTTTTGTACATGTGGGTCCATTCTCCTTTTTAAAGATCTGTTTGGGATATAGACCTAATAGTGGCATTGCTGGATCAAAGGGTATGCACAATTTTATAGCCTAAAGTGTTCATTTCTCTTTTTTTAATATAAATTTATTTATTTAACTTTTTACATTCATTTTCACAAAATTTTGGGTTCCAAATTTTCTCCCCATTTGTCCCCTCCCCCACTCCAATACACCAAGCATTCTAATTTCCCCTATCACCAATCTGCCCTCTCTTCTATCATCCCTCCCTTCCCTTGACCCCATCTTCTCTTATGTCCTGTAGGGCCAGATAACTTTCTATTCCCCATTAACTGTATTTCTTATTTCCTAGTACCAACAACAATACTCAACAGTTGTTCCTAAAACTTTGAGTTCCAAATTCTCCCCATCCATCCCTCCCTCCCCACCCATTCCCTTTGGGAAGGCAAGCAATTCAACATAGGCCATATCTGTGTAGTTTTGCAAATGACTTCAATAATTGTCATGTTGTGTAAGACTAACTGTATTTCCCTCCATCCTGTCCTGCCCCCCATTGTTTCTATTCTCTCTTTTGATCCTGTCCCTCCCCAAGAGTGTTGACTTCAAATTGCTCCCTCCTCCCATTGCCCTCCCTTCCATCATCCCCCCCACCCTGCTTATCTCCTTCTCCCCCACTTTCCTGTATTGTAAGATAGGTTTTCATACCAAAATGAGCGTGCATTTTATTCCTTCCTTTAGTCAAATGTGGTGAGAGTAAACTTCATGTTTTTCTCTTCAGCTCTCTTCTTTTTCCCTCCACTAAAAAGTCTCCTGCCTGCCTCTTAAATGAGAGATAAATTTACCCCATTCCATTACACCCTCTCTCCTCCCACTACATTTCTCTCTCACTGTTTACCTTAATTTCTTTTAAGATATGGTCCCATCCTATTCAATTCACTCTGTGCTCTCTGTCTCTGTGTGTACGTGCATGTGTGTATGTGTGTGTGTGTGCGCATGTGCGTGTATGCGTGTGTGTGTGTGTGTGTGTGTGTGTGTGTGTGTAATCCCACCAACTACCCAGATACTGAAAAGTTTCAAGAGTTATAAATATTGTCTTTTCATGTAGGAATGTAAACAGTTCACCTTTGGTAAGTCCCTTATGACTTCTCTTTCCTGTTTACTTTTTCATGCTTCTTCTCATTCTTGTGTTTGAAAGTCAAATTTTCTTTTCAGCTCTGGTCTTTTCATCAAGAATGCTTGAGAGTCCTCTGTTTCATTGAAAGACCATATTTTCCCCTGAAGTATTATACTCAGTTTTGCTGGGTAGGTGATTCTTGGTTTGAGTCCTAGTTCCTTTGACTTCTGGAATATCCTATTCCACGCCCTTCGATCCCTTAATGTAGAAGCTGCTAGATCTTGTGTTATCCTGATTGCATTTCCACAATACTGGAATTGTTTCTTTCTAGCTGCTTGCAAGATTTTCTCCTTGACCTGGGAGTTCTGGAATTTGGCCACAATGTTCCTAAGAGTTTCTCTTTTTGGATCTCTTTCAGGCAGTGATCGATGGATTCTTTCAATACTTATTTTGCCCTCTGGTTGTAGAATGTCAGGGCAGTTTTCAGCGATAATTTCATGAAAGATGATGTCTAGGCTCTTTTTTTGATCATGGCTTTCAGGTAGTCCCATAATTTTTAAATTGTCTCTCCTGGATCTATTTTCCAGGTCAGCTGTTTTTCCAATGAGATATTTCACATTCTCTTCATTTTTTTCATTCTTTTGGTTTTGTTTTGTGATTTCTTGGTTTCTCAGAAAGTCATTACCCTCCATCTGTTCCATTCTAATTTTGAGAGAACAATTTTCTTCAGCGAGCTTTTGAACTTCTTTTTCCATTTGGCTAATTCTGCTTTTAAAAGCATTTTACTCCTCATTGGCTTTTTGAACCTCTTTTGCCAATTGAGTTAGCCTATTTTTCAAGGTGTTATTTTCTTCAGCATTGTTTGGGCTCTCATTTAGCAAGGTATTGACCCGTTTTTCATGCTTTTCTTGCATCTCTCTCATTTCTCTTCCCAGTTTTTCCTCCACCTGTCTAACTTGATTTTCAAAATCCTTTTTGAGCTCTTCTATGGCCTGAGCCCATTGGATATCTATTTTGGATGTTTGGGGTAGAGGGGCCTTGACTTCTACGTCTTTCCCTGATGGTAAGCATTGTTCCTCATCATCAGAAATGAAAGGCGGGAACATCTGTTCCCCAAGAAAGTAGCCTTCTATGTTCTTATTTTTCTTCCCTTTTCTGGGCATTTTCCCAGCCAGTTACTTGACTTCTGAGATTCCTGTCCACCCATGCCTAGATCCATCCAGCTAGTGCTTGGGGTCTGAGATTCAAATGCTGCTTCCCAGCCTCAGGGCTTTCAGTGGTGGGCAGGGCTGCTATTCAATGTGACCTAAGTTCAGGTTGTCAGGTGGGGGCAGGGCCGCCTCCCAGGCTCAGTTTCCTCAGGGGGTTTATGGAGACCTTCAGTAGTGGAGCAGAGCTCCTGTCTGCTCCGGGAGCACCGCTGCTTCTGCCACTGCCTCCCGAGGGGCCTGAGTTATGGAGACACTCCGCTCCCCTCTCGGCCAGCCCAGAAATCTCTCTCACTGACCTGTAGTGTCTGTAGGTGGAGGGACCTTCGCAGCTGCCAGAGGTTCCGTCCCTGAAGCCTGCTCAGATCTGCTCCTCTCAGGGCCATGGGGCCAGGGCAGGGCAGGGCTGAGCTCTGCTGTCTGGTGCATGAGGGACCTTTGCGGTAAGTTTTTCAGGGCTCTCTGGAACAGAAATCTCCCCCACTGCATTGCTGCGCAGCTTGCACTGGTCCAGAATTTGTGGGGAGTTCTTTTTACAGGAAATTTATGGGCTGTGGATTCAGAGCTAGCATACATGAGTCTTTCTACTCCACCATCTTGGCTCCTCCCCTAAAGTGTTCATTTCTTAAGAACATGAGTTGGGTGTCCTGTAAGCTTTTGTATTTGATCTTGGACTTTTCCATTTGGTTAGGAGGATGGCCTAACCTAAGCTAGTCATTTACTTGCAGATAGGTACTTAATAAATGTTTGGTATATTGAATGCTACTGCTTTCCTTGGAATTAAAATTCCCAGGGCTGCTAAGTATTGTTCTAGGGTTGTAAATCCCTAGCCTGGTAGAAAAAGGGCTACAGTCATTTTCTGTGTAGCTTCCCCATTAGGGCAATCTTGATAGAGTCTCTTTCACCCTCTGTGCTTTCATTTTTCCACTGGGATAGGATAATCTGCCTTTTTTTATGGGGTGGATTGAGGATACTGTATTTAAGTGCTTTGGATTCTTTAGAGGAATATGCTTCCCTGGTACATAATGTCAAAAATAAGAATAAGTTTTAGAAAATTTTTCTTTCTTTTCTCATACTGGCTAGGTCATCATATCTGGCTCAAACTTATCAAAAAAAATCCCAAAACCATGGTTGTTATCAAGAATTGCAAGAAGGTTTCAGGAGCAGGCTTCTTCTGCAGGAAATCATCAAGTCATGGAACGACAAACTTGGAAAGGACATTTAAGATTAGTTAGTTCTACCAATCACCTGTCATTTTAGTGACGAAGAAACTGAGGCCCTCAAGGGAGCATGACTTTCCCAGGGTCACACAACTAATTGGTGCAGAGCTAGAATTAGAATTCATGTTTCTTGACTTTTTGTCCAGAGCTCTTTCCACTCTATTATATTCCTATTTGGAGGTGCTAATGAGGGTGGGGTACAAAATTTCCTTATTTTTTCACTTTTGAGAGGCCTAAAGGTTGATGATTTTTAGGGGGAAAATATATTAGGAGGATGGTAAGAGAGTGGATGAGATAGAGATGAAGTCAAGTAAACAGACAACTTTTAAAAACTGAAAAACTTTGACTTTTGTTAAGGACCAGGGTAACCACTTAGTATGGCAATGAAGCATTTCCAGATTACGCAGACAATAGGCAACAGACCAAATACCAGAAAATCCATCCCACCAGACTGGGCCATCTGGAATTATGGAACTGTGGCCATTGGATTTGGTAAACACCTGGGCTTTCTACTTGTTCATTTCAGAGCTGTGGTTCCTAGCTATTTTCTATAGAGGAGATCTTGCTGAATGCAAGTTTTCTGCCTTTTCCTTAAAAGAGAAATAGGAGACAAAAGGTAAAAACCCAATGCTACTGAAGATTGCCAAGAATCTCTCACATTCACGAAGGGTGCAGATGAAGAAGAGTTGTAGATGTAAGAAGTCTTGGAGAAATGCAGAGTATGAGAATCCAGCCTTGATCCTTCTCCTTGGTGAAGGAATGTAGGGGCATTTTGTGGGTCAACCTGTGGAAGAACTGTTTCCAGGAGTTTGCGTATTTCAGATTCAGGAGTGACCTGCACAGTCACTATGCTAGGAGAAATAGTGATAAGGATAGATGGAGGAGGATGCAGAAGCTTTAAGGTAGATTAGCCTGGGAGCCAAAGTTGACTGTCTGGGAGAGCAGAGTTTTATTGATACTCTGTAAGTAAGCAGACCAGTAACTGCTCACATGCCCCTGTTGTAGCTTCTTCATTTTCAAAGGGGACCAGTGTCTTGACTTGAGTGTGAATTGAATTAAGTGAGACAGAGCTGTGCTAAATCATCATCCTCACTCTCTCCTTTGCAAACGTACCTAAATATTTATCCCCACTGTTCTGTCTCGATGCCTGAAATTCCTATCATTAGGGTCATTCCTTTATTTTATGCAGAGCCATAACTAGGGTAGAATGACAAGACCTTTGCCCCAGGGAAGGAAATTTAAAGGGTGCTAACAATACCATTTCAAGATGTCCTTTCTCCCTTTGATGGTTATACCCGGGTAAACCCAATCCCAAACCCCACTTTCCTACTTTCCTCAGGTGCAAAACTTTGTAGTTATAACTATTCCCTTAACATATGATCTCCAGAAAGCTGGTATTAAATGCACATATGGTACATAGGAGAGACAGGAAGTTTGAAAATGACATGGTTGTTCGATAGCTTTCTCTGTTCTAACCCACTTTTTGCCAAATAAAGTCGAGATCTCGGATTACTCTTCATTAGATAAGAATTCATAAAACAAGCCTCATCACAGACCAGTGGACTGGCATTGATAACTCTGGATCAACACCTGGTGGCAGCCCACCCCTGAGACCTGTGAAGTCCCCTGTTCTTCTAGGGACAGAGATTATAAAATCACAGACATGTCCCAAGCAAGCAGCCAAAGCCTCTGACCCTGGTAAAGCACTTAAAATTTGTCCAACCAGGGGAGACAGGGAAAGACATTGCCACCCCATATAGCATCTCTCATCATCTCTCCTGAACTATTGCCATAGCATTCTGGTTGCTCTCCCTGACTCGTCTCTCCCCACTCCAGTTCACCTTCCACTCTTTCCACTAAAGCAGAGGTCTGACCATGTAACCCTTCTATTCAATAAATTTCAGTAGATCCCTGTTATTTCTAGGGTCTAATGTAAAATCTTTTTTTTTTTTGCTTTTAAAGTCCTTCAGGACCATGTTCCTTCCTCCCTTGCCAATCTTTTCCCACAGTACACTTCTCTACTGTCCAGGGATGCTGGTCTCCTCATTATTCCCTATTGATATCCCATCTCTCAAATGTGGGTTTATTTACTGACTATTCCCTATGCTTTGAATACTCCCCCATCTCACCTCTGCTTCCTTCCTGTAATGATAATTATGCTATAATTATGTATAATAATCATAATATAATAATGCTAATGTTTGAAAGCTTTTTATTTGTATTAACTCACCAGTTTGACTAAACCTTCTGCAAGAAGCCTTTTCCAGTCCCCCTTAATTTTAATACTATCCTTCCAAAAACACCTTCAACTTTATGCTGTATGTGCCTCAATTGTATGTAATTCTTCATATGTTGTCCCCCCAGTCATGATGTGAGATCTTGGAGGGCAGATTCTGAATGTGCTTTTCTTTCAGCATTCAACACAGTTCCTGGCGTAGAAGTGATTAATAAATGCTTGTTGACTGATGGACTGATGGGTAGCCTACAAAGAAAGTGGGGGCACATGTGGGTATAGGACACATGAGGGCAGTGTGGTATGGCAATGTGTTGGAAATAGGCGATACCAAAGAAAGCTTTGCTCATCTCAGACTTTTTGTTAGGGATTGCCAGATAATTTCATATTTTTAAATAAATTTATTTATTAAACTTTTTACATTCATTTTCATAAAATTTTGGGTTGCAAATTTTGTCCCCATTTGTCCCCTCCCCCACTCCAATACACCAAGCATTCTAATTTCTCCTATCACCAATCTGCCCTCTCTTCTATCATCCCTCCCTTCCCTTGACCCCATCTTCTCTTATGTCCTGTAGGGCCAGATAACTTTCTATTCCCCATTAACTGTATTTCTTATTTCCTAGTACCAACAACAATACTCAACAGTTGTTCCTAAAACTTTGAGTTCCAAATTCTCCCCATCCATCCCTCCCCTCCCCACCCATTCCCTTTGGGAAGGCAGGCAATTCAACATAGGCCATATCTGTGTAGTTTTGCAAATGACTTCAATAATTGTCATGTTGTGTAAGACTAACTGTATTTCCCTCCATCCTGTCCTGCCCCCCATTGTTTCTATTCTCTCTTTTGATCCTGTCCCTCCCCAAGAGTGTTGACTTCAAATTGCTCCCTCCTCCCATTGCCCTCCCTTCCATCATCCCCCGCACCCTGCTTATCTCCTTCTCCCCCACTTTCCTGTATTGTAAGATAGGTTTTCATACCAAAATGAGTGTGCATTTTATTCCTTCCTTTAGTTGAATGTGGTGAGAGTAAACTTCATGTTTTTCTCTTCAGCTCTCCTCTTTTTCCCTCCACTAAAAAGTCTCCTGCCTGCCTCTTGAATGAGAGATAAATTTACCCCATTCCATTACACCCTCTCTCCTCCCACTACATTTCTCTCTCACTGTTTACCTTAATTTCTTTTAAGATATGGTCTCATCCTATTCAATTCACTCTGTGCTCTCTGTCTCTGTGTGTACGTGCATGTGTGTATGTGTGTGTGTGCATGTACGCGTATGCGTGTGTGTGTGTGTATGTGTGTGTGTGCAATCCCACCAACTACCCAGATACTGAAAAGTTTCAAGAGTTAAAAATATTGTCTTTCCATGTAGGAATGTAAACAGTTCACCTTTGGTAAGTCCCTTATGACTTCTCTTTCCTGTTTACTTTTTCATGCTTCTTCTCATTCTTGTGTTTGAAAGTCAAATTTTCTTTTCAGCTCTGGTCTTTTCATCAAGAATGCTTGAGAGTCCTCTGTTTCATTGAAAGACCATATTTTCCCCTGAAGTATTATACTCAGTTTTGCTGGGTAGGTGATTCTTGGTTTGAGTCCTAGTTCCTTTGACTTCTGGAATATCCTATTCCACGCCCTTCGATCCCTTAATGTAGAAGCTGCTAGATCTTGAGTTATCTTGATTGCATTTCCACAATACTGGAATTGTTTCTTTCTAGCTGCTTGCAAGATTTTCTCCTTGACCTGGGAGTTCTGGAATTTGGCCACAATGTTCCTAAGAGTTTCTCTTTTTGGATCTCTTTCAGGCAGTGATCAATGGATTCTTTCAATACTTATTTTGCCCTCTGGTGATAGAATGTCAGGGCAGTTTTCATTGATAATTTCATGAAAGATGATGTCTAGGCTCTTTTTTTGATCATGGCTTTCAGGTAGTCCCATAATTTTTAAATTGTCTCTCCTGGATCTATTTTCCAGGTCAGTTGTTTTTCCAATGAGATATTTCACATTCTCTTCATTTTTTCATTCTTTTGGTTTTGTAATTTCTTGGTTTCTCAGAAAGTCATTACCCTCCATCTGTTCCATTCTAATTTTGAGAGAACAATTTTCTTCTGCGAGCTTTTGAACTTCTTTTTCCATTTGGCTAATTCTGCTTTTTAAAGCATTCTACTCCTCATTGGCTTTTTGAACCTCTTTTGCCAATTGAGTTAGCCTATTTTTCAAGGTGTTATTTTCTTCAGCATTTTTGGGGGTCTCATTTAGCAAGGTATTGACCCGTTTTTCATGCTTTTCTTGCATCTCTCTCATTTCTCTTCCCAGTTTTTCCTCCACCTGTCTAACTTAATTTTCAAAATCCTTCTTGAGCTCTTCTATGGCCTGAGCCCCTTGGATATCTATTTTGGATGTTTGGGGTAGAGGGGCCTTGACTTCTATGTCTTTCCCTGATGGTAAGCATTGTTCCTCATCATCAGAAATGAAAGGAGGAAACATCTGTTCACCAAGAAAGTAACCTTCTATGATCTTATTTTTCTGCCCTTTTCTGGGCATTTTCCCAGCCAGTTACTTGACTTCTGAGATTACTCTCCACCCCTGCCTCACTAGTGCTTGGGGTCTGAGATTCAAATGCTGCTTCCCAGCCTCAGGGCTTTCAGCGGGGGAGGGTGGGCTGCTATTCAGTGTGAGAGATTAAGTTCAGGTTGTCAGGTGGGGGCAGGGCCACCTCCCAGGCTCAGTTCCCTCAGGGGGTTTATGGGAGGCTTTCAACAATGGAACTCCTGCCTGCTTTGGGAGCCCCTGGCTGCTGCTTCCCCTGCCGCTTCCTCCCGAGGGAGCCTGAGTTATGGAGACATCCTGGTCCCCTCTCAGCCAGCCAGATAGGGTCTCTCACTGACCTGTAGCGCCTGTGGGTGGAGGGACCTTTGCAGCCACTGGAGATTCTGTCCCTGAAGCCTGTTCTGATCTGCTCCTCTCAGTGCCACAGGTCTGGGCTCTGCTCTGGGTCCGGTGTGCGATGGACCTTTGGTGTCAGTTTTTCAGGGCTCTCTGGAACAGAAATCTCCTCCACTCCATTGCTGCTCAGCTTCCACTGCTCCAGAACCCATTGGGAGTTCTTTTTATAGGTAATTTATGGGCTGTGGGTTCCGAGCTAGCATATGTGAATCTTTCTACTTCTCCATCTTGGCTCCTCCCCTAATTTCATAATAATAAATTAAGTCAGTAAACATTTATTATATGCCTACTATGTGCCAGTCATTACACTACGCACTGAGTATCCACAGAGAAGGGTAAGAGAACTTTTCTTGATTCATCCCTGACATCATTTGTCCCATCCCCACAGACTTACCACTCAACCCTAATATAGGGATGCTTCTAATACCCTCTCACTGTACCTAGCACCTACATGGCACAGTTGATGAACCTTGGACACTTGCTAGCTGTGTGTTCTTCGTCAAGTCATTTAACTTGTGTTTACCTCAGTTTCCTTATCTGTAAAATGGAGAGAATAATGGCCCCTTCCTTCTGGGTTACTATGAGAATCAAATAGGATAATAATTGTAAAGTGCTTAGCACAATGCCTGGCACATAGTAAGTACCATATAAATATTAGCTATTGTTGTTAAAATCCAGCTAATTCATTCACTTCTTGTGTGCTTCACATTTGTTTATCTGTGCACTGGTTGCATCCTTTTAGCAGAGTGCTGGCAAGTCCCCTGAGGACGATTTCATTCTGATCTCTGTGTCTTCAGGACCTATTTTATAGTGCCCAATGTCATTGTTGTGTTTGTCCTTCATTGCCGAAGAAGACCATGCCATCAGAGAAATGATGACATGACTTGCACTTGACTTTGTTTTGAGTGAGAGAGGGCTGTGCAGGTCACCAGCCTCACTTCTCCTCTAGAGCCATCTGAACCCAGTGAACAGATATTCATAGGTATTTAATAAATGTGAACTGAATTGCACCGAAATACTTGAACCACAACACAAAAGAGTGACCAAGAAAGATTGAGCCACAACTATCTCATGTATATCTCATCTCTTTGGAAGCTTTATTTCTTCCTTCTTAGATGAATAAGTCTTGGTTTGCCAAGTATTTGGAGAAGGAACTTCAAAAGTGCTTGTTCTAATATTTATTTCAATTTTTTTTCCAGGCATTCACTGCAGTAACCCTGAGCAAGGGCACAAATACTGTGGAAGTTCTCTGGGGAGCTAAGTTAACACCTGCTTGCCTAACCAACTGTGATATTGCAGGCCCTTGCTGTCCATAGTTATTATGCTTCCTTTTACATGATTTGACCTATGGTATCTTCAAATCTTTATACTAATAAAATGGATTGTAATAGGGTCTTTCAGTATCAGGCTGGCAATATTCTAGCTGTCACCATGACTGACTGTAGGGAAACCACAGGGTCAGCTAGGGGCCACTGGTGTCAAGGGTAAGGTTAGTTATTTAGAATCAAAGTCTTTCCCCCTCCATATTCCTCCTCCTCAGTTTCCCAAAGTGGCCCTTGGAACCATTAACATCAAGTTCTTCATGAGCTGTGTTTGCCAATCAGACAAGCCCAATACCACTGGAGGCTCGCAGAGCTATTTACAGAATCTCCTCCACGCACTCTAAAATTCCAGGATAAATTTCAGAAGGCTAAGAAGAACCCGCATCTCCCCCTTTCTGGACTTTGCTCAGGTGGGAGGGAGGCAGGGCAAACCTCTAACCCTTCTAGCTACAAGCCCCAGTAGAAAATACCCTTCAGCACTCACACTCTATATTTTCTTTTGCTTCATATTGTTATTTCTTTCTGACAAGTTGCTGTCTCCGAAGGGCCATTCAGGAGAGTGGTCAGTAAAGCTAAGAACAGGCACAGACTTTGGGAATTAATCCAGTCCCGATACTCCATTACTGACAGTATTTAGAGGAAGTCATTCCAGATGTCAGCTTGTCTTTTAAGATCTTGGAAGAAGAAATACAGTGATTGGCTTCTGTTTGCCTAATTTGTCTAATCTGGACAAATCTGTGACATAGGTGATGCTGTGGAAGCACTTAGAGTTCGAAACACAGGAGGCTATTCATTCATTCAAACAATCAATAGATATTAAGCACACATCACATACAGAGCACTGTACTAGACATTAGGAGAGATATGCCTTTTAGAGAGCACTTGTTGCCTTTCATTGCACTATCAACAGTATAGCTGAGGAGGCTAAAATGCACCTGTGGATAGCTACACCGTACAATATTCTATGATTCCCTCATTACATTAGAAAGTTACAAAACAACATGCTTTATGAGATTGAAAGGGCAAGTTCATTATTGACTGGGGGATTAAGAATGACTTTGTGGAGGATCTAATTCAATTTGGGCACTAAAGAAAGGTAGAAATTAAGTGGAGAGTATTAAAGACAGAAAGAGGATAAACAAAGACCTGGCATGTTGGCAGAAAGGAAGGGGATGCGTCAAAGTCATATGGTTTGTCAGAGGAGTAGAGGGCACAGAGAGGAATGATGAGGTGTTTGTAAAGACATGGTGGCCCAAGGCCATGCATGGTCTTGAGTGTCAGGCAGAGGAGTTTGAACGTTATTTAACAGATAGTAGGGAGCCCTTTGAGATCAGAGACTTTTTAGCAGACCCAAGGTTTTTCTGGCAGTGGTATAAACAGTACATGGAGGAAGAGGAAGGGTGGAATTGGGAAGATATTTGAGGACATTACTACTCCAGATGAGTGGCAACCAAGGCCTAAATTAGGGTGGTAACAATGGTAATAAAGAGAAGTGGATAGATTCAAGATATACTGTAGAAAATAAATCAACAGAACTTGGTAAGTAATTGGATACAAAAGAAGTGAAGAAAAAGGGGAAAGTCAAGTGTACAACCATGAAGGAGGTAGATAAACCTGTGTACTGTGTGAGTCCAGAAGAAAAGGCAATATTAGAAGTCAAAGAAAAAGAGCTTTGGAGGCATGTAAATAGACACTCTTGGGCTGACAAGAACAGGATGAGTCTGACTTGATTTTATCTTGACCAAACAGGATATTCTAATAAGAATAACTACAGACAAAACATTGGGACATTATATCTCATTGAAATAAATCTGACCATTGGCAACTTCTTACTTAGATCCCAAAGTTAAAAAATTCTATCCACAAAGCTCCATATTCTCCCGTTCTCCTTACTTCCATTCTGCTACTGAACTGATTGTGTAAGTTCCTGTGTATGTATGACACTTCAGGAAGGCCCGCTGCTATTCAGCGGGCAGTAGCCCATAAACAGGTAAGAAGTACACTCTCTTTTTTCATTTTTCAGGTTTGCATCCTGATTTATTGACCTCTGCTCAAATGGACCAAACTGGGAGGACCTTAAGACCTCTGGGTTGAAGAATTCCCTGATAATTTTGTTTCAGAAGACTGGAATTCCTGGTGGGACAAATGATGTTTTTGTACTCCAAGACTCCTGAAACATACCAACTAGGTAAGATTTCTTACCCACATCCTATCCCACTTCTGGGACCTGACTATCTCCTAAGTTCCTCAGGGCAGAAAGAGTCATTTTCCTCAAATTCTTTATAGCATATGAGGCAGATGGAATACAACTTGAGGGTATCTATTATAGACAGATTAACTGTGTAAAAGATAATCAGCTTGTTAGAAGTTGTTTGCCCCAGGATAATCTGGTTATTGGCAGGAATTGCAACTCTCTTGTCCATTCTCTGCCTCCTCTTATTTTGATTTTCACAGCCCTCTCATACCTAATGTCTTCTTAGTTATGATTTATTGTCCAGAGTTGGGACTACCTGGTTTGTGGGTCACTCTAACTCCTGGATGAGCATCTCTCAGAGACTCCCCAATAGAATACAAGGCATGTGCTAGGGAAACCTGTGCCCCAAAGGGAGAAGTCTCTTTTCTCTTAAGAGTGAGAGAAATCTAAATACTGTGTCCAGCTACCAAGTATTTCCTAGGATAATAAGCAAGACACTTGTCTGTCCTGTTTTCTCCAGGAATTTTGTGTATTATCTCGTTCAGATACATGAAGAACTTGAGGATAGATTCATTTACACAAGAGGATAAAATCCGCTCTGGGACCGACCTCTGAAGATAGGGATCTCAATTCAGATTGATGATAGACTGAATTATGGATAGCCAACAAAGCAAGCCAAATTCCTTGTCTCCTCCAACCTACATGGCCAAAATTTACTCTCAGCTTGGGAAACTGCTGAAAGGCCCATGTCTAAAGTATTTGGTGGTGCTATGTCACATCCATAATAGGTAAACTAATAAAAATCCTGGTTGCCAATGGTCAAATGTTGGGAATTTTGATTCTGTCATATTAATCTACTTGCAAGGGTTTATAAAAGTTCTCCACCATAGATGAGACTATAGCTAGCTTAAAATACTCTTTGGAGAAGGAAAACCTTAAGACTCTGGAAGGAAATGCTCAAAACATTAAAGTAACTTAAAAACCTCTTGTCTTCCTTGACATAAATTCTTATTTATCACCAAAATCCTTCATCTGACTCATCACAAGATGTTGATCTCATCTTCTTACTGTCCCACTGACACTGGTGTCTCTTTCTCCCCCATGGAGTAGATGCTGCCAGCTTTGGTAGTATTTTGTGTAAATTCAGTTGACTTTTTCTTCCTCGTGGTCTGATTAGTCAAAGGAAAAGAGTGAAAAGTGCAAGAACTTTTCTACTGAAAGCTTAAAGTTTTCAAAGGATATAATTCATATGAGGTAGCTGACTTTTCAGGTAAAAAAAAGGATCAAAATAGCCAGCAGTATAAAGGTGGCAAATCTCTTGCCCTGAAGCTGTATGCAGCTTCTATTACTGGACAGATTGAGTTACTCTCCAGGAATTTTGAATCTAAGCTTCTGGATTTGGTTTTTTCGAGACTGGTTTTATCTTAATTTTGAGGCTTTCCCTAAAGAGGAGGTTTGAACCTGAACACCTAAACTGTTACTGGAACTGTTTGATTTTGGCTTACCTACAAACCAAAGGAGATTTAAAGCTGCTGAGTCTGGGAAGGGATTAGTGGCATCCTGCAGGCATAGAACATTTTAATATGTTTGGCTTTGTTCATTTTCTTATTGCTATGTTTAAAAATTATATACAGTTATGCCATGTGGATGTGACTGAACTCCTTTTTAATGTATTAGCAATTAGGAGAATTCTGGTTCTCAGCTGGTAGGTACTGAGCTACAATCTGACTGGCTAAATCCCCACATATACATTTAAACTCTTAGACTAATTAGACTAGCATTACCACATTCAATGAGTGAATAAACGAAGGAAAAATAATTTATTAAGCACTTATTATGTGCCAGAACTGTGCCGAGCCTGCAAAAATAGGAACAAAGGAGAAGAGGCATCCCACTCTGTCAGAGCCATAAAGATCTTTGAGATACCACAGAGAGCCCTTTGATAATGGGCAAAGCATATAACCACTTCTCTTATCAGCAATGCAATGATCTAAAATTCTGAAAGACTAATGATGGAAAATCTTACCCATATTGAGAGAAAGAACTATGGGTTTTGAATGCACATCGATGCTTACTATTTTCTCATTTTTTGTTTTTCTTTTCTCATGGTTTTTCTCTTTTGTTCTGATTCCTCTTTCACAACCTAACTAATGTGGAAATGTGTTTAAAATGATTGTTAAATGTATAGCCTATATCAGATTGCTTGCTGTCTTTGCGAGGACAGAAGGGAGGAAGGGAGGTAGAGAAATTGGAACTCAAAATCTTATAAAAGTGAATGTTGAAAGTTATCTTCACATGTAATTGAAAAAAATAAAATACTATTAGGTGGGGAAAAAACAATAAACATGCTTAGCCCATGTCAGGGCCTCTTAGAGATTAAAAATGTTTAATCCTACTATAATTCAAATTCCTTTTTAATGATTCAGATTTGGTTTCAGGAAAGGAATAATGGTTGGAAAGAAAGAAAAAGGGAAGACGTCTGATTTAACAGCCTTGAGGGAAAGTAGACATGAACACATGGCTGAAATGATAGCATAAAGAGACAATTGTGGTGCTGAGGGGGATTGGACTACCTCTAGAACAGATGACTAAGAAGGCCAGGTCCTCTTACAAACTGGCTCTGAGACTTTGTACAAATGACTCCCTCTCTCTGAGCCCATTTCCTTATCTATCAAATGGGGATAATAATACTTGTGTAAGAGGCAAGCTTAAGGTTGAAAATGGACCTTGTTTTCCAATATGTCTGAGCCCACAGCACACTCATAGGGAAAACAAAGTCTCTAGGTCTTCTGTGCCCACAGTTCATATCAAATGTATTTTGGGAACAAGGAAGGAGAGTAAAGTCGTAAAATAGAAGAATGGAAGTCTCAACGGGGATTTATGATCTCAAAGAGGAAGAAGAGAGCCAGGGTGGAATGAAGATCATGACCACAACTGGGAACTATTAGTTGTATCTGTCATTAAAGACCTGTAGTAATCAGACAAGTAACTGGCAATGGAAAGCCACTAGAAGAACTAATTTTCCTTTATTTTTTAAATTAATCTTCTTTAACTAATGGAAATCTATCTTCTTTCCCCTCTCACCTCCCCCCAGAATCTGTTTTTAAACTGCATTTCGGAAGCTGTCCACAATGAAGAGTTTAACCCTTTCACTTCAGCTGCAGAAAATGAGAGAGACTTGGTCCTATTGAGATTGTATCTTGCATGTGATCATTTTCTGAAGTTCTGTGGAGACAATGGGAAAGAAAGTAATCATGAAGGAAATTGACTAAGTTTTTTTTGTGGCTGTTTCATTATTCACCTATATCCTGATTAAGCATTCTAACTCTCCCAATGCTATTTTTTTTTCCTGTGTTCATTAGCATGGTGATCTAGGGAATACATACCCCTAGATTAATTTCCAATATTCCAAATTTTCAGACTGGGTGAGCAAAGGAGCCAAGACAGGAACATATGAATTAAAAGTTCCCATGATTTGTAAGTCCATGAGGGTCCAGACTTGGGGAGAGCTAATGAACTACACTTTTCATTAACTGTCTTACAGAGTTATTGTGGGGATCAAAAGAAAGCATGTATGTTAACTGTATTAAAATGTCCTACATGAATGTAAGTTGTGGTTATCCTCTAATAATAATATCCATATTAGTGGATATGCTTCATCATGATGTAGAAGTAATAGATTTTCTCTAAAAGGCTATACAAATGAAGCAAAAGCTCTGGCAGAGGTTACCAAGTGGAAAAGACTGAATATTGGTCTAGTGATAGACTTCATAGCTTTTGTTTGCCTAATAGCCTCATTAAGTTCAGAGATGTTCATTACCAGATTACATACAGAGTGATAGACTTTTTGGCCATAGCAACTTCCTAAGACCATCTACTAAGTTTTTAAATGGGTTAAGATCTGCATTTGATAAAGGGAGTACCAGTGAAATCATAGATCTTTGCAGTATTGGACTATTCTTTTTACAAACCAGTGGAAATTGCAGTTATGTGATACTGGATTTCTTGGCAGTTATAAATAAGTGAAAGTTTCACATGATTCCTGTATGCCTTGTACAGTCTAATATAACAGTATAATCCAGAAAGTCTTACAGTGCTACAAATTGCTGATGAAAGTATGCAATGTAGTTTGAGAGCTGAGGTCATTCATTCGTTATTTAATCAGCAAATATTTATTAAAAACTCGCTATGTACAAAATTCTGTGCTTAGAAGTAAGAAAGATACAAAGATTCATTCAGAAAGCATTTCTTAAGTACCTACTATGTGCCAAGCACTGTACTAGGCAAGTAGGTCACAAAGATAAAAATGAAGCATTCCTTGACCTCAAGGACCTTACATGCTATTGAGGAAATATAGAGTGTAGTAAATACAAAAATACATACAAAGGCACAGTGGATAGATAGGTCCTGAACTTAAAGTGGGAAGACTCATTCCTGAGTTCAAATCCAGTCTCAAACTAGCTGTGTGACCTTCAACAAGTTACTTAACCCTGGTGAGAGCCAAGATGTCAGAGTGGAAAGCCCATAAAATACCTGTAAAGAAAGACTCTCAACAAATTCTAGAGCAGCAGAAGCCACAGAAAGACAGAGTGAAGGAGATTTCCAGCCCAGGGTGACCTGGAAGGCCAACAGGAAAGGTCTGTCATACCTGACTCAGAGAAGAGTCCAGCCCAACCTTGGCCATGCTACTCTGGAAGGAGCAGGACCAGAGCAGGCTTCAGGGATGAAATACCCGAGAGCAGCAGTGATTTGCAGATTCCCTCAACCCACAGGCACCAAAGGACAGTGAGAGGTCTTTTTCAACCTGAGTGAGAAGGGAGCAGAGTCCACTCCTGGTTCCTGCCCAACACAGCAGTGGAGCTTGGGCAGTGGAGGCTTCTAGAGGCCTCGGCAGGCAGGTAGCAGCCTGTGTCCATTGTTCCATTGTTGGAGCACTGAGTATAAAGTCTCTGGGGGAACTGAGCAACTGATATGAACCTCAACCCTGAGCATGGTCCTGGGGTGAGCAGGAGTGCTAGGACCCTCCTTTTGACAAAGGATTCAGAAATCAAGTAACTGGCTGAGAAAATGCCCCAAAAAAGGGAAAAAAATAAGACTATAGAAGGTTACTTTCTTGGTGAACAGGTATTTCCTTCCATCCTTTCCAATGAGGAAGAACAAAGCATATTGTCAGAGAAAGTCAAGGCTTCTGCATCCAGTACCTCCAAAATGAATATACAATGGGCCCAGGCCATGGAAAAGTTTGAAAATTAAGTCAGCAACTTGATAAAGGAGACCCAAAAAATGCTGAAGAAAATAACACCTTTAAAAATAGGCTAACTCAATTGGAAAAAGAGGTTCAAAAAGGCAGTGAGGAGTAGAAGGATTTAGTAAGCAGAATTAGCCTAATGGAAAAGGAGGTTCAAAAGCTCACTGAAGAAAATAGTTCTTTAAAAACTAGAATGGAGCAGATGAAAACTAATGACTTTATGAGAAACCAAGAAATTACAAAACAAAACCAAAAGAATGAAAAAATAGAAAACAATGTGAAATATCTCATTGGAAAAACAACTGACCTGGAAAATAGATCCAGGAGAGACAGTTTAAAAATTATGGAATTACCTGAAAGCCATGATCAAAAAAAAAAGAGCCTAGACATCATCTTTCATGAAATTATCAAGGAAAACTGCCCTGATATTCAAGAACCAGGGGACAAAATAAATATTGAAAGAATCCACTGATCACCTCTTGAAAGAGACCCGAAAAGAGAAACTCCCAGGAATATTGTTGCCAAATTTCAGAGTTCCCAGGTCAAGAAGAAAATATTGCAAGCAACTAGGAAGAAACAATTCACAGGAGCTGGCAGCTTCTACATTAAGGTATCAAAGGACTTGAATAGGATATTCCAGAAGTCAAAGGAACTGGAATTAAAACCAAGAATCACCTATCCAGCAAAACCGAGTATACTTCAGGGGAAAAAAATGGTCATTCAATGATATAGAGGATTTTCAAGCATTCTTGATGAAAAGACCAGAACTGAATAGAAAATTTGACTTTCAAACACAAGAATCAAAACAAGCATGAAAAAGTAAACAGGAAAGAGAAATCACAAAGGACTTTCTAAAGCTGAACTGTTTGCATTCCTACATGGGAAGATAATATGTGTAACTCTTGAAACTTTTCTCAGTATTTGGGTAGGTGGAGGGATTATACATACACATACACACACATATAGACGGAGAGCACAGGTTGAGTTGAATCAAAAGGAATGATACCTATAAAAAATAAAATTAAGGGGTGAGAGAGGAATATATTGGGAGGAGAAAGGGAGAAATGGAATGGGGCAAATTATCACTCGTAAAAGAGATAAGAAAAATCTTTTTCAATGGAGAAGAAAAAGGAGGAAGTGAGAAGGGAAAAGTGAAGCTTACTCTCACCACATATGGCTTAAGGAGAGAATAACATGCTCACTCAATTTGGTAAAAACCTAGCTTACACTACAGGAAAGTAGGGGAGAAGGGGAAAATTGGGGTGGGGGGATGACAGAAGGGAGGACAAATGGGAGAAGGGAATAAATGGGGGACAGGGCAGGATGGAGGGAAAAATAGTTAGTCTTACACAACATGGCTATTATGGAAGTCATTTGTGAAACTACACTTACACAGCCTATATTGAATTGCTTGCCTTCTCAGTGGGGATGGGTGGAGAGAGAGGAAGGGAGAGAAGTTGGAATTCAAAGTATTAGAAATGAATGTTGAGCATTATATCTGGGAAATAAGAAGTACAGGTAATGGGGTATAGAAATCTATCTTGCCCTTCAAGAAAAGAGAGAAGATGGGCATAAGGGAAGGGTGTATGATAGAAGAGAGAGCACACCGAGGAAAGGGGTAATCAGAATGTAAGGTGTTATGGGGTGGGGAAAGGGGAGAGATGGGGAGAAAAATTGGAACTCAAAATTTTGTGGAAATGAAGGTCAAAATCTAAAAATAAATAAATAAAACTATAAAAAAATGTTACTTAACCCTATTTAACTCAGTTTTCTTATCTGTAAAATGAGCCAGAGAAGGAAATGGCAAATCACCCCAATATCTTTGCCAGGAAAACCCCAAATGTGATCCTGAAGAGTCAGACATGACTGAAAATGACTGAGCAATAGCAACAAGTGCAAAATGATTTGGAGGGAGAGGGAACCAGCAACTGGGAGGATGACTTAAAAGAGCTAAGCCTTAAGGAAACTCAGAAATTCTGACAAAAGGGAGGAAAGAGTACATTCCAGGCAAAGGTGTCAATTAGCACAAAGAGTAGGAAGGTGAATTATCTTGAACAGCTGCTATGTCAGTTTCTCTAGAAAGTATAGTGCTTGAAAGGGAGAGTGATATGTAAATAACGTGAAATGCAATCTATCCATGCCATCTTGCTTGTGCGATTCTTGTCCATATCCTAACAAAATCCTCTGCAGAGGGTCCACCCAACATCTTGGCAGCCTTTTTCTGAGTGGGAGAATCAGGGGAGCACTTAGGTTTTCTACCTGTTATCTTTATGCACCTGATTTCTGGATCTATATTTAGTAATCCCTAGGCTCCCTGAGTATTAGTTGGATGTCTACTCCTCCCAGATAGATTTTTCTTTGTGACTAGGTAAAGAGGCCATTCTCTGCCTTAATCATTGAATGAGTGTTGCTTCAGTCGAACTGAGACCTATTAAAGGCGTTGGCTTAAAAGGGCCAAAGTCTACTGCGTCCAAGGCCATCTCCAGTCATCCTGATCTATATCTAGCCACTGGACTCAGATGGCTCTGGAAGAGAAAGTGAGATTGGTTACTTTGCACAACCCTTCCTCACTTAAATCCAATTTACTTGCATGTCATGGAATCTCCTCCTTGATGTCTCAATACTCTTTGAGATCAAAGGACAAAAAATAACCACAGTTGCATGTTACCAATTGAGTACTGGACATTTTGAAATGGTTTTTCCATAGGCATCTCAGACTCAACTTGTCTAAAACTGAACTCTTTATCTTTTCCACAATACCTGCCCTTCTTCCAAACCCTTTTCTCTTCTAGCATTTGCTCAGATTTACAACTTGGTATCATCCACAACTCCTCTTTGCTTTACCTTCATTTCCATCAGTTGCCGAATCTTGTGGTTTCTGACTCTACAGTATTTCTCAGACATGTCTCATTCTCTCCACATACACAACGACCATCCTAATTCAAGTCTTCATCACTTCTTTAGAATAGCTGCCTCATTGGATTCCCTGCCTCACCTCTCTTTTCTTAGGCAGTTAGGTTGAATAGCGAATAGAGTCCTGGGCTTGGAGGCTGGAATTCCTGAATTCATCTCATGCCACAGATACTCATTAGCTGGCTAATCCTGGGCAAATTGCTTAACTTCTCCAATTCAGTTCTCACATCTATAAAATAAAAGAGTTGGACTCAAAGGCTTCCAAAGTCTTGTCCAGCTCCAAATCTATGATCTAACCCATCTTACACAGGGGAACCAAGGCGATTTTCCTTAAGGACTATTCTGATCATGTCATCCTCAATTCACTCTCCACCCCCACTTCCCCACACACATTCTTATTCAGTGAACTCCAAAAGCTCCCTATCACCTCCAGGATTAAATCTAAAATTCTGTTTGATTTTTAGAGCCCTTCACAACCTGGCCCTTTGCTACCTTTCCAGTCTTGTTATCTTTTACTCCCCTCCACTAATTCTATGATCCAGTGACACAGACCTCACTTGCCATTCCTCATATAAGACACACTCTCTCTCTTAATTCTGTGCCTTTCATTGGTTGTTCCCAATGTCTGGAATATTTTCCCTCCTTAACGTTGCCTCTTGGCTTCCTTCGTGATTCAGATCAAATATTACCTTATACAGAAGACCTTTCCAGGTCCCTAGAGTCCCCCTATCCAACCTCACTGCTTTCCCCCTGACACTACCTTCCATTCACATTATATATGTCTTGACATATGCTGGTACATACATGTTTTGTATGTTGTCTCCCTCGTTAGAATAGTTCTTAATAAATATTTGTTGACTGACTGATGTCCATTCCCCAGGCATTTTTTTGAAGCACCTAATATGTGCAAAACTTTATGGGGTTACAACATGAACATGGATAAGTAATCAATATCTCCTTTCCTCCTTTCATATGTGCCTGCTTAGAAAAGAAATGAGATAAAATCATCATCTGCAGGGTATTCTGAGACTTCAGAAGAAAGTTGCAAGACACAGAGAACACAGTCTTCACTGTACTTTTCATTATTAACCATCACTATCATTAATTGATCATTAGGTATAATTGCTACAGGCCTCATGAAAAACCTCAGTGTCACGGGTGGAATTTGATAGGAAGCATGTAAAGCCTCATGAAAGTCTTTAAAGACATGAGTGGAATTTGATAGTGAAGATATAAACAAAGAGATAAACATTGTTCTAGGCAAAGGGGGTGGGAGAGTCTGTGTCTGAGAGCAAGAAGGACAGTATTCTGGGTCCAGGCTGCTCAGTTTCACATTTCGAGCAACGTGTTTTGCTACAGCCAGGAGGAGCAATATTTGTCCAGTTTGTAGGTGGCCCATGATTCAAACATGCTAAGCATTCTTCTCATTTTTTGTGTACTCAGTGACATCAAAATAATTTAATTTTAAATATCCATACTTGGCCCAAACACATCCTTCTAGGAGGGACCAGACTGAACCAATTTTCAGAAAGAAAGAAAAACATAATGACCCACAGAGCCAAAAAAAGGAGAGGCATAGATGGCCCAAGGGGTGGTGGCGGAGGTTATTTGGGGGTCATTTGTAGAAATAAAGCCATTACTCAATGAGAAGTCCAGATGAGTGGCTGCATGTCCTTGTACCCACACTCAGAAATAAATGTACCTGCATTTATTTCTGTGCCTGGGTCTTTAAATAAATCCAAGGAGTGTATCTATTTAAATGTGAGATGAGGTGGCCATGTAAATAAATGTACTTAGGCTGTTTTATTTGAGTCTGGTATTAGCTGCCTTCAATGGGCTGTTTGTTTGGATAGGAACATGGCAAAGATTCTAATCAGCCCTTCAGCTACTGCTACTTTTTCCTTAAAAAAATTTTTAAATAAAAACACAGAAGAGGCAGGAGAATAACCCCAGTCATTGTGCAAGCCATATTCCATTTGAGGTACAGGTGACGGTGACAAAATGCCCAATGCCATGTGCTGGTGTTCATAGATCATAGACTGAGAGCTGCAAAGGGAGCTTACAGTCCACTTAGTCTTTCCTTTTATTTTTCGGATGAGGAAATCGAGACACAGAGAGGTTAACTGACTTTTCTAAGTTCTAAGTGACAGATTGAAATTGGAACCTAGGTTCACTGACTAAAAAGGTACATTGACAATGAGGTTGACGTACACATGCCAGAGCTAACTCAATGTTTGGGAGGCTCCAAAGAAAAGTTTGGGAGAGAACAGTAACAAACTGAAGGTCTACAGAGCTGTTGTGCTGACCTCATGGTTGTATGCCTGTGAAACATGGACAGTCTACCAGTGCCATGCCAGGAAACTGAATCGCTTCCATTTGAACTGTCTTAGGAAGACTCTGAGGATCACCTGGCAGGATATGGTACCAGACACTGAAGTCCTTGCTCGAGCTGAACTGCCAAGTTTTCAAATTATGCTTCAGAGAGCGCAACTCTGATGGACTGGCCATGTTGTTCCAAAGCAAAATGTACGCTTGCCAAAAAGACTATTTTATGGAGACCTCACATGGGGCAGGCGATCACATGGTGGCGAGAAGAAGCGATACAAGGACGCTCTCAAGGTCTCTCTCAAGAACTATGGATTTGACTGTGTGATGTGGGAGACACTGGCACAGGACCGCTCAGCATGGTGTGCCCACACCAGAAAGCGTGCTGTGCTCTATGAGCAAGGCAGAATTGAGACAGCACAAAGTAAACGTAGGATGCACAAATTTGGAATAACCATCCCAAATATTCACATGGACTATGTGTGCCCACTCTGCGGTGGAGCATGTCAAGCTCATATTGGTCTGATCAGCCACAGTCAGACACAATGAAACTTTACTTTAACATGGTGATGTCATTTTGGTCCTCTTTGAGAACAAAGGACAACAACCAACCAACCATCCAACCTTGGGCAAGTCACTTAACCTCTATATGCCTCACTTTCTGCATCTGTAAAATGAGCTGGAGAAGGAAATGGCAAACTGCCCTAGTATCTTTGCCAAGAAAACCCCAAATGGGGTCACAAAGCTTGGATACAACTGAAAAACAACTGACCAAAACAACAAAGCATCATCTATAAAATGGAGGAAATAATAGCATCTGCCTCCCAAGAGACTTTGTGAGGATAAAATGAGATAATATTTGTATACACTTAGGGTAGTGTGTGGCACATAGTAAATGCCATATAAATGTTAGTTGCTATTTCGTTGTTGCTGTTGTCATCATAACTAATTATTTTTAATTCTCTCAACCATTTTTGCTCTATCCCTTTCAGCCTGAAAGTCATTCTCCACTGAGAAGATGAAGGAAAACTGGAGATCAATAGTTGAACCAAACACCATGCCATTCTCACTTCGATGTAAAATCATCCTTTCCTTCTTCTTGCCCAGAATGTGACTAGAATAAACTCTTATTGCCAGTAAGATTTCTTTTAAAGCTTCAGCTCATTCTGGACTTCAGACTTCCCAGTAGAAATCTGATCGCTCTAGCTTCCATCAAAACACAGGTCGGGTATTATTTCCCTCAAAATGTCCTTTCCTGATCCTACCCCACACATCCGACGCTAGTTAGTTCATTGAATTCTTTCCCTCTTGAAATTATTATGCATTCACAATTAATTTTCTGTGCATCTGTTTTATCGGTAAAATATGAACTCCTTGTGCATAAGGTTCTCTTCTGTTCTCCAACACCTGATATTTCGCAGTTTGATGGTTTCAGTTGTATCCAATTCTTCATGACCCCATTGGGGTTTTCTTGACAAAGATACTGGAGTGGTTAGCCCTTTCCTTTTCCTGTTCATTTTACCGATAAGGGAACTGAAGAAAATAAGATTAAGTGACTTGCCCAGGGTCACACAGCTAGTAAGCGTCTGAGGCCAGTCTGTTTGACTGCAGGACCGTTACTCTATCCACTGTGCCACCTGACTATCTCTGCTTATAGTCAACTAATAAATGTTTGTTGAATACCACTCTGGGTTTGTCTAAAAGCTCCCTGGACAGCGACGTTAATCTCTTTAGATGTTTCTCTCTTTTCCTTCTCAGTGGGATTATTCACAACCAACTGTAAGAAGAAAGAGTATAGTAAATAAGAATATATATCTCTTTAGTTTCTACTCCTCTTGGTCACTGATTTCTTCCCCTTCCCATCTAGCTCTTTTACAATAGATGAAGGCCTGCTGTTTTATTTGGTTATTAAATATTTTAAGTTGTATAAATGCAATAAAACATATAGTTATTAATTAATCCAAAAGAAATACATTTTAAAACACCTAGAAAGATCATTGACAAATTAGCACTAAGTTAAGAAAGCACCCATTTTCTTTTCATCTTCAGCTGACTAAAGGATAAAAGGAAGGTTAAATGGCCCAGTGCATAGAGCACCAGCCTGGAGTCAAGAAGACCTGAGTTTAAATCTGGCCTCAGACTCTTACTATTTATGTAACCTTGGGCAAGTCGCTTAATCTGGCTTGCCTCAGTTCCCTCATCTGTAAAATGAGCTGGAAAAGGAAACGGCAAATAACTCCTGTATCTCTGTCAAGAAAACCCCAAATGGGGTCACAAAGTGTCGGACACAACTGAAAAGCAATTCATTTTCTTGCAATCTCCATTTGACCAAACAAAGAAACAAAATCTTGAGCTGATGTTTCCTGACAACTCTTAAAATAATTGTCATCAGATAAGGTTTTATGAATGTTACCAGTTTTTAATAAGATCTAAATTTAAATGTGAAGTGGCTGCTTTGTGAATGGCCTACACACAAACAAAGATTGTGCACTGGTCTCTGAGGTCCCTTAGAAGTCTCAAATTCTATGATTCTTGGCTCTTTCTGAGGCCAGACTTGTCCTCTGGTCTTCCTGTGTAGTGGACCATGGAGGCCAAGTTTCACCCCTTACCCCACCGCTTCTTCTTCGTTCAATCAAAAGATCATAGATTGAGATCCAGAAGTCTTTATTTTACAGATTTTACAGATAAAGAAATTGAGGCCCAGGTGACTTAGATAAATTGCCCAAGGGCACCCTGGCACAGCCAGAATCTGAATCTAGGTATTCCAAATCCAGATAGAAACTCTTCTCCCTGCATTAACATAGAGCCTGAACTGATTTAATGGGCATACTTCTGATTGTCTGCTCAGAACTGAGCTACTAGGAAAATTCCAGTATTTTTCTGGTGGGATGACCTATATACTCTTTATTCCTTTGGAGAGGTAGAAGGTGATAGAACCAAAAAAAAAAAAATCTTGCCTTTGTAAGGTACCTTAGAAAGCTTATCAATTAGAGCTGTGATATGGTGTGGTGTACTGGGTTTGTAGAGGTTAGAGGAGCTTGGTTCAAATCCTGGGAAAGTAAATGTATCCCTTGGACCTCAGTTGCTTTTTCTGCAAAATTACTGGATTAAGCTTGCTTTCTGCTCTAAATTAATTATGTTAATATTATAAGTATATATAATATATTATAATTATATTATTATATTAATTGTATTTAATTATATTAATTCTCTCATTTTATATATGAGAAGACTGAGGCCTAGGAAGACTCTGTGACTTGTCCAAGTTTAGGTAGATACTTAATGGAAGAAACCTGGGCTCTCATCCTTCCCTACACTAGCTAGCTACGTGATCTTGGGCAATTCGATTCCTGTGAGACATTTCATGAGGGACTGCTTGGCATAGTGGGACCTGACCTCATGAAGACCCAGGTTAGAATCCTACCTGTGTGAGCCAGGACAAGTCACTCAACCTCTATAAGCCTCAGTTTTCTCAGATGTAAAGTGAAGATAATCACACCTACCTACCAGGGATTGTTATAAGGATTAAATGAGATGAATACATTTAGCATTTTGAAAAACCTTCTGTTGCTCCATTGTATCTGAGTCTCAGTGACCCTATTTGGGGTTTTCTTGGAAATGATACTAAAGGAGTTTGTCATTTCCTTCTCCAGGTCATTTTACAGAGGAGGAAACTGAGGCAAACAGGGTTAAGTGACTTACCCAAGGTCACACAGCTAGTAAGTGTCTGAGATCAGATTTCAACTCAAGTCTTTCTGACTTCAGACCTGGCACTCTATCCACTACACCATCTAGCTGCCCCTGAAAAACCTTAAAGCATTACATAAATTTGAACAAGTATTATTGTTATATCTAGCTCTCAGTTTCTTTGTCAATATGATGAAGGGGTCCAACTCTCAAGTTCTATTATCCTACATCTGGAATTCAAGCATCCTGACTCCCAGTCTAGTGTTCTTTCTACCAAGGCATGAAAGGAGGAACCACAGTGACCACTGAGAATTTGTTCCAACCCTATGTTTGTTTCTCTGTATGAGCTCCATTATTGTATAGGTATTATTCTAAACCTTTTCCTCCACTGCTGTAAGGTGAAGAGAAGGGCAGCAAACAGGGAAGTTTACTTACTCTTAAAGTCTGGTACCTACCCACCGCCCCTTCCAGGATGAGTGCCCCTGACTCATCCAAACTCCACCCTGAGCAAACCACCAGGGCCAGGACAGGGGTCTACCCTTTCCAAGGGTACATTTCCATGAGACCCAAATCCAATTCCCAGAACAGCAATAAATGAAGGAACAGAAAATTCCCTCAACCCATCTTGCTCAGCTCCAGATAGAACACCAATGTTTACCAATGGGAGAAAATAAAAACAGAAGATGAGGTTAGGCAGAGGCCCAGAGGAGAGGGCAGAGGGGGAAGAAGGAGGAGGGGAAGGGTGATCTCTCTTAGCTGACCTTTGGAAATGACAAGGCGTGACTTGGTCTACACACTGTCCCTTAGGGGACAATTCCTTGGGGCTCGGTTTTTCAAACCTGAGGGCACTTTCTTGTCCTGTTACTTTTGAAATCACAGTGTTTGGAGTAGGATAATTCTCCCCTTGCCCCTCTTCCCCTACTGTCCCAGGGTCTAGGCCCCAAAGAAAACAACCCCTGCTTAATGCAGCCCAGGAGCTTATAGGCAAAGGGTATGGTGCCCTATGGCATCTTCCTTTCTTCTGGTCACTATCCCACATCATCCCACTGGAGAGGGGCTGTCTAGGTCTGGAATCTTACAGCTCCACTTCTCCCTTTGCAATTCATATTTTTCTTGGCTGTTTTCACCTGGATTTTTTTTTAACAGATTTTCTTTCCTTTGCTTTCCATATACTGGCTGGCCCCAGAGCCCAGCACACACAGGACAAGACTTGTTTGACTAGCCATAGAACACTGAGCTACAGAACATTTACTGTCTCAGAGAAGGACACCAGAGAAGGAAACAGAGAGACAAATAGAAACAGAGACAGAAAGAGAAAAAGACACAGAGACCAAAAGAAAGAAGGGGAAAAGACAGATACTGAGACAGAACGCTGGGTTCAAATCTTGCCTCTGGCACTTATCTGTGGGACCTTGGGGAAGTCAATTACCTTTTGTGGGCCTCAGTTTCTTCATCTGTAAAATAAGAAGCTAAATGGCTTCTGATGTCCCTTTCCACTCTAGATCTATGTGTCTATGATTGTACAAAGACAAAAATAATGAGATGGATGTAAAGAGAAACCAAGGGAAAAATAGGGATGATGGGGGCAAGGACAGCGGCAGAAAGAAACCAAGATATTATTTGATGAAACAAAGGTATTTTCAATCAGTAAATGAGCATTTATTGAGTGCTTACTAAGCTGTGTCACAGGTAAGGAAAATGTCCAGGAGAATTCAATCCTAGGCCCAGATTCTTGTGGTTGTGTGTTCGTCCTTCATTCGCAAAGAGGACAATGACATCCACTGATGACCTGACTTGAGTGAGGGAGGGCTGTGCAAGGTCACCAACCTCACTTTCTTGTCCTGAGCCATCTGGGTCCAGTGGCCAGATATTCATCAGGATGACTAGAGATGGCCCAGGACTCAATGGGAAACCCTGGCCCTTTCAGGCTAAGGTTGTATAGCATTCTCACTTTGAGTGAGATACATCTATTCAGTGAATAGGCTTCTTTAAGTAGTTATTCAAGGGATGGCCCCTTTAATGAAAAAAAATCAAACTGGAAGGAGAAAACCCTCAGGGTTCCTGGGTAAAAGAGAAACAATTGCTAGGCCCAGATAGAGGAAGAAGAGAAAGAAAGGAGGGCAAGTGAGAGCTGTGTAACAGTGAACTAGGAGGCAAGAGGACCAGATTGCAGTTCCCCTGTGGATATTTATTAGCTCTGGGTTGCTGGGAAAATTATCTAATATATCTAGGTTTCAAGTGCTTCAGCTTGTTTATACCTATATAACATCTTAAGATTTTCAAAGCACTTTACATATCATCTTACTTGACCCTCAAAGCAAACCTTATGAGGCAGGGGCTATTATTTTCTCTGTTTCACAGGTGAGAAAACTGTGACTAAGCAAAAGTAAGTGACTTGCCCAGAGTCATTCAGCTGGTGTCTAAGGAAGAATTCAAACTTAGGTCACCCTGACTCTTTGGTGCACTATATTGTCTACCCTCCCATCTAGGTGTCTCCTCTGTGAAGAAATAATAATCACGATTTACCTAGTCCATGGCGAGAGGCCGGTTCAGATGGTTTCTTGATTGTTTGGTTCAGATCCAAGGTACATGAAAGAATGAACAACTTTCCTATTAACCAGTTGTTTATTAATGCAATCCTGTGGAATAACATGATGTGCTTTGGGTGGTCGGCTACTTCCTGAGGTACTTTCCAGAATTGTAGTGAGGATGGGAGAAGTGGGTGTATTCATGAGGTGAAGGTATTAGACTCTGTGTGCGTGTGTGTTGGTGTGTGTGTTTGTGTGTGTGTGTGTGTGTGTGTGTGTATTTTGTGGAGGGGGAGCCTGTCCTTGGTCCCTAAAACAGAGGATGAGAGTACTGGGGGCTTGTTGCTGTACTCCTCCCAGAAATATCTTAAAGGGGACCTACAGAAGGTTGATTTAATATCATATTAAACCAGCATTCATCTCAATCATTCCCTCTTCACTGAAACCACTTCCTATCAACACACCCTCTTAATAATAGCTAACATTCATCTAGTACCTACTATGGGGCAGGCACTTTACTAAGTACTTTACAAATATTATTTCCTTTTATAAAGCTCACATAAACTTTGCAAGGTAGTTGCTTACATTATCCCCGTAAACCAACATAGATTAAGTGACTTGTCAGAGTCATCCGGCTAGTAAGTGTCTGAGATGGGATTTGAGCCCTTTCTTTTTTTTTATCTGACTCTTCGTCCAGTATTCTACTCACCCAGCCTGATGTCTTTCTTTTTCTTGACCTGATTAAAGGGGCCATGCCCTGGCTACCTCTTAAACGGGTCTATTCAATGAATGGGCGTTGCCTCACCCTAAGTGAGTACCTGCAAAGACCTTGGCCTAAAGGACCCAAGGTCCCCTCTCAGTGCACCCTGGGTCACCTCCAGTCATCCTGAGGAATATCTGGTCACTGGATTCAGATGGCTCTGGAGGAGAGGTGAGGCTGGTGACCTGCACAGCCCTCCCTCACTCATAACAAAATCAAGTGCAAGTCATGTCATTATTTCTCTAATGGTATGGTCTTCTTCGGCAACAAAGGACGAACACAAAACACAAGTTGACTTCATCAAACCAGCAACTATCAGACAGTTTTGCAGACTTTTTTGGGAGTGCTAAGATGTTAAATTATTTCCCTCAAGATTGTATGACCAGTATGTTTCAGAGATATACCTTGAACCCAGATGTCCCTGACTCTGAGGTTGGCTCTTATATTTACTACAACTCACTTATCTCTGTTGCGTTGCTTTAAAAAGTCTCAAGACTTTATATTGCTGCATTCATGTCATTCATTATCTGAGGTGGCTTCCCTACATTCACAATCACTTTTTGTAATAATTAATAATAACAATTAGCATTTGCATAATGCTTTGAGGTTGGCAAATCCCTTTACAGATATTATCTCGTTAGATTCTCCCTCACCTTTTTGGTAGGTGCTATTTTTGTCCCCATTTTACAGATGAGGAAACTGAGGCAGGTAGTGTCTAAGTAACTTGCCCATGATCACACAGCTAGTGATATCTGAGGTAGGTTTCCAAGTTAAAACTGTTTGACTCTAGGCCTAGTGGTCTATCCATTGTGCCACCTAGTTGTCCAGGAGATGTCTTTTTAGGGGATAAAGTATATTTTCACAAACCAAAAATTAATGAATTATTAATGGTGGAATTTCAGAATTCTCCCTCCAATGGAGGAATTTCAGAATTCTCCCTCCAATGGTGGAATTTCAGAATTCTCCCTCCAATGAAGAGGGAGAAACTAGATATTTTGCAGCCTCCTTTATCATGCTTTATAAACTACTTTGTCTTTTGCATGGCTAAGGCCAACCCTGATTCTAGTGCCTTGTTATGGCTCGGAACTGACTATGTATGTACATATATGTGTACGTGTATACTTACAGGCATAGATGGATGATGGGTATGTGCAAAACATGCTAGACATGGTCGGGAGGATGAATCTACAAATGGTTTAAATGTCTTCTCCAGATATTATGTGACACCTCTCTATAAAGTCCCTGCCCAAGAAGGAAAGTTTGAGCATTTTTATCCAGGATACTCAGCCTTGAACTCAGAGTTTGGGGGAGACTACCATAGGGTGGTGTGAGGTTGAGTCATCTCTTGCAGTTGCCCATGAAGCATTTGCACTTCTGTGCTAAAACTCAGCCTCACAACATACCAAGAGATTGGTGTAGCCACCCCATGGTACCCAAGAAAAATATATTATTGAAAATAGTGCTGGATTTGAAGTTAATGGGCCTATATTCAAATTCCACCTTTGTAATTTATGACCTATGTGACCTTGGGCAAGTCACTTGATTTTCTAGGCCTCAGTATCCTCATGTATAAGTTAAGGAGCCTCGATGAGGTCTCCTGTACCTTTGAAACTATGATCCTAAGGCCCAAAACTCCCTAAGGGAATTTGTCCAAAGTTCTTCAATGATTCAGGGGACCTTCAAGGGAAAAAAGACACATAATGAATTTCACAAAATGAAACAAATTACTGGCTTATGGCACTTCAAGGCCCCCAATTTGAGTAATGTGGGAAGGGGAAGTTCTCATAATTAACCAGACTAGAGATGAGTCAAGAGGATTCAAAATGATCCTATGCCAACCCTTGCCTGGAGGATGCCCAGTAGGCCAGGCTGACTATCAGTCTGAGAATAGATTACATAATATGCTTGAAAATAGCTGCATTTATTTTATGTGAAAAATCAATTGTGTCGCCATAACGAGTTGAGTGCTTTGTATGCTTGGGAGGGAAAGAAGTGGATGAATTAAAAGGACCTTTGCTTCCATTTTTCTTAGTCATCAGAGGTAATCTGATGTAATAGAGAATGCTGAACTTGGTGGCAGGAGACCTGGGTTCAAATCCTACTTCAAATACTATAACAGAGCCTTCCTTTCCTCAACTGTAAAATGGGAAACACTTAGGTTTCCTCTATCATGGGGTTATGGTAAGAAAATTGCTTTATAAATTAAGTGTTATGTAAATGTTAATTATCATTACCATATTGGCCTTAGTTTTCTTATCTATACAAAAAAGGACTTGGATTAGATGAACTTGAAGCTCTCTTCCAGTTTCAGGAGTTCAGTGATTCCTGGGTCCATTACAGAGTGAATTTGGATTCCTTAAGTGGTTCAATAGTTCAAATGCATCCGGTCTACCAGGAACTGTCCTGACCAGGGCATAGATTTTCATGTGAAAGAACTGTTTGCTCTGCTTAGACCTGGAGGCTAAAACTAGTGGCACTAAGTGCATCAAGAGATAATGAAGAAAAATGATAATAATATATAGTCATATTATGATAATAATAATTAATATCTATTTAGTAAGATCTTTACCTATATTATCTCCTTTGATCTTTACAACAAATCTGTTGGTATACCTATTGGAGGTATTGTTATCTCTTTTTTACAGATGAAGAAACTGGGTCTGAGAGAAGTTAAATGATTTGCCCAGGTGTATCACCAAGGCAATACTCACAGCACTGATGGTGACTATGAATATGCCAGTGTAATTCTGAATCACAAAGTATAACAGATTCTCCATATAGAAGGCAAAAGAAAAATGTTTATTCAGATACAAGAAAGTCAAATTCCAACACCAGAAAGCCATATCTGTCATACACATCAGCAAGAAGTCAATACACATTAGCACTGCAGGTCACAAAGCCATTCCCAAGCCTCCCTCCCTCTCCCCACCCTGGGTCTTCTCACAAGCCTGCATCCTCTTCTCCCTCCGCTCTAACTTCCTTGCAGTTCTGCTCCATTCTTCTTGTTTTACCCAATCTCCTTCCAACACATATGACTTAGGCTTCCATGTGATTTAAGCAGGTCACATGGCCTATTAATGAATGGGAAAGATCTTCCCATTTAAATTACCATTATACCAGAGTCATAAAATTAAATGTCAGAGGCAGAATTTGAACTCTGGTCTTCCTTCTTTTCCCACCTGACTCCATCATTGTCTCCAGAAAATTATCATCCTTCAATGTCACATCAACTCTGCAACTCATACCTCAGTACCTCCTAATTTCAAGGCCCCTCCCTCCCTCTGATTGGAAATGATGGAGGGTAGACATTGGGGAGCTTCTCCTAGATCTTCTATTTAAGGAAGGGGCCCCAAGGCAGACATCTCATCATTTCCTTCCCTGTTGCAGGTTTTCGTCATGCTCCCACACCAGGTGTTCCCTACCCCCACTTTCCGCTTCTTTCTATGTGTTTATTATTCCCCCCTGCCCCCCGTCCCATATTAAATGATGGCAGTGACTATCTTTTTGCCTTTCTTTGTAACCTCAGCTCTTAATACAATGTCTGGCATACAGTAGGTGCTTAATAAATGTTTACTGACTGATTGACTTCTCAACTGCAGCTCCAGTATTTTATTCACTATATCATGAGCTTCCTGACTTGATATAAGGAAAAACTTCCTAATAATAAGAGTTGACCCCAAATGGACCTGATTGTCTCAGGACCTAGTGAGATTCCCTTCAACTGAGCTGCCTTGAGGCTAGAAAAATGACTACTTGTTGGAAATATCGTAGAGGGGGGTTCCTAACAGTTACAGATTGATCCGAATGGACGCCGAAGTCCCTTCTGACACTGAGATACTGTGATTCACAGCCAAGAAAGTAGGAAAGGGACTTAGAGTATATGTGAAGATGGCAGAGAACCAAGAATGAATCTCCATTTCAGATCAGCAGGCAGACCTGAACCCTAGCTAAAAATGAAGGGTACCATCAGATTAATAAAGGACCACTGCTTTGTTTTTATTGTATCTCCACCACTATTGAACCAAGCAGACTTATCTCCAGGGGGTGGGGTGCACTGGGGCCAGTTCAAGTCAGCTTGTGAGATCCAATTGTTAAATTTTCACTGTGAACACTTACATCTTGGAAATGAGAAAATGTTACAAACCAGGACTTGATTTACAGTCTAGACTTGGGATAGAGAAAACATGTGAAGAATGCAGATTTAAAAATGTGTCATACATGCATTTTTTTTCAGAGCCAGATGTTAAGTATTTGCCAGTAACCACTGCATATTCTATAGCTTCTGTAAGGTAGATCATCTCACTGAGATGAGAAACAGAGACAAGATTTGGGCATGTGGGAAGTGAATCGCTATTATCATTTTGGAACCCTAAGGGAAAGGAAATGTACATGTACTGAAAAATAACCATGAACTGGTAAAGGAAGTTTCTGTGGGTGAACCCTGGCACAAGAGCATTTGGAGAATAGTTAAGTTCAATATTCTGGTGGATGTGGGGAGACAAACAAATAAACAAGACATATCATGCAGTGATTCAATCTTGGAAAAGGAAAGTACAACAAAATGTGGGTGTTTAGGGAAATGGAAAGTAATATATTTTTGAAAATAAATAATTCATAGGAAGCATGGAGATTATTTAAAACATCACTTTGAAAATATAACATAGGGAAAAATGTGTACTCTAGATTAAAAGGACCAATTGCTCAGGGAATCATATTTAACTAATGGACAAAATTAAGGAATCTATTATAGGAGAAAAATTATTCATACATAGCAATTTTTCCCTAGATCTCTCTTTTACACTTACTTGATTTTGCTTTGTGTAATTCTTATTTGAACATATCTTATAAACTCTATTAGACTGTAAGCTTTCTCAGGGACTGAGACTGTGCATCATTCATCTTTGTACTTCTCAGTGCTCAGCATGGTGCCTTGTATGGAATATATGCTTAATAAATGTTGGACTGTACAGAGAAAAAATACAAATAGTGTTGCAGAACAGACACAAATTAGAAATTAGATGAGGAGGAACTAGTTCAAAGAACACCTCTCAGGAGATTACATAAACAACAGAAAGGGACTAGTTAAGTCTTCATAAGCAGAAAGGTCATCCAGAGAAACAATGAATCCACTCAAATATGATGTCAAGAAGGAAGGAGGATTCAGGAGTGAAGAGAGCAGATGCTGGAGTGAATGCTGGTGACCAAGTCGGTGAGGAAATAGGAAACTCCCATATAAGAATAGGCAGAGGACCTGGGGATTGTTCCAAAATCAAGTGGCCAAGGCTTGTTGATCTCACCTTTGCAGCATCTCTCCAATATGACCCTTTCTCGCCTCTGACATTGACACCACTTTTTTATGCCTGAACCTTTGAAATAGCCTGCTGGTGCGTTTGCCTGCCTCAAGTCTCTCCCCATTCCATTCCATTCTCCATTTAACTACTAAAAGGATTTTCCTAAAATGCAAGTCTGATAATTTCACCTTCCCTACTCTATAAACTCCAGTGACTTCCTATTCCCTCCAAAAGCAAAGAGGAAATGCTTTGTTTGGCATTCAGAGCCCTTCACAGACTAGCCCCCTCTTACCTTTCCAGTCTTCTTACACCTTACCTGCTGACACTAATTCTTCATTATAGTGACACTGGCCTCCTGGGTGTTCCACAAACAAGATATTCCATCTCTCAGTTCTAGGCATTTTTTCCTCATTATCCCCTATGCCTGGAAGACTCTCCCTCCTTTGTTCTAAATACAGGCATATGTTGGAGATATTGTCAGTTTGGATCCATACCACTGCAATAAAGCATGACACACATTTTTTTATTTTCCCAGTGCATATAAAAGTTATGTTTATAATATACTGTATTCTATTAATTTGCAATAGTATTATATCTTAAAAAGCAATGTATATGCCTTAATTTAAATATTTTATTGCTAAAAATGTTAACCATCTGAGTCTTCAGTAAGTCTTAAGCTTTTTGCTGGTTGAGGGTCTTGCCTCAGTGTTGATGGCTGCCTTAAAATAAGACAACAATGAAGTTTACCACATCAATTGACCCTTTCACTTGAACACTTAGAGGCAACTGTGGGATTATTAATTGACCTAAATTTTAATATTCTTGTGTCTCGGGGAATAAGGAGACCCAAGGAGAGGGACAGGCTGGGGGAATGGTGAGTCAGTAGAGTAGTCAGAATACATAATATATAATGATTAAGTTTGTCATCTTATATGGTTCGTGGCAATATAAAACAATTGCAATATTAACATCAAAGGCCATAGATCACGATAATGGTTATAATAATCACGAAAAGGTTTGAAATATTGAAAAAATTACATAAACGTGACACAGAGACCCGATGTGACCTCATGATGTTGGAAAAAATGGCACCAATACACTTGCTTGATGCAAGGTTGCAACAAAGCTTCAATTTGTAAAAAGCAAACAAAAAACTCATTAACAGCTAAACTCAATAAAGTGAAGTGCAATAATAATGTATATATACACATATATTTGCATGTACACACATATATACATAGATATTTGTAATATATTATAAATCTCCTTTATCTAGCTATTTTTTTTATATAACATCTCAAGTTGACCCTCTCTCCCTTCCAAGTTTCATCCTTATTTCTTTCGCTTATTTCCTCATCAAACCTATGTCACCAAGTCAATACCAGCTGCTTCTACTTCTTCACTCCCTACTCCTATAACTCTCTTCAGTGTTACCTCTAGCTCTACTATTCCATTCAAATTATTTTCTCTAAGGTAACCACAGAAAGTCAAAGATCTTTTCTCAGCCTGCACAACCTCTCTACTCTATCAGTCACTATTGGCAACTGAAACTTTTACCATATCTGGCTTTTGTAAGTACTATAGGATAGTAGAAAGAATCCTGGGCTCAGCAGAGTCCTGGGCTCAAATCTGACCTCTGATACTTACTAGCTATATGACTATGGGTCATTCACTTAACCTCTAAATCTCAATTTCTACATTTATAAAATGGGAATAATAAAACATCATACTCAAGTCTTTTACTTGTCAAATCTAATGGCCTTTTTTCAGTTCTTGGTCCTCCTGAAGTACTTGGCACCTTTGATCATCTTTTCCTCCTGGATATTCTTTTCTCTTTAGGTTTTTGTGGCATCTTTCTCCTGATTTTCCCCTCATCTGTCTGACCACTCCTCTTCAGTTTCCTTTGTGAGTTCTTCCATGTCATCTTCAGTAACTGGTGATATCCAGTAACTTGGTCAGTCTAAAAAGGCCAAGATCTCTCATTGCATCCTGGGCCATCTCCACTTATCCTGGTGAATATCTGGTCACTGGACCCAGATGACTTAGGAGGAGAAAGTGAGGCTGGTGACGTTTCACAGCCCTCCCTCTCTCAAAACAAAGTCAAGAGCAAGTCATGTCATCATTTTTCTGATGTCATGATCTTCTTTGAAAACGAAGGATGAACACAGACAGACGGTTTCCCCTCAAGTCTCTATCTTGGACTATCTTCTCATTCATTCTGTACTTTCTTACTTGGTGATCCACATTGGCTCCAATGGGTTTAATGCCCATTTTTATTCAGCTGATTCCCAGGTAGATATTTTAAAACCTAATCTTTCTCTTGAGCTACAGTCCTACATCACTAACATTTCAGATTGGATGTCCTGTAGACATCTTTAACTCAACATGTCTAAAATAAAATATTATCATTCCTTGAAAACCATCCCTTCTTTAAAAAAATCCTTTACTGTTGAGGGTGCTACAATCCTACCTGTCACCCAGGTTCACAACCTCAGTGCCATCTTCACTTTCTCTTTCCTATTCACTCCACATATGCAAGTTGTCTCAAAATCTTGTTCTTCTCACCTTCACAGCTTCCTTAGTTATGCCATCTTTTCTGCTCTTACAAAGCCACCAGTCTGGTCTGGGTACTCATCACCTCTTATCTGGACCCTTGCAATTGCCTCCCTACCTCAGGTCTCCATGATCTAATTGATCTTCCACTCTGCTCCCAGGGTAAGTTTTCCAGAGTATAGGTCTGACTATGTCACCCTCCCTCTCAGTGGGCTCTGGTAGCTCTCTATTAACTCCAGGATCCAATTTAACTCTTTGTTTGGTCTTCAAAGCTCTTTACAACCTTATTCTTTCCTACTTTTCTGTGTTTCTTTTACTTTATTCTCCTCTATATACCCTAGATTATGCAACCCTAGCCTACTGGAAGTTCCTGGAATAAGACACCCCATCTCATGGCCCCCATGACTGAAGTTTCAGCTCTGTCCCATCACCTCCACCTTTTGGTTTTCCTGATTTCCTTTAAAACTCAGCTAAAATCCAACTTTCCCATTCCCTCCAGATGTGCATGCCTTCACTTCTCAGAGTGTATTCCATCTACTCTGTATATATCTTCTTTATGCCTTGTTGTCCATATGTTGGCTTCCCCGTTAGAATGTGAACTCCTTAAGGGCAAGGAATATTTTTGTATATCCTGCACTTGGTATGGTGCTTGGCACCATCATAATGTTGTAAGAAAAGAAGAATGGTTTCCAATATGTTAAGTGGACCATTTCTGGTCAACCTTTTGTAGAACATGGATAAAAGTCACTTAAAATGGATAGATACAGATGGGTTGGAATTTACATCATTGGCAGGAACTCTCTAATTGACAAGATCACAGATCTATTTAAATATCTGAGTAGAGGTTGAGGTTTTCATTGCTCCAAGTACAGAATTGCTGCTATATTTTGACCAGGGAAGACATCAGTAATACCCAAGTTGTTTGGATATTTATGAACAAAGGGGACCATAGAACTTGGCAACTGTGGTAGACAACCTAAGTCAAGTGTAAACTAAAGATTTAGAGTGAAAACTAGTCAGTGTGAGGAGGCTGTCAAGCAACCTGGGTCAGAGGTAGCCTCTTTTCTAATATTCCAATTAGGGAAACACAACAAATAAAGGTTTCATAGAGAGCCTACATATATTGATAGTCAGTCATTTAACATTTATTAAGTGTCTACTAAATGTTAATCACTATGCTAAACACTGGAAATACAAAGAAAATTGAAAGGAAGCTCCTGACCTCATGGAGTTTCCAGTTTAATGGAACCTGAGCTCATTACAAGTTCAAGACTAGAACTACAGGCAAATCAGTATGAAGATGTTGAAGGGCAAATAGAGCTAGCCACAAACTCAGGAGGTAATTGTAGAAGTGCCACATTTATTGGGTCAGTGATAAACTCATCTATTATGCTTCGGGGAAATTAAGGAAGTGGTTACTCATGTGTATAGACAAATAACACTACTTTTCATAGGGTAGAAAATGCATACATTATATATAATTGAAATATAAGCTATTATGTGTCATATATGACATATGTTCCCTTTGCATTGCTGATTTAAGTGTCATTCCTATATGTGCTTTTATATAACGTTATGTCGTACTATTTTGCTATGATACGTGTATGTTTTTCATACATGCTGTATATTTCTTCATTTCATCTTTTCTGGTTTTCTGGTGCTTCATCACTAAATGTAACCCTGTCATGTGATGCTGTTTTTGCACTACATTGAACTACATTTGCACTACATTGAGTTTTGCATCCTTAGTTTCACAATGCTATATTATCATATGTGTTATTACTTATATGCTATGCATGATATTCTCCATGTGTACTAATGCAGTTCTACTCCAAAGTCCATATATTTGGTATCTGTATGTGCATTATACTATGAAGCAGGATATTATCTCTCAATCTATGCTGCTTATGAGGCATGTTCATAAATGTTTATGTGTTCCTGGAAAGTCTGTTGGGACTGCAAATTCTTTACTCAGAGGAGAATAAACATAGGGAGGTTGAATGTTTTGCTGGGCAACAGGCAGCATCAAAACACTCAATCTTTGCTGCTGACCAAATCCATAATAAAGACATTTGGGCTAAGTGGGTAAAGGACACTGTTTCCAGGGTATTGATGTTGTAAGAAGAGAAAATTGTGAAAGACTTCTTTGCTGCCAAGACATTATTCACAAGCCACAATTTTAATCTGACTAGTTGCTACCAGCTCCATTGCTATCCCTGGCCATGGTGCTGATATAAATTCTAATTATAGCACAATCATTCAACCATAGATTTAGGAGGGATTAAAGGTCATCAAGTCCAACCTAGAGATAAGCAGAAAGTCACTCTACAATATCACCGACAAGTGGTCATTTAGCCTTTTCTTGAAGGGAAACCTCTTACCTTTTGAGACAGCTCATTACACTTTTATATTGTTTTAGCTGTAGGAAATATCCTTGAATAAACTTACAACTGTCTCCTCTAGGCAACTTCTACCAAGTGATCCCAGTTCTGCCCTTTGGGATAAATCAAAGCAAATCTTCCATATTAGGATTCTTTCTCCAACATATAGTTGTGGTTTGTTTTTTTTTAAAGAACTAAAACATTAGTAACCATATGAAAAAGTGATAGAGATAATTAATAACTAAAACATAAGAACATAATATGTAATAAGTAGCAGTGCTGACATTCAGAACTCAGGCCTTCTTAAATAGCTTTTTATTGTTATATGGATGGGGAAATAAGGACTGTGATTTCATTGATAAACACAATTCTTGAATGAGGAATATCTGTCTACCAATACATTAGAACCTTTCCCGCAACAACAGTCTAAAAAGTGTTGACTTTTAGAACACACTTAGAGGTTAATTAAGCTGCACAGGATTACTGGCAGTGAGTGCCATGCCTCTAGAGTTGTTATGTACCCTTTAGTTGGTGAATGTCATGTCTTCTAATTATGCCATAAGCTCCTCCAGGGCAGAGACTGTTTCATTCATCTTTGTGTCTATCATGCCCTGTATATTTAATATATATATTTACTAAATGAATAAGAAAATACTAGAATCAGAATAGTGGTAATTTTGTTTCCAATTCTCTGCCTTATACTACTGTCTGACTTATCCTAACAAGGGTCCATGCTTCCCATTCCCAAAGTGTAGGTCCCTTTCCCTTCACTCCTTCAGGTCACAGTAGTTTTTATCTTATAGTCATCCCTGGAACCTGACAGAATGGTTGTACATTTAGGAAGCATATGTGGTCATTGATAATTATGTTTCTCTGATTTCCATCACTCTTTTTCCCTAAGCCACTCTTGACATAGATGCTAAATTAATATTCATGTTCTGGGATATAGTAAACACAGTTTCTGTAACAGGACCTTATTTTGTACATAGCTTTAAAATTATTTCAAAAATACATTTAAATTCTTCTTAGTTGTATATTTACCTATACAAGTAAATGCTAATAATGATATCTCCAGGAAGCAAAAATAACTGTCTTCTAGTTTATAGGGATGAACTCTATTATTTCAATGTTCAACTGTAAGTCCCATGATATATGGAAACCTAAGAGCAAAGATGTACAAAATGAGCTCAGTACAGCATTAGGATTATTGGATCATAGATTTAGGAGAAACATTAGCAGCCTTAAAGCAGGACCTTCCCGATGGTCCACCAAAATTATTTTCTGTTGCCACCATTCAATGGAATGTCATTGTATGGGGAGCTGGGGAAAATTTCTACTCCAAAGACCTTTGGACCATGACTCATCTTTTCATTTTTCTTCCTTTTCCCTCTCCTTTCACACACTTATGATCATAGAGTCCATCGCATAACATATTTAATACTGTAAGTTGAAAATGCTTACCTATAGGGGTAGCTTCTTCATCTGGGAGTTATCTTAGTGCAGTGTCTAAGGGCCCAAGATTAACTTTAAGAATTAAGCCAAGTAAAGCTGAAGTAAATGACAAGGGATTTTATATTAATAAATTAGGTAAACTTAATCTTCACTTCTAAGATCTCTTTAAATGGACAACTGAATATGTTGTAGAGAATTGCCTGGGTCACTGAGAGGTCAATGTACTTACCCGAGGTCACACAGTATGTGTCAAAGGTAGGACTTGAACCTAGCTCTTCCTGGATCTAAGGTCAGGTCTCTATTCATAGTCCATCAGTCAATCAAAAAATATTTATAGAAGCTTGTGCATCTATTATAATAATAACTAATATTTATAAAATGCTTTAAAGTTTGCAAAGCATTTTACATATATTATCTCAGTTGTCCCTCATAAAAGCTCTGTGAAATAGGTTATATTATTGTTATTTCACAAATGAGGGAACTGAGGCTGAGAAATTCAATAATTAACTAGGATTAAAGAGCTTGTAAGCATCTGAGGCAAGATTTTAACTAAGGTCTTCATGACTCCAAGTGCACCACTCTATCCACTGAGTCATGTGTCCATGCCAGATTCTTTACATAATCATGACTTCAACAAGCTTAAGTGGGAAGACAAGACTGACATGTGCAATGTACTATCAAACAAGATAAGCTACTAAAGCACTCCTTAAATTATAAAGACCATATATGCAGATGCCAGAGTATACGCTGTCCCATCCTTTAATCACTCCTTCCCTCCCAATCTGGAAAACAATCAAGCTGCCCTGAATCAACAGCATCACCTGATGGCTACAATAGGGAACTATCTGTTCCAAAGTTTTCTCTTTCCTTTCTTTCCATTCAGAGGAATCAGTCACTTGCCATGCTACCAACCCTCTTCCGCTTTTTTATATCTTTTATAGCTCTAGTCAATTCCACCTCAGATAATCTTTCATCTATAATGAAGGAGAATTTAAATATGTGCATTCATATCCTTTTCACCCTTTTTTCTTCCCCCTCTCTTATAACTCTTTCTCAGTTACCTCAGGAAAATCTCTCTTTCTCCTTTGTTCTATATGTGAGGGGGAAAGCAACCCTAATTATTACTGATAGGTACAAGACTAGTGTTAATGATACATCTGCATCAAAGAGAAAGAGAGCATACTTTTTGAAATGAAATTAGACATAAAAAAAGAATCAGTTCCATCAGCCTCTTGAAGACCTTCAAAGTCCCCTTTAGAATCTCCACAAAAGTTTCCATCTACTTCCTTGTTTTCTTCTAATTAAACCTGCTTTTCTTAAAGCACCCACATTAAAGATAAATGTCTGCCATAATACTTGTATAGACTAACTCATATGGTTGTTGAGATTAAATGAGATAATGTTCAGAAAGCATTTTGTAGCTTTAAAGTGCTATAGAAATGTAAATTATTATTGTAAAAAACCTGCATGGTCAATTTTCTTGTGTATCCATTTAATTATTAATATGGCAACAATATTGTTCTCTACTATTTCTCATTTTAAATGTACAGTATTTCAGTTCCATTATGTGTTAAACGAGACTCTGTGGACTAGCCTTGAAAAGTAATCATTTGTAACTTATTTCCATTGAAAAAATTAGTGCTGAGTCCCAAACAAACGACTTACAAATCAACTTGGGCAACCCAATTGTAGGTTGGGGCTTTCTTGTATATAATGAAGTGGTATACTGTGTGGTTCAGACCATAAGTACTATAGAAGTTTGGAAAAAGAGGGAAATGAGAGAAAACTGGGAAAGGCATCATGAAGATGAACTTAAACTGGGCTTTGAAGGATGAAAATATGGCTGGAAAGGGAGAATACTGGAGGATGATCATTATAGACAAGCAATGCAAGATGAGTCTAGCCATGGAGGCAACAATGAGCCTGTTGTACTTGTGGGACAAGCAGAGACTGACTTGACTACAGCAGAGGGTGAATATTGAAGCCTAAGGGTATGAGAAATCAGCTGGATTAAGATGGGACCAGGTTAGAGAGGACCTTAAAAATCACACCAAGAAGTTTTGACTTGGTACAGTAGGACATGGAGAGCCATTGAATATTCCTTAGCAGAAGAATAAAACGATGAAAGTAATTTTTGAAGAAAGATTAATCTGGCAATAATAAGCAAAATACATTAGAGTAGAGGAAAGGAGATCAAGTAGAAGGTTGCTGACACAGTCATTCAGTCAATATTCAGTAGAAGTAGTTTAACCAACTGTATATAGGGGCAGCTAGGTGAATAGGGGCAGCTAGGCGATGCAGCAGACAGAGCACTGAGTCTGGAGTCAGGAAGACTCATCTTCCTAAATTCAAATCTGGCCTCAGACACTTACTAACTATGTGACCCTGGGCAAGTCACTTAACCTTGTTTGTCTCAGTTGCCTCATCTGTAAAATAAGTAGGAGAAAGAAATAACAAACCACTTCAGTATCTTTGCCAAGAAAACCCCAAATGGGATCATGAAAGTTTGGAAATGACTGGACAACAGACCACATTACTCTAGTTTTCAGTCTGGAGTTGAATGTCTTACTCCTTTAGCCTTGATCCTTGAATTATTCAGTGCTTTTTCTAAAAAAAATTAAGTTTCAGGCTCATCACATGTGTCCAATGTGAAAATGCTTTCTAGTCCCCCTAATTTCACTTCATTGCTTTGATCCTTGCCTTGGATTTCTGAGGCAGCAAGGTTGTTATATAGATTCTCTAAACCTTACTATGTTTAGACAGGATCTGTCTGTACTTTTTCAAAGGACTGTAAGATTGTAGAGCTGGGAGGAACCTTAGTTATTACATATAAACCTAGAGTCAAGATTTAAACCCAAGTCTTTTGACTCCAAAGATCTTTCCTCTACACCATGCTGCCTGAATGGATCAAAAGGCTGAGGAGACAAGGATCTTTTCATGATTCCATGGAAAGGCAAGATTAGTTCAGTGACATTTCTGTGCATGAAGTCCAGGAGAATTTTAACACAATGTGGTGCTATTTTTTTAAGTTTCTATGTTTACATTCATCATTTATCTCTTCCCAACTTTACTATTTGGACATCCAGTCATAATTCCTAGTTTCCCAGCCTCCCTTTATATCACTCATTTATTCATTCAGAATTTATTAAGCCTTTGCTAAGAATTTTAGGGATACCACATTATATCTCAATCAATCAAGAAGCAATTATTAAACACCTACCTTGTGCCAGGCATTGAATTCATTACCTGCGATACAAACATAAAGAATAAAACAATTCTTATTCTCAAGGAGATTACATTCTAATGGAGAAGACAACATAGCCCCAGTCTCAGGGAGCTTGTAGGGGTGAGGGACTGCATACAAATGACTGTTGTTGAAGTGAGAATGAGATTTTCAAAAAGTGAGGTGCAAAGAGAGTGTTATGAGATATTTGAAGTGAAGGAGATTATTTTCACTTGGTGCCATGCAGGCAAGGCTTCATGAAGAAGGTTGGACAGAGTAAGGCTAAAGCAGGATGAGAATGAGAGGCAGAGGAGTCCAATCTGACCCAAATATAGTGTTTGAGAAAACAGCTAATATGAGGTAGGGAAAGTAGCCTAGAATCACATTGTGGAGGCTTTGGATTGATTAATGTCTTTGCCAGCAGACACTATGTAAGTACTGGAGATACAATAATAAATTTCAAGGTGCATCCTTTATTCAGAAAGGAATATATTAGAGGAACAACTAAAGATATTTGACCAGAAGGGTAGCATTTTTAGAGTAGTGCATAAGGAAGATCACTTGCATAGTAATGTGGACAGAGGAAGATCAGTGAGGAGTTTATCACAATAGTCTTGATGAAATAAATAGCTGAAATGCATATAATATGTTAAGGTTAGCAAAGACCATATATACTTTTCATATTGCCACAACAACCTTGCAAGTAAGGTACAATGTGTACTATTATTATTCCAATTTTACAAGTGAGTAGACTGAATTTCAGAGAGCATACATTATTTGTATGTGGTCACATGGAGCATCAGAAGGCTATTTGAACCCAGGTATCCCCTAACTCCAGATCCAAGACTCTTTCTACTATACCACACTGCCCCAAATTGCTGAGGATCTCAACTGGGGTGGTTGCAATGGGATTAGGGAGCAAGACCTGGATAGGAGAGAAATCACAGAGGGAGAATAACCAAGGTTTGGATGCTTCCATTTCATTACCGCATATTCCCTCCTCAGCCACGTGTACACTGGCTTTGTTTGGACCTCACCACTCTACTAATCCTTACTCTCAAAGGTTAATAATAATGTTTTATTTCCTAAATCTGATGATCTTTTTAAAGTACTTGACCTCTCTACAGCTTTTATGTCTCACCTTTCCTCAACAGGTAGGGAAAGACTGGAGATTGCTTTGTACTCCAGATAGAAAGTAAGCACCTCCAAAGAATATGGTTCTGTTTTTGTCTTAGAACTATGCCTTGCATATAAAAAGCACTTAATAAAGAAATACTTGTTGAATTGAATTGAAGATGAAAGAGAATAAGGAGAAATCAGCAGAGTAAGTTCCTGTGAGAGAGAGAGAGAGAGGGAGGGTAGAATCACAGGGAAAGTAGAGTTCATCTTGCCAAGGGAAGAGCTACTTTCCCCTAACCCTTGCACGCTGCCCCATCCCCCCCTCCCCCCAAGCAAATAAAGAAAGGTTGTGTAAAGAGAAGTTTTGAAATTGAGTAAAGGATGACCGGAGAGGCCATGACAGATGACCTCAGTTTTCTCAGTGTAAAAGTTACATTCCATACATTTACCTCAATAATATGAAGGTCTGGCCTTATGATAATCAATGAATTAAAGGTATGAACTAAGTGTGAACAAGGCCTGGTATTTCTGTTCAAACAATCATTCAAAGACATTCAGTGGGGAAGACTTAATTAGTCAAGTTTGGAAGGAGTGAAGTCATTGAATGAAATGTATTGGGAGTGGTTGAGCAGACTCAGTCATATAAAATAGCAAGATAGTTCAGAATATGAGTGTTCCTATGTCTCACTAGCCTAGAAAAGGAATAATTCCTGGCAAGCCCCTGAAAGATGGAATTGTTTTGGGGAGAGTGAGAGACAGAAGATGAGCCTTTGTATCCTGCTCCTTTCCTCTTGACCAGAGGAAGATCTAGTGACCTCTGAAAGTCTGGAAGATTTTAGACTTTTCCATTGGCCTTCTAGCAGCATCCCAGAACAGCTGACAGTAGCATCTGCATTACTCCAATGAGGAGTAAAGGCAGCTTTAGGATTTCCAAAGGAACCAGCAAAAAGTGACATTATCCCTAAGAACTACTTCAGAAGAGGACTCCCCGTTGCCCTGAGTTACCCTTCTTTGCCACATGCACTCTAAACAAGAGCCCACTCTCCCCTGGACTCTCTATGTACTTACAGCAGAGTGTGTCTAAGTGTTAAGGAAATATTTGTGCCAATAGTTCTTACTATACCGAAAAGTCACCTGAGTAACCTATTTCTAAAAGGTAATTAAATGGAAGTTGGAAGAGCAAATTTGGCTCAGTTTAGAACAGGTTTCTCCAGAGGCAGTGAGAACTCCATCACTGGACATCTTCACCTGAAGCCTGGATGACCATTTTTCAGGAGTGTTGTAGAGAAAATTCATGTTAGGATACGTGATCACGTAGTTAAGTTGTATCAAAGAATCTCTGAAGTGTCTTTCAGTTCTAAGATTTCTTTGATCCTATGACTATAGGACCAGAGTTTTAGAGCTAGAAGAACTTTAGGCCATCTAGGTCAAATGAGGAAACTGAGGCCTGGAGAGATTAAGGGATATGTCCAAGGTCATACAGAGAGTAAACAGACAGGCCAGAATTTGACCATAGGTGCTCAGATTCAGTGTTCTTGATCCTTTGAAGGACTCAGTTTGACCATCCATAACATATATCACTGCTCTTCTTCCCAAGTCACAGTAGATCATAAGACTATAAAAAATGCTGTGAAAATGGCATCAGAAATCAGCAATTTTTCAGAAATGCAAAATGACTTTAATTTTAGGGGAACAAAAGGCTGGAGAGAAGTCAGCAGGAGTTGGTTATCAGTCACTGTTGGTCTTATCAAGGGACAGTGAAGTCCAGCAAATAAAGAGTTATGTTTGAACCTTGAGATGTAATCCAATGGGAATATTTGAGCTGATCCCTGGAGGTCACATCCCTCTGAAGTGCTGGGTTTATCCAAAGCCTGTGAAATTCCTCTAGGACTCAGGAAGATCTTAGGATATAACATCTGGACTTTAGGAGAGTAGTCTGGGCACATTCCAGACTCCACCCCAGGTGTTAAGATGAGAAAGTAATTGAAACAAGCCATAAGCAGTAAGAAACTATCCCCATGGTGGAAGGGAAGGAAGGCAGAGAGTCTTGCCTTTGAGTCTCTATGCTACTAACAACCATCCCAATCCTTGTCATCATCTCTCTTTCTTGGCAATATGGTAAAGTTTCCAGTAAGAAGGGGAAGTATCAAGGATTCAGGTCCTCTCATTAATTCAGGAAAAATTAGTTCCAAGCAGTCAAGTTCTTGATATTTTCCTTCTTTCTTAGCTCTAGGGACCATCTAGTCCTGGGGTCTGGTGGATAGGGATTAGACCTGTGATTTCATTAATAGAGGGAACTCCTAAACGAGAAAATATTCTATACCAATGCAGATTAGTAGCTCTTGTAGGCTCTTGGACCTGCTCTTTATGCACTATACTATAAGAACTTGTGGGAATAGAGAACTGTATGAGCAGAGAGGGCTGTTAGATAGTGAAGTAGATAGAGTGATGGCCTGAAGACAGGAAGACATCTCCCTGAATTTAAGGCTTTAGGTACTAGCTATGAGACCTTGGGCAATTCACTTAAATTTGTTTGCCTCCCTCATCTGTAAAATGAACTGAAAAAGGAAATGACAAACCATTTCAAGATCTTTGCCAAGAAAACCCCAAATGGGCTCACATAGAGTCACACATAACTAAAAATGACTCAATTGCAACAAATCATTGGGAAGGAGAGAGGGGTGGAAGAAGGAGGTGGGGGAGAGGGAGTGAGGGAGAGAGAGAAAAGAGAGAGAGAGCACAAAGTAATGATATAGGAGATGACCCAAGGAGCAAGGAGGAAACATCCTCAAGCCAGAAATTATAATTCTCATTTATATTCTTTTCTGTTTTTAGTCGTTCTCAAAGACTGAGAGCTAGACGTGTCATCAAGAATCTCAAGTGTGAACCCAGACTGTGACACTAGCAGTGGGACCTTGGATATCTTCTTTAGCTTCTCTGGGCCTCGATTTCCTAATCTATAACATGAGGATAATAACTCTGGTACCACCTACTTCAGGGGTTTGGTGGGAGGAAAACCCTCTGTGAGCTTGAAAGTGCTATATAAGTGTGAATTGTCGCTGACGTCCTTATAATTAGTACTGTCATTCTCTGATGTTCGTACCGACACAGTTGACAAGCAGCATGATTTGTTGGAGAGGTCCTTGGTTCTGGAGTCGGCATCCTGGGAGAATCACTGTTCCATCACTGTGACCTTGGATAATGCACCTAACCCCTACTTACTTAGGCTTCTCAACTATAAACAAAGGAGTTAGACCTTCTAGGTCTCTTCCAGTCTCACATCTATTATCTGGTGATCTTTGGTTAGATCCTTTTAACTCTTCGTATAGAATTACTCTTTTGAAGAGGACAGTTTTTGAGGTGTCTATGAATGTGACTCTGTTGTAATGAGACTGCTTTTTAAAAAAAATGGTAACGAACATCCATTTAGCACTTTCAGGTTTGCAAAGCACTTTGCACATATTATTTCATTTAATCATCTCTCACTCATTATTTCCTTTAACCCTGGGAACTAAGTGCTATTATCCCCACTTTACAGATGGGGAAACTGAGGCACACAGAGGCCAAATAATTTTTTTCAGGGTCATACAATTAAGTGTCTGTGGCAGAATTTCAACTTATGTCTTCCTGGCTCCAAGTTCAATAATATTCTATCCATTGCACCAACTGACTGACTAGAAACACTAGAACTTATATATAAAAATTGATTAGGATGTATAACTTCTGGGGTGTCCTTTAAGGAGATGGCATTTCAAAGTCACACTGTTTAAAAGCTTATTTCAATAATACATCTGTCACTTTGGTATTTTTAGAGTTCCTTCTAGGAGATACAGATGCCATGTCTATCAAAAGTATGGGTCCTGCATTCAAACAACAAGCACTATTAAGTACCTACTATGTGCAAAGTACTGCGCTAAGAACTAGAGATGCAAAGACAAAATGAAAAATGGTTCCATTCATTCAACTGAGTTCAGGTGAAGAGAGGGAAGACATAATACTTAATCAGATAAATACACATAATATAATTTGAGCTGAGAGATAGTGCTAGCCACTATGTCAGCCTGATTTTTGGGAATAAGGAGTTACAGCAGAGAAGAGATAACAAAGGAACCATCAAAGAGATGGCACCTAAACTGAGACTTAAAGGAAGCTAAGGATTATATAGGATAGGAAGATAGGAGATAGAATTAATAATTTCATAATATAATCCAAAGGTATCCCTACAGGCCGTGATGGTGGAGCACAAATTAACAAAATGATAATGAATTGTAAGGGTTAAATGTAAGGTCTTTAAATTAGGTTTAAAAAATCAACTGCACATTGCATAATAGAAGAGGCATGGCCAGATAATGAGTCACCTGAAAAAGTTAAGGATTTTAGGTTAGTACAAGCCAAAAATTTCCTGTAATTGGAGATATCAAAAGTAGAATGTTTTGTCCCAAGAATTAGTGTTTCTCTTCCCACTGCAGGCAATCATGCCTTGTAAAATATAATGTAGACTTATTGTGTTCTGAGATCCAATTAATATATTTAATTATTCAAAGACATTCTAGTTGAAAACTGTGAATTTTTGTTAAAGAATTTCTTCACATTTAGTTTTGTGATTACTAAAAATGTGAATTGAAAATTGATGATGTCAGAGAGCTTTTCTGATTAGCAGAAAAAAGTCTATTGGTCTTCACCTCTCTCCACACAAAGCACTGTGAATTAACAAAATGTGTCTGACAGACTTACCTAAAATTGAGAGCATCATTCTTCTTTTGTTTTGTTTTTAGAATTTTATTTTATTTTCCCCTGTTACATTTAAAAACAATTTTGAACATTTGTATTTAAAATTTTGAGTTTTGAATTCTGTCCCTCTTTCCCTCCATCTCCAACCCCCTTATTGAGAAGGCAAGCAGTTCAATACACGTGTAGTCATGCAAAACATTCATAACAGTCACATTGTGAAAGAAAACTTAAACAAAAAAACTCAAGAAAATAAAGTTTTAAAAAATAGAGATGATTTTTCTTGCTCAACATCAACCAAGTCTGACATTACATGAAAAATTTATTGCCCATAATCCTCCACTACAGCAAAAAAAAAAAAAAGAGAGAGAGAAAGGTGCATTTTCTCATCTCTTCTCTGTGAGAAAACTTGGTCACAGTGTTCAACGTTTCTGTTTTTGCTCTTTCCATTTATATAATGATAGTCACTGTATAGATTGTTTTCCTGCTTCTGCTTGCTTTGCACTGCATCAGTTCATACAATTCTTTGCTTTCTTCTTTGCATAGTCATTATTTCTTAGAGAGAAAGAAGATTCCATCACATTTATGGACCACTATTCATTTAATCATCCCTCACTTGATGAGAATATACTTCGTTTTATACTATTATTAAAGTGTTGCTATTAATATTATGTTTACATGGGTACAAAAGCATGTTATCTATCTTAATAACCTGCCTTACTCATTCTAGGCAGATATGATTGAATTTTGGTTGTACTTAAAACAGAGTTTTTAAAAAACAAAGCTTTTCCACTACTGAGGGCATTCAAAGAAGGTGCCAAATACTTTGAAGGCAATTCTAGAAAGAATTGATCCCAAAAAATGTTTGGAGTAATGGCAGCATTATTGGGACAAGTGTGTGGTCCATCAAAGTGACTACTTTAGAAAGGACAAGCTCAAATAGATGTATAAGTTTTTTATGTTTATTATTCCTTTATCTTGTTTCCCGCTTCCCTTTCTTTTTTTTGAGGCAGCCAATTGGCAGAGTGCTGAGCCTGGAGTCAGGAGGACCCGAGTTCAAATTTAGCCTTAAATATTTTCTAGCTGTGTGACCCTTGGCAAGTCATTTAACCTCTAGCTACATTTCCTTAACTGTAAAATAAGAATAACAATAGCACTTGCCTTCCTTCATTTGAGGAACAAATGAGATAATAATCGTAAAGTACTTAGCATGGGCCTGGCACATAGTAGGTGTTTAATAAATTATTGTTTTCTTTCTTCTCTTCTCTTCTTACTGTATCACAGGTATTGCTTCACCTCTGAGGAGTATACATTCTAAAGGGGGAAGACATGAAAGAGAGCCAGAAATTGGGAAGGCAGCATGGAGAGGAGATACTTGGGGAGTAGGGTGGAGGTCCGGTTCTGGACAAAATAAGGAAAAAACTCTCCGATGATGGGGGCTATAGGGGAGAAGGAGGAGGAGACACAAGGGCCAAATTGAAGATTGTGATGAGAAAAAGATAGAAAAAAAGAGAAAAAATGGACAGCACAGAAAGAAGATGGACAGAAAGTGCCAGACTTGCACAACCAAATCTAATGCTATTTCAAGAAATTATTCTGCCATTTAACCCAAAATGTGTAGAAGGTGAGATCCTGGCCCCACCAAAGGGTAATTACACAGGTATACACAATGTGGATATTTTCTTCATAGGTCTTTCTAGGAGACTTAGGTAAACTTTCAGGTCAGACTTGTTTTAGTTACTTAGAGGTGCTAGAGTCAAGAATATCACTCAACTTTGTGCACAGCAACGCCCACAGTGTGCGAGAGTTTTTTCTGGTAGACTTGGAACTTCGTAATAACACAAGAACTTACTGAAAAAAAAATCCCAGTGGTGGTTTTCTAAGGCAAAATGCCTTCCACACTCAGAGAAAGAAATATGGAAGTCATTGGCAGAATGTAGCAGATCACGTTTGTGTGTGTGTGGGTTTTAGTGTATTATGTTTTGATTTGTTATATGATTTCTTCCACTTATTTTAGTGCGACTACATAGCATGACTATAGTGAAAATGTGCTCAATAGAAAAGTACATGGAGAACCTATACAGAATTGTATGCTGTCGTGGGGATGGAGGGGGTAGTGGGGGAAGGTGCGGGGGGGATAAAATCTTAATTTTAAGGAAGTGATTGTAGAACATTAAAAAATTAATTAAAAAGAAGAATATCACTCGAACGGTGATAGAAAACCACTTAAGAATAAAAAAATTCACAAGTTATTAGCAGACAATGAACTAGAAGGGACCTTAGCAATCATGAGCATAGACTGAGACCTAAAAAAAAAAAAGACCTTAGCAGTTAATGGAACATAGATTTAGGTAGGCAAGAGACCTTCAAAGGTTGTTTAATCTAAACTCTTTGCTTGACAGATGAAAAAACTGAGGCTGGGAGAGGAGATGTGATTTGTCCGTGATCACAAAGATAAATAACAAAGGCAGGGCTTGTTAAGGGATCCAACTTTTAGTCTCACCACCATTAGGTGGGGAGATACCAAAACAAAACATCAGCCTCTCAGATCTTTGCCTGTTCCCTACCCCATCTCCTCTGCACAAGAGTTCTCCTTGTCAACAGTCAGTCGCCTCCCTTATTAGTCATATTACTTTCCTTCTCTCTGCTCTCTGAATGTGAATGCGGAATCTTGCTCCTCTTCGCTAAGAGTAAAAAATAACAAGACTTAGCAAGAAATAACAGGTCTAAATTTATTTCTGTTTGGTTCCTGCTCTAATCTGGGGACCTAACTTTCAGAATTAGCTCCTCTCACCTCACTGGGGCATTTTTATATTGCTCTGAAAAGCTCTTTGTCATCTTAGCAATGTTCTAGTCAGAAGGTGAGGGAATGGCCCACACGATCTCTTTAGGTCTTTTCAGTTCTAAGTTCTGTGTTTCCGTGATCACTCCGATGAGTGGTTCCTTAGCAAACAGCTAAGGAGGGATAGTAATTCCCCATTACACAGAATGGAAAAACCCCTTGCTCCTAGTTCTGTCCTCTTTGGATAGGAAGAAACTTGGATAATCTCAGCTATACTGCTCCCTGTAAACTCCCTGTAACTGAGAGACAATTACATGTTTAGATTCAAAAGAGAATTTAATTCACAGTTTTTGGCACTTGCTCTTGATGGCTGTTAGGGAGTTCTACATATCTAGCCTGACAGGAGAAGAGAAATCATGCCTTACACTTCTCTCGTACTCAATTCAATAAACATTTCTGTCATGATGCCAATGACACAAAGCTCCCTATCACTATACCCCTTCTACTCTCACCCTAATCTCACTAGCATCTTCCTCAAGAATTCCAGATGTCACCTATAAGATTTAGCAGACAGATTGGTGGGATAGAAGATGGGCAGGATGTGGTGGTAGCTTTTCTCCACCTACACAAAGGAGTCAACAATCTGAGAACCTACTATGTCTCTATTCCTATGCTAGACACTGTGGGGGACTTCATCTCTACTCTTATAGTCTTAGTAAGGAAGCAAAATGCAAAACATAATAACACAAGGACTCGTGTTCTTCATTCATGTAATTCCCACATTGCCTAAAATAGTGCTTGATACAAATGCTTATTTAATTAAATGCAAAAATGCCTAAAATAGTGCTTGATACAAATGCTTATTTAATTAAATGCAAAAATGCCTAAAATAGTGCTTGATACAAATGCTTATTTAATTAAATGCAAAAATGCCTAAAATAGTGCTTGATACAAATGCTTATTTAATTAAATGCCAAAAAAAGTAGAAGGTATAGTTTCTAGCCCTAGGAGCTTGCAATCTTGTTGAGGAAAGGTAGCACAACAGTGAACCAAATAATATATAGTAAAATATTCATTTAAAGTAATATACAGTGGCAAAGGCAATGAAAAAGAGAAAGATCACCATGCCATTGTATAAGCCTTCACAGAGAAGGCAGGAGCTATACAAGGTTTCAGAAGATGGATAAGCAAGAGGGTACTCTAGGAGAAGGAAACAGAATAAGCATCTATGATTTGCACCAAAAAGAAATATGGGTCCATGACTAATGCCTAAAAAGTGTTGAAATGATATGCCCATTTATGGGGTGCCTGGTTATCTAAGTGATAACATTTCCCTAACAGACTTTTCAAAAAAGGCAGACCTAAATTCAAATTACAGCTATCTGCAAAGATACAGTAATCTGAATATCAAAACTGTTTAGCTTTGGAACAGAGACAGCTGTACAAGTACCCCTTCATTCTTTACCTAAAAATATAATCCCCTTCTTCTCACTGTAGGTCCCAGCAAACTACCTTAAGGAGAGAGGACTCAAAAGTCCATGAAAAATCTACAAATAAACTCTGGGTTGACTGTATCTGCTTTTGTTGCAGTGATCTTTGGCAAGCATTAGTAATGTCATTACCTTTCAGTTTGAGGTTCCATTGGACAAACCAATTGTAAGAATTGTTTGGGTGTCCTCTCAATCTGTGATACACTATTGTTGAGAAGTGGTATCAGAAGAAAGGTCACATGGTGTCATAAAAGCAGCATTGTGCCTCTTGGTTTCTAGCCCGGAGGACAAAATCGTCTTTCTATAACGTTCTAGAAAAATAACAAACTCTATATCTTATTTTCCCTATCTGCAAAATGAAGGGAGAGAAGAGTGATATTAATGCATATCCCATAGATTTCTCAAAGTTCCTAAGAAATCCAAATACTTGCTAAAGCATCTGAGAAAAAATAAATGGGAGAGAAGCAACCCCTCAGGTTGGGTAAGGAAGTAGCAGTTTAGCTAGATGATCAGAAGAGGGATGCCTCCCCCAAAATTTCAGCACTATTTGTCAAAGATCCAGGCATTTCACACTAGTTGCATCTCTGCAAGAAGATATACATTTTAATCTACCCTACTACCACTGACTGGGTCTCCATCTTCATCCAGCCTAAGAAAATGAAGTCACATATATAATTGATCTTACATTAGCTGTCTAGATACTAATATGATTTCTGAACAGATTTCTAAGGCTATGTGGTTTTATACTAAGATAGATGTAACATCCCCTCTAGCTTAATTTTCCCAACTTGCATTCACATTTGAAGGCTGGGTTCCCAGAAGGGTGACTACTATCTCAGATTCTACGGGTAATCCTGAAGTTCCCCAATCCTGACACTATAGGTCATGAGCATCCTTCTACTTTTATGCTTCCCATTAAGAATCAGCAACTAGACATAACTAATTCTTAGCAAAGATATTTATTAAGATGCCATTATAGCAAAGGTATTTATTAAGATGCCATTATAAAAACAGTAGACACAAAACATTTCTTCCATAAACTTGGGGTGCAGTCTCTTATAAATATACACAGTGATCATAGAAGAGTTAGAATATAACAGTAATATAGCAAAGGCAAGTCACAACTCAGTGGTACTGAGTGGTATCTCTCAGTCCTGAGAGAAGTCTTCTTTCTGTAAGGTCCTCACACAGCTTCCATTGGCTGCAGTATTTCTGCTGGGCAGGTTGCTTAACTGGGTTAGCCCCTGTTACAAAAGATCAAATTCAATGAGCCTGTTTCCTGAGATGAGTCTGTCTCTCTGACCCCATGTCTACTCAAAGTGTGTGTCTCTGCTGCCCTATGGATACAGCATCTCTTACTGGTCTATCAACTTCCCTTCTAAGCTATATCCCATTCTCAACTCAAGCAAAGAAGTGTTCACCCCTCATAAAGGGATCATGATTATATTCTGTGCCTTTTGCAATTTTAGCAACTTGGGAGTGGGAATGGGGAGGGAATCATGCCTCCCGTACATAGACAAAAGGCACTGGAGCCCTTGCAATTACACCAGTCATTGGTCAATGAATAAACAATGGTTAATTGCCTACTCTGTGCCAGACACCACTGGGGTGGGAGGGGGGAGGGAGAGAAGGAAAGGCAAAGGTAGTTTCGTGCTCAAGGAACTTGCATTCTAATGGGGGAGAGGGGGACAATATACAAACAACTATGTACAAACCAGGTATAAACCAGATCAATTGGAAATAATCAACAGAGGGGCAGAGTCAGGATGGCTGAGTAGAAAGACACAAATGCAGGCTCTTCCCACACAGCCCATAAAATACCTGTAGAGAGGGGCTCTCAACGAATTTTGGAGCAGCAGAAGAGGAGAACAACAGAGAAGAGGAGATTTCCAGCCCAAAGTGAACTGAAAGGTCCATGGGAACATCGGTTGCACCGGAGGCAGAGCGGAGCCCAGCCTAGCCTTGGCCACAGGGTATGGCTCTGGGAGGAGGACATCTTGGGGGCAGAATCTCCAGTCGCAGTAGCAGCGAATCCCCAGCCCCAACAGCAGAGGGTCCGCAGACCCCTCAACCCACAGGTGCCAAAGGTCAGTGATGGGTTTTTTTTCAGCTGGCCAGGAAGGGAGAAGGGCCTTCCCATAGCTCCAGCCTCAGACAGCAGCCACCGAGGCCACATCGCAGGTGGCAGCAGTTCCTACCACAGCCCATACAGCTGGTATCCATTGTTGGAGCCTAAAAACCCCTGGGGGCACTGAGGAACTGCATATTACCTCAGCCCTCTGTAGAGGCCCTGAGGGAACTGTTTATCTCACACTGAATGGTGGTCCTGCCCATCCAGCTTATCTGAAAATCAGCCCCCAGTGCTGGCTTGGCAGAACTGGAGACCAGGTGGCTGTGGAGAGGTAACTGCTAAGATTCTAGGCACAAAAGTCTCTTCCTACTCCCAGACCAGTGTGCACATTTGATTGTGCCACCTTGGAGGAACTGAGATCTTACAGATTCCCAGAGTATACCCTACTCTTGACAAAGGTCAAGTAACTCATTAGGAAAATGCCCCAAAAGGGGAAAAAAAAATAAGACTATAGAGGGCTACTTTCTTGGTCAACAGATATCTTCTCCCATCCTTTCAGAAGAGGAAGAACAATGTTTACCATCAGGGAAAGACATAAAAGTCAAGGCTTCTGTATCCCAAACATCCAAAATAAATATTCAATGGGCTCAGGCCATGGAAGAGTTCAAAAAGGAATTTGAAAATCAAGTAAGAGAGGTGGGGGAAAAATTGGGAAGAGAAATGAGAGACATGCAAGACAAGCGTGAAAAGCGAGTCAATACTTTATTAAAGGAGACCTAAAAAAATGCTGAAGAAAATAATACCTTTAAAAATAGGCTAACTCAGTTGGCAAAAGAGGTTCAAAAAGCCAATGAGGAGAAGAATGCTTTCAAAAGCAGAATTAGCCAAATGGAAAAAGAGGTTCAAAAGCTCACTGAAGAAAATAGTTCTCTCAAAATTAGAATGGAACAGATGGAGGCTAATGACTTTATGAGAAACCAAGAAATCACAAAATAAAACCAAAAGAATGAAAAAATGGAAGATAATGTGAAACATTTCATTGGAAAAACAACTGACCTGGAAAATAGATCAAGGAGAGACAATTTAAAAATTATGGGACTACCTGAAAGCCATGATCAAAAAAAGAGCCTAGACATCATCTTTCATGAAATTATCAAGGAAAACTGCCTTGATGTTCTAGAACCAGAGGGCAAAATAAATATTAAAGAATCCACTGGTCACCACCTGAAAGAGGCCCAAAAAGAGAAAGTTCTAGGAATATTGCAGCCAAATTTCAGAGTTCCCTGGTCAAGGAGAAAATATTGCAAGCAGCTAGAAAGAAACAATTCCAGTATTGTGGAAATACAATCAGGATAACACAAGATCTAGCAGTTTCTACATTAAGGGATTGAAAGGCATTGAAGGGATTGAAAGGGAGAAATGGAATGGTGCAAATTACCTCTCATAAAAGAGGCAAGTAAATGACTTTTCAGTGGAAGGAAAAAGTGGGGAGGTGAGAGAAAAAAACATGAAGCTTACTCTCATCCCATTCGACTAAAGGAAGGAATAAAATGCACACTCATTTTGGTATGAAAACCTATCTTACAATACAAGAAAGTGGGGGAGAAGGAGATAAGCAGGGTGGGGGGGATGATGGAAGGGAGGGCAATGGGAGGAGGGAGCAATTTGAAGTCAACACTCTTGGGGAGGGACAGGATCAAACGACAGAATAGAAACAATGTGGGGCAAGATAAGATGTAGGAAAATAAAGTTAGTCTTACACAACATGGCTATTATGGAAGTCATTTGCAAAACTTCACAGATATGGCCTATATTGAATTGCTTGCCTTCCCAAAGGAAATGGGTGGCTAGGGAGGGAGGAAGAGAAGTTGGAACTCAAAGTTTTAGGAACAGCTGTTGGGTATTGTTCTTGCATACAACTAGGAAATGAAATACAGGTAATGGGGTATAGAAAGTTTTTGTGCCCTACAGGACAAAAGAGAAGATGGGTATAAGGGAAGGGAGGGATATTAGAAGGGAGGGCAGATTGGTGATGGGGTAATTAAAATGCTCGGCGTTTTGGGGTGGGGGAGAGGAGAAATGGGGAGAAAATTTGGAACCCAAAATTTTGTGGAAATGAATGTTGAAAACTTAAATAAATAAATTTAAAAAAAAAAGAAATAATTAACAGAGGGAAGACACCAGAATTAGGCACAATTAAGTAAGCAGAAGCCCCAGGCATTTTTGAACAACCATTCATTAGTTGTTCAGATAATTTTAAGCATAGGTGTTGGAAGAATTCCTTTAGAGTCTTAGGAGCTATACACTGGTATAGTCCTACTGGTAGCCCTAGCTGTCATTATCTATATGGCCCTCCTCCTCTGGGTCTAATTTAATATGACTTTATTATCTTGTTATCTTCTTATAAGTGTTCCCGGGTGTCTCTGTGGAGTCATAGATTTATAAGGCTTCAGAGTTCAGACATAGAATAGTTCAGATCAGAAGAGGAGATATTGATGAACCTCTGTTCCAGACTCAGCCTATATCTGTCCATCTGTGCCAGCTGAACTCAAGGGAGTATGTGATAGAAGAGATGCTATCCTAGTTGATAGACAAAGGTTCCTTCCAACTCCAAAATTCTATAGGCATTCTAGGATATTAGAGCTATAATGGCCTTTAAAGATAACCTAACTCTGCTCTCTCATTTTGCAAAGTAGGAAATGGATATCCAAAGTGATGAAGCAGGCAAGGCTAAAGATCAGTTGTCCTGATTCCTAGTGTAATGCTCTCTTTCTCTTTTACTATTGCTATCTTTCTCTGAGCTGTCTTTCCTGAAATGGACATATAGGCACTGGTGCCATCTACATCTAAGAAATCCATTGGATTTACTTGATTGGCTGGAAAGCTTTTGGCCACTTATAATTACACAGACTTAAATGACTTTGTGCTTCTACAAGAAGTATAGACAATTCAAAAACTATTCTTACACACACACACACACACACACACACACACACACTGCAGATAATCAAAGAACAGAAAACAAGGGACTCACTGACTTCCCCCTCAAAGCGGGGGACACAAGTTAGATTAGGTCTTATTCCTCAAGTTTGCTACTAGCTGTTATTCCAGTTCTAGTTTTCCTAACACAAATTCCATGGTTCACTGCTTTATCCCTGCTTTTTCATTGTCATATAACCTTGACAAACTGGTTTGTCACAGTTATGATATGGAAACGATGATGAGTACCAAGTTTAAACAGAAAACAACTCTTGTAAATTCATGGGAGACTGACTGGCCTCATTAATTTCTTGAAAGAGCTTTCTACCCTTTAATGAAAGGTTCTTTGGGATCATCTATTCACTTCTTGACTCTTAGAATTCTATCATATATTTTGTCAGCAATGCAGCTCTGCCAGGATCCGCTAAGGATTCTTAGCTTATTAAGGAGGTAACTGGTCCTTTCTTCCAAAATCCCAGGGTAGTCATACAAATAAGCAAATTACCAAACCCCCATACAACTTGTCTGGTTTTGTGATCATAATATACATAGGCGATTTCCTTCAATGGGACCCAGTGGAATTGCGCACTGCTTTTGTAATGCCAGCCTTTAATATTCTAACAAATATTAACACTATCACAATGCTGCTCATTATTATATAAATTTGCACATCCCTTCAGTCAAAAAGTGTTTTCCAAGATATAACTCCATGTACTTAAAACCTCACTTAACCTATTTAGCCTATAATATAGATGTATTCATTGTATGTGCAAGGTACTGTGCTAAATATTAGAGAAGATATATAAATGAATGATATAGGATTCTCCTCCCCTCACAGAAATAATGATTCAATCAAAAAATATGTATTAAGCACCTACTATGTGCAAGCAAAAGAAAATCCAATGGGGGATACAACATGAACACAAATATATACAAATAAACTATACATAGGATACATAGAAAATAATTAATAGTGGGAAGTCATTAGAATTAAAAGATAGGTTGGGAAAAGACTTCCTGTAAGATGAGATTTGAGTTGAAAGTTAAAAGAAGTCAGAGAACTCAATAGATAGAGTTAAAGGAGAGTATTCTAGGCATGAGAGGTGACTAGAGAAAATGATCATAGCCAAGAGATGCATATGGAAGAGCCAGAAGGCCAGTGTCACTAGATCAAAGGGTACATGGTGGGCAGTAAGGTTTGTGTTCATCCTTTGTTGCTGAAGAAGCCCATGCCATCAGAGAAATGATGACATGACTTGCACTTGACTTTGTTTTGAGTGAGGGAGAGTTGTGCAGATCACCAGCCTCACTTCTCCTCCAGAGTCATCGGGCAGTAAGGTATAAGAAGACTAAAAGATAGGAGGGGGCTAGGTTTTGAAGGACTTTGAATGCCATACAGAGGATTTTGCATTTTATTTGGGAGGTGACTTCAAAGTCAGAGAAGAATCTTTCTACTATACATACCAGAAAAATTAATGTTAACAAATAAGAGCTCTTCTCATAGCAGGAACAGTTTGCTGCTAACTTGGAGGGAAAGTTGAGCCAATACACAGCTAGCAACAGTGGAGCAGAAAAGGAGTGGGAAGCTTTCAGAGATTTGGTGTACAGCACTGTGTTTGCTCATCTGGGTCAGAACACTTGCAAACACCAAGACTGGTTTGATGAAAATGATGGGGAAATCAGAAGCCGTTAAATGAAAAAAAACAAAGAAATATACATACCACACTATCTCCTATCTATATGATATTAGCCCTGTCTTCCTTAAATCTGTAGCATATTCCTGATATTAGCATTATAAAAAGGCTCCCCAGTATGTTTTTAAATTCTTATTCATTAAGTGTTTTCCTTAAATGAAGGATTCAACTCATTTGAATTAAGTGCCTTCTATGGCTGGAGAAAGAAATGGCAGACCACTTCAATATCCTTTCCAAGAAAAGCTTAAATGTCACAGTCAGACACAATTGAAACAACTGAACAACCACAATAGTTGGTTACATATTATATAGGCTTAAGATTGGTGCAGGATAGGAGAGTTTGAAAGTATCTTTAAGTATCTTTAAGGCTAGAGTCAATATAACAGTGAATGAAGAGCTGGCCTTGAAATGAGCAAGGTCAGACCCCACTTTTAATACAGACTGGGGTTTCTCTAAGGTGCTAAGTTGTAGGGAAAGGTATCGACTTGCACAAGTAGAAGAATCTCTCTATAGCAATGAAATCACAGGAGTCTAATCCCTATTCGTCTTTATAAGTCCATTAAGTCATCTGTTCTTCAGTAGAAATGAAATTCATATTATAAGTCTTGAAAAAAGGTGGGGAAAAAAGAAATGGCAAATATAAAAGTTTGATCTAACTCAGAATACACTAAGGATACCAACTGGTTTTTTTTCGTTCTGAGAAGTCTGAAATAGGGGATGCTTCATTGGCTTTGTAATATAATAATAATTCATACCTATGTATGTGCTTTGGGCTTATATAGCACTTGCTTCTAATACTTGTGCGATAAGTAGTACAGTTAATATTATCCTCATTTTAAAGATGTGAAAACTGAGGTTCAGAGAAACTGTGACTTTGCTATAGTCACATAGCTGGGATTTGAACCTAAAATATCCTGATACCAAGTCCAGGTTATTTTCAACAATGCTACATGATCTTTTCTAGAAGAGTTCAAACCAGTGTTTTGGGAGGTGGGGTTAGGATACAGGAAAAGAAGATTCCTGCTACTGACCTGACAAATCCCAGGGCTCAGCTCTCTCTGCTTCATATAAGACGCAGAGATACCAGTACATTCACTGACTTTGGTGAGCAGTTAATTCCCACAACCCACAGTCAGATAAACCCATCTACTCCTGTCCAAGAAAGCAAGGGCTTGAATACAGTCCAGCAAATGTCTTCTAGTCCTTGGCTTTACCCCTGATTAAAGCCAGATACATCTGGCTTTGCCATCTCTCTGGATGCCTTGCACAGAGTGTCTCCTCTTCAGAGGAAAGGCCAAGGCCGAGGAAGGAGGCACGTCCCACTCTGGGAGTGGTGAGGACACATAGACCCTCTGCTCAGCTTGGAGTGTACTCTGGGAGGTCCAGGGCCCAGAGTACACGTCTGAAGGCAATCGAACAAGAGCTCACTTTATGCAGGGAACTTCAGGACTTCCAGTTCTTTCCCCCAAAGTCAGTGTCCAGAGTCCCTGCCCATGCCACATTCCTGTGGTAACCCATATCTTGGCAGGGTAGCTGAGATGAGGTGTCCATGGCCATTACTCCCTTCCACCTAGGTACACTGCCTCCCCCACTCCACCAAAAGAAAATTGGAATGCCAGTGAACCTCAGAGTTATGCAAATTTTTGAACAACTTAACAAATCCTTTAAATTTAAGACAAGTATGTTTTTCATTTGGAGCAAGCAGCATACACAAAAGTAAATGTGGACACCCATTTATCTTTCTTTTCCTGATTGAAGGAGCTGAATGTACCTTTAGTCTGAGTGGATAGCACTCTCTGGTATGGGCCCTAAATGCCTCAGTGAATATCCCCACATATGTTCCGGCAGGGGCCCTAAAGCCACCCCCTTAGCCAAGAGCACCCATCAGCTTTCTAAGGGACATTGCTATTGCCTGTTTGTTCACAGGCAATCTGAATTCACAGGCAGTGGCATTTAGTTTGTACCAGACCCAGCTAGAGATACCACTCAGAACCTACTGTATTTCCTCCTCACAAAGGGACTCTCTCCTCCTTCTCCTCCTCCTCCTCCTTTTCCTCCTTTTACTCTTCTGCTCTAAAAACTAGCATTTCTATAGTGCTTTAAATTTTATAAAGCACTTTACATACACTATCTTATCTGAGCCTCACAATTTGAGCCCCTCTTAAGTTGGGTCTTTTATGGTCTCCACTTTACAGATGAGAAAATAGACTCAGAGAATTTAAGTGACTTGTATAGTCACATAGTCAGTAAACGTCTGAAGTAAGATTTAAATAGTAAATTTTCTTTTTTATCATCAGCACAGAAGTCATCAATATACACAAACATTTCAACATATAAAAAACAAATTAGAGATAAACATATTGCTGCATTATATGAAACTATGACCTTTTACTACATTAGCTTTTAAAATTTTAAATTAATTTTGAATTAATAACTTTTTCTTCCTCTCCCACTTACCACTCTCCTACTGAAAACAAAAAAAAAAAATAAGTAAAACAAAAAAGCTTGACAAATCTTCATAGTCAAAGAAAATTAATTTCTACATTGCCACCTCCAAAAAGTACATGTTGTTCTGCACCTGGAATGCCTCACTTCTCTCTCCAGATCTGGGTCACAGGCATCAGGCTTCAGTCCTCTGAAGTCATTACTGGCCATTGCACGGATTGGAGTTCCCAAGTTTTTCAAAGTTGCTTGTCTTCACAATTGTTATCATTATTGCAAAAATCATTCTCTTGGTTCTCCTTGCTTTACTCTGCATCCATTCATATAAGTCTTCCCAGGTTTTTCTGAAATGATTCTTTTTCTCATTTCTTGCATTTAGTTTGTATTTTTAAAGTTGTATATTGAATGGATCAAAGTAGTACAAAATTGCCCTGTTTATATCTCCTCAATCTCTTTTTATTTTCCTCTGTGTATTTTTTTTAATGTTTTATTAATGTTCTTTTCAACAAGAACTTCAAGGGGTAGAATTTCAATTAAGTGATTCAACCACACAGCCCACCAAACTGTCTTAGCCCCAGTTAGCATAAGGAGAGCCAAAGCATTCAGTTTGGAATTTCTGGTCCCTTTATGCCCCAGAAATCTCAAGGATTTGGGGGAGACTAATCATCATAGGTTTTCACATTTGAAAGCTTTGGACTTGACTAAAGGCAGCCAAACCCAAACATAAGAGCATCTGAACCTTCCCGATCTCATCCCAGTAAAGTAGAGGAGGCCATTCCAGGGACATTGATGTATAGAAAAGGTCATTCTCTTTACTATCCTTTACTCATGGATTCTTAGGCCCTCTTAGGTAAGGTGGGGGAAAGGGAGGGGAGAAAGAATAAGGCTATTATTTGACCTAAAATAATAATTATTGTTTTCTCCTTAGCATTTAACTGTTGGAAAGCAAGTATCATACCAGTCCTATAGCAGCCATTAGAACTAAGACCTGTTTTGTTTGCAAGACAGGCAGATGAGGCTGGAAGGGAAAGGCAAATGGAAAGAAGACTTATTTTAGTATCTAACAAGCATAGCTCTTTATTAAATGTCACTAATATGACCCCTGTAGGTTGTGAATGGACCTGGAAAAAATTCAATCACTGAGATTTTATATTTTAGCAAATCAGATTACAGTTGAACCTCAAATTACAAAATACAATAGTATTGTTTTCCTGAAAGTTGCATGTAAACAACTCCTGAAAGCAAAAATTTTTATGGAACTTTTGAAAGCAGGATTTCTAAGATGTCTTGTCTTCATGTCTACCAGAATCAGCACAAGAGTTGATATCTGTCTAATACCTTCACTTTGCAGATTCTGAAACTGAAGCATGGATGGGTTTAAATGAGCTCAAGTCACTGGACTGGTACCCAGGTCTCCTGACTCCCAGGCCAGTGTGAGCTTTGCCTTATGCTAAGCTGTCTCTGTCATCTTCCACTGGTAATCCTATACTATTCCCCTCTTCCAATTAATTAACAACTTTTCAGGTACTAGGAAAAAAATCTATTAAAGTCATCCTTCTATAATGTGTCATCCCTTAAAATGTATTTTATGTCAAATTTCTATATATTATGTTGTATTGTTTTAGTGCAAGATATATTAGTAGATAATTAAAACAGGAAGGGCAGCAGAGGGAAGCCAAGTCAAAAAAACAAAAAAGAGACAAAAAAGAACAAGATCTGACAACCTAGGAGAAATGAAATCTTGGACTGTGGACCCCTAAGGACTAGCCTCATTAAAGAAAAATTCTCAGGTAAGGGAATCATAGAATTTGAGAGCTTTTCAGATAAGGAAATAGGCCCAGAGAAGAAAGGGGATTCATCCAATGCCCCACATTAAGGCAGCCAAAGAACAAAGACCTTCCAAGTCCATGTCCTTTCACATGTAACATGCAGCCTCCCTTCTTAAGTTTGTGCCCCACATTTGGTCAGAATTGGATTCAATTATACAACTGAAAAGGTTTTGTCTGCCAGATGTTGGCTAAAAGGAATGGATAAAAAGCCATTACTTAGCAATACTATATACTAAGCACCACGCTCAGCATTGGATGTACAAACACACAAGCAAGACAATCTCTGCCTTTAAAGAGCTTACATTTTAATGGGGAAACTGCACATATAGAGGAGGAGTGACCAAGAAATGGGAGTTATGGTCTAGGATAAGGGTGGGGAACCCGTGATCTGGTGGCTTCATGAGGCTTTCTAGGTCTTTGGGTGCAACTTTTTGACTGAGTTCAAGTTTTATAGGAAAAATCCTTTATTTTGTTCTGTGAAGCTTGGATTCAGTCAAAGGGCCACACTTGAGGATCTAGAGGGCCACATGCTTCGAGGCCATAGATTCCCCACCCCTACATTTGGGAAAATACAAAAGTTCTGAGTGGAACAATATATATTCATCATGCATTCAGTTGACATACTCCCTCCAAGGGCAATGATAATGTGCAGTTCTCAGACCAGGAAGTGGAAAGTGTGGGTAGTGGGGAGATTATTCAGTATGGAACATATCTAGGTGAAGAGGAGATTTCTTGATGCCAGAGGGTGCCAAGCTAAGTGGCTTACCTTATAAGGATGGTCTCTGGAAGTTAGATTAGAGGGTGGAAGGGCATTCAGCCATGGGAAATGTGGGAGGAAGGAAAATAAATGAGAAAATGCCAGGACCTCACTGCCTCCTCTTTATTTCTTTTACCTTTAGGTGGTAATGAAAAAAAGTAACCTAAGACCTCTATCCTAAACTAAAACAGCCATATTTCTAACCAATCAATGTGAAATCAGGACAGGATAATTAGTTAAACCTAACTCTTTGAATGGTTAAGTTAAACTCTAAGGAGAAGACCACACTGTATGTATCTAGGGTATTATTATTGAAATTTCAGCAGCAAAATAACCAGAGGCTCCCATATAAGTGGAATAATCCCATTCTGGGAAAGCCTGGGAAATGGTCTAACATATTTTAATATTTTGTTTCATCATACCCACAGAAAAATTTCACAAAAGGACTTTCAGCCCATTATTACTGAAAATGCCCTTACTGCATACTCCCAAAGTGAAGAAGAAATTATTTTTAAAAGTCAGGTTTAAAAACAGACTTTAATTAAAATACTTTTAAAAAAACACAAAACTATATAAATATAGAATGTCTCAAAAGTCTTAGTGTCATTTTATAAAAATAATTTTTAAATTGTGAATTTTAAATTTTCTTCCTTCCTCCAGCCTTTCCCCCACTCACTGAGAAGGTAAGCAGTACAATGTGCAATATAATGTAAAGTCATGAAAAATATATTTCCATATTATCCATGTTGTAAAAAAAAAGCAAGAAAAAAGTGAAAAAATACACTTCAGTCTGCACTGAGAGTTTATCAGTTCTCTCTCTGGAGGTGGATAACATTTTTCATCACAAATCTTTTAGAATTGTTGTGGATCATTGGATTGATAGAGTAGCTAAGTCTTTCACAGTTGATCATCATCCAAATATTGCAATTACTGTGTACAATGTTCTCCTGGTTCTGCTCATAGAACCACATCATAGAAGTCTTCCCAGATTTTTCTGAAGTCATTCCCCTCACCATTTTTATAGCATGACAGAATTCCATTATAACTATATACTATATCTTCTTCAGTCATTCCCAATTGATGGGCATCTTCTGAATTTCCAATTCTTTGTCACAACAGAAAGAGTTGCTATAAATATTTTTTGTACACATAGGTCCTTTCTTTTTTCCTTTGATCTCTTTGGGACATAGGTCTACCAGTGGTATTTCTAGGTTGAAGGGTATGCACAGTTTTACAACCCTTTGGACATAGTTACAAATTGTTCTCCAGAATGGTTGGATAAATCCACAACTCCACCAACAATGCATTGGTGAACCTTTTTTTCCCACATTGCCTCCAGCATTTGCAACTACAGTTTTAAGTTTACTAAAGCTTAAGCTTAAAGTCTTACATAATATTATTTTTAGAAAAAAATTGAGCTCAGAAATTATTGTGAAAACAGTAATTATAATTTCTAGTGTTGAAAACTATGTATTCCCAAGTTATCTCATTTGCTTGCCAAAATTTACAACCATTGACATTGACTGGGTTAATTTATGACTGCTCAAACATTGGCGATGATTTGAACAAGAAAGAGAGACAGAATGAAAGAGAAAGGCACAAAGAGAACCAGAGAGACAGAAACAGAGGGACAAAAACATGTATAAAGGCAGAAAAACAGTCTATTTGGCTATCTAGGCCTCCCCTCTAAAAGAAGAACAGAGTGACTTCTCTTCTCTACACCTTCTCTATTCCTTTTAAGGAACTGAAGCCTCCCTTGGTGAGAAAATTCCAATATTCCATGGATATCTAGCAATGCCTCCCATGAGCTACATTTGGACACAGTGGGCATATACACCTTATAAAAGCAGAAAACACCTTACACTTCAATAATCTCTGGCAATTCCAGGTATATACTTCTGAGTGCACTTAGTTTATATTCTCTCTTAAATGGTTTTCTCACAAATATTTCTCTGATTCATTTATCCATCCATATAACTCCACCATACCATATCAGAATGAAACACACAAAATGAGAGTGGGGGTGGGAGGACCATTTCATAGAAACAGGATAGTAAGATAAATCAAAGAAATCAAATTAAGTAGCAACATTCTCAGTACCCATTACAAATGGTTATCCCCTTCCATATGTTCCCCAGTAAGGCTTCTCTGCTTTCTAATTAATTCATTCCCCCTTCATTCCTAGCCTTGAAAGAGGGGGATACAGTGAAACTCATAGCACCTATGTTAGAGATCCTCATCAGTTTTTCTAAGGCATTTCCCACCCATCTTGGTGCCATATCTAGAGTGTGGAGCCTATCAGGTGATGGCCTCCTTCCAATTGGCTGCCTAGAATGTGCAGTGTAACAAATTCTGACTCTTCTCCACACCACTGTGATCTGTGCCTATGGCTTGGTGTTTTCTCTGGTGGCTCTGCCACTCATCCCCAACTTCTGATTGCCCTATCTCCTTGTTTCCCATGCTCCCCTTCTCTCTCTTTCATGTTCACATCTTTCTCCCCATGAAACTCTGGCAATTGTCTTTAAACTATGTGGTAGACTTAAAAGAAATCCATATCTGGAGTCAGAGGATTTAGGATGAAATCCTTCCAGTGACTCAAAGTCACCAAGTCATGAGCTTCTGGCAACACAGTCCTGAGACTTTCTTCCTGTAATTAAGGTCCTATAAGTCCCATGGTTTGTTAGCTTATGGAAACTTAAATCCTCCATGACCACAACCCCCTATGCTTCAATCAACTTAATGAGCACACTCTAAGTGATAAATAAATGGTAGAGACAAAATTAAGAGTTTTGAAGAAGTAATTGATTGCTGTGGACTGAGATGGGTCAGGAAGATCATGAAGTAGATGGGACTTGAATGAGAATTTGAAGGATGATTACAATTTGAATAAGTGTAAAGGAATGGAGAAAGATATGGGAGATTTGGAATGGTTCGAGCAAAAACTAAAGACAGTAATGCACAAAGTGCCTAGTGGGCTGCCGGTACAAGGAGAAATGGAAACAGAGATCTGTCTGGCTAGAATTCTGGTGTTGTCTAAGGGAGCAGATAATAAGATTGAGAAAGTTATGGATGAGGTTGATTTTGAATGACAATCCCAGGAATTTATAATTTATCCTGCTGGTAGTTGGGAAATTTCAAAGACGTTTGAGCATAGGTATCTAGAGAGATATTTGCCCTGATGTAAGTAGGTATTCAGGAAAACTTATCTAGTACAGCTGTACAGACTGATTATTTTTAAAGGGAAAGAAAGACTGGGAGTCTAGTTAGGAGGTTGCCACAATAATCTAGGCATGAAGTGATAAAGATTAGGCTGCTAGTGAAGGTGAGAATGGAAATAAAGGGATAGATAGGACAGAAGGAATGACATGAATTTTATTTTATTTTTTCCATATTTACCTTCCTCTTCCATTTTAGTGAGGAGGCAAGGAATCAGTAACACCACTTGAATTCCTAGACCTCTTCCCTCTATGGAGTAATCTTAACTTAATGAAACTCTGATCTCTAACTCCAAGAAGTTTGGTTCTTCACAAAGACTGCTCTGTAGAGATAACCTATCTGGGAACTCCATTGGCAATGCTGATTCCTCACTACAATTCAAGATAATTCTTTACATCGACATAATTTTGTATAAGAATTGACTGTAATGACCTCTGTCCCTACCTTGAAATCTGCTTCTCACCTAGGACACAAATATGTCCTAGCTCTGTCTCTCTACCAGAGAAGGGAGGAGGGGACAAGTGAGTTAGCATAAAAATAACTGAAGTGAGCCCACATTACTCCTTCATTAAGTGAGGGAGGGTAGAGAAGCCCTGTTAAGCATCCAGATGACAAGGATATACAGAAACAACTCAGAGCAAGGAAAAAAAAGAAAAAACCACCAACATTCCTAGGAGACCCAACAATTCCCTCTGTCTGTCCAGCCCCTCCTGCCCAGGATCATTCAGACATTACCAATGATCTCTCAGAGGCAAAGGGAAGATGTTAAAGCTGAAACTATTCTGGAGAAAACCATGCCCCTGAGGTTGCTATTGGTCAATCTCAACACACCTTGGAGTCAATTCAGAATAATATAGTAGTACTTTGTCTAAACCCTAGTGTGCAGAAGGAGGTGCAAAAAGGGGATAGGAGTTAGAATACTATTTCTGTTATATACTTTCTTCATTATAATATGCAGTATGGGGAAAGGTGTTTTGACCCACAGTATAATAACCTGTGAAATGGTGAGGAGCCTTACTGTCCAGTGGACCACCCCTTTAAACTATTGGTTTAGTGAGTCTGTACTGTCTTCCTTCATAGACTATATAATAGAATTTTTCCTTATTTCTTAAGTTTCAAGGGTTATTTCCAAATCTAAGTTCTGTTGAGCTACGTTTATAGCAAGTTTCTATCAGGTCAAATATTCCTTTGTCCCTCAGGAAACGCTGGGACCTCTCTGTCTAATCTTTTTCATCTCTTAACCTTATTCTCCTGAGTTGTGGCTTCAGAGTCGATCAACAATCATTTGTTGAGTGCTTACTATGTTCAGGTCCTGTGATAAGTGCTAGGGAAACAAAGAAAAGGCAAAAGGCAGTCCCTGCTCTGAAGGAACTCATAAGCTAATGAGGGAGATAACATGCAAACAAACATGTACAAAGAAGCTATACATGGGATAAACCAAAGATAATCAACAGAGAGAAGACACAATAATTGAAGAGAACCAGGAAAATTTTTTGGGGTCCATGAACACCTTTGTCAGTCTGTTGAAGTCTGCGGATACCTTTTCAGAACAGTTTTCTAAATATATAAAATAAAATATCTAAAATTACAAAGGGAAACAAAGATTAGTGAAAATAAAGATGTGGGAGAGGATATAGGAAAATTGGGACACTAATGCATTATTAGTGGAGCTATGAACTGATTCAACCATTCTGGAGACCTAATTGGAACTAAGCCCAAAGGGCATTCAAATTTCGCATGCTCTTTAATTCATTAATACCACTGCTAGGTCTATATCTCAAAGAGATCATAAAAAAAGAAGAAAGGACCTGCATGTACAAAAATTCTTATAGCAACTCTTTTTGTGTTAGGAAAGAATTGGAAATTGAAAGAATTGCCCATCAATTGGGGGATGGTTAAACAAGTTGTGGTATATGAATGCAATGGAATAAATACTATTGTGCCATAAGAAATGATGAGCAGGAAGATTTCAGAAAAACCTGGAAAGACTTACATGAACTGACACAGAATGAAGTGAGCAGAACCAGGAGAACATTGTACACGGTAACGGAAACATTGTGCGATGATTAACCTTGATTGACTTAGCTCTTCTCAACAATACAATGATCTAAGATAGTTCTGAAAGACTCATAATGGAAAATGCTATCCAAATGCAGAGAAAGAACTGATAGACTCTGACTGTACATTGAAGCATATTATTTTCACTTTCTTTTGTGTGTTTTTTTTCTTTTGTCCTGTTTCTCCTTTTACAACATGACTAATGGGGAAATTTGTTTTACATGATGGTACATGTATAACCTATATCAAATTTTTTATTATCTTAGGGAAGGGAGAAGAGAAGAGGGAAAAAATTGAAACTCAAAATTTTATTTTAAAAATGAATGTTAAAAAATTTTCTTTACATGTAATTGGAGAAAATTAAAATAGTATTTTAAAATCTCAAAAAATAAAATGATTTTTTTCATTCAAATTCATAGACACTTCACCCCCTGAAATCTATACATGGTTGTCTTGGGATTCTGGGGATCTCATGTTAAGAACTCGTACTCTAGAAGTATGATGATCCAGCACTCTCTATGCAATTAGGCTTGGAGGAGGGAGATTCCTGCAAGTCCCAGATCTGTTCTATGTGTCCCAAATGAAGGCCATACCTGAAGTTTTGAGAAATTCCTGGGACACACACACACAAAAAAAACACATGACTAAGAGTTGTGTTTATTCACTATGTCACGTGATAAATAATCCTTCATCCTTTTAAAATTTAGCTCTGAGAATTTGGAGAAAGGCCTGTACTTCTCACAGATCCAATCCAAGCCTCACCTTCCAACACCACCCCAATTTGATTAGAAAACAGACTACAAATGGGGAAAAAAGCCACTAGGATCCTCTTTATTTCCTCACAATTTCAATGTGAACTTCTTAGTCCTTCCAAAACTGTGCTGGACATTAGATACTAAAGGATTAATCCTACTTCAAAACTCAGTGTCAGGAGGCTGGATCTGGTTACTCTCACATTCCCTTCTCCCAATCCTTACACATCTTATCTGATCGTAGTGGTTTCTTTTCCTTTCATTTTTCATCCCCAGAGGTCAAACACCTTTTTTTTCCCTCTCGATGGGCTACTGATCTTCTGCCAGGTCATACCCAAAGTTCGGAATTCCAGTATTTACAAGTCCAGAGAAGCTTTCCTATTGAATAGCCCACTTCTTGGATGACTTCTCAGTAACTCCTTTCCTCACCAAAGCACATGAGCCCTGGGACCTTTTGGTGGCTTGTTTCACCCTCTTGTGTCACAAAGCAACCTCAGGTCTCACAACCATGGAAAATTGGCTGAGAAGTTGTAGTCATTTCAGAATCTGGTAAAGCAGGGAAGCAAAACTTCCTGTTAAAAAGAAGTGTTTTTTTTTTTTTTTTAATCTGGCCATGGCTAATGTCAAGCCTTCCTATAGCTGACTCTTTTTTCTTAGTACAGTGTCTGGCATATAGTAGGTGCTTAATATATGCTTGTTTCCTTCCTGAAATAGGAAAACTGAGAGCAGTGCCATAATACCTAGCATTCATAAAGCCCTTTAAAGTTTCCAAAAGTATTTTATAAATATCATCTCATTTGATCTCCACAATAACTCTGGAAGGTTGGTGCTATTATCATTCCCATTTCAAAGTTGAGGAAATTGAGGCTGAGAGCATTGAATGACTTGCCCAGGGTTAAACAGCCACTAAGTATTTAAGGTAAGATTTGAATGCTGATCTTCCTCACTCTGAGTCTAGTGTTCTACGAACTAGACCATTCAGCTGACCCTTGTTTTGTTTTGGAGGGGAAGTCAAATAGTAGGCTCTAACAGAGCTCCAAGGAAGTCTCGGAAGCTTCTTCCATCATTGGAAGAAGCCTTGTGGATGAGGACTAGAGTTGTTTGGTATGGCAGAACTGGAGTGCCAGCATCCTAGAATGGAAAGGAAGCTAGCCTTCAAAGGTGAACACACTCATCCCTATGTGCTATCTGCTTCAGAAAGTCTTCTACTTTGCTGAGAGAGATTCCTAACCTTTCCTTCCTTATATAATTTTAGGAGATGGAATCTGTGCTTCATAAATTCTTTACTTTTGTGCTTAATTTTCCCATAGGATCCTAATAAAATACACACACGTTCTCTCTCTCTCTCTCTCTTTCTTTTTCTGTCTCTCTCCCTGTCTCTCTCTCGTGTGTGTGTGCATGCATGCATGTGAGCATGTGTGTCTGTACTCACAGATTGAATGCAAGCTTGAGTTGAACTTTGAATTTGAGTTGTCATCGTCATTATTTTTTTGGTCAACTTTGTATTCATTTTAAACTTAAATAGAAAACACGAAAAGGAAAAAATGTATGCAGCAGAACTTTAAGAGAAGATTCAATATAAAGCAATAAATGTCTATTTTAAGAAAACCCAAATAAAAACACGTTTTCAAAGCTGCCTAGCTTCCCTGTAGGTTTTCTTTTGTTCTCTGCTGTGCACTTTTTACTTTTTCCCTGCCCCACCCCCCCCCAAAGAAGGTTACCATTACACTCAGACATCATCATTATTATTCATATTAATATTAAACCCTTAGGTTCCCGATTTTGATTTCTATTTAAATGCAAGACATCTAGAATATTTAAAATGTTATAACTCTGTGCACAAAAGATCTATTAGTCACTTTCCATAAGGGGTATAATAGAGAGAATAGAGAAGGGTAGGGGGAAGCAGAAAAGGGAGGGCACGCAAAAGGAAAACTTAAAATTTGAATTTTAGCCATTTTACAATTTCCACCAGTCTTGGTTTGGAATTGCAGGAATGCAAATTCCTAGTTTGCCTCTCTGTTCCATATTCTCCCTGCCTAAGATTGCTCTAATGATACTAAGAAGAGAAACCTGGAGAAAAGACAGAAGAGGTGACTTTGGGACAGTGGGGGTAATGATAGAGCTACCTCTCTCTAGAGAGACAATGAATCTCAGAGCCCCAATCCTTACTAATAATTTGGTCATAGACTTCTGTTCCTCAATAGCAGACAGGCTCTTAGGTGCAAGGTTCAGGTCTACTGTATTTGACGCTTGTGCTTACAGCCCATGTGGGGAGCCACTGAAGGCTAACTTGGAATCTGGGTTTCCTTTCCTCTGCAGGGAGTTGTAACCCAAGCACACACAGGAGTATGTCAGGTCAGAGAGGGAGGTAAAGTCTTTTAAAATGGAATGGGTTATAATAATAGGATGATTAAATATTCATGTTTGCTCTCAAACCATGAGTATTTGGCTGTTTTTAGTAGTTAGGCAAAATCTGAGCCCCTTCGAATCTAGTAACTGACTGCTCATTACTTAACAGGGAAATTATTTTTTTTCTTTTATTAGCAGCTAATTATTGAATCAGGACAAAGGTTTTTCAAATTTTTTTCTACTTCCTCATCCCAAACCAAGCAGTGTGGGAAATCTTTCTCAAAGACTTACCCAGCCAGGATGTCTAAGATCTAATCCAAGACAGTAAAAGAAAATCTAAGGTTAGGCAAATTGGGTGAATTCTAGCTCTTTGTATTCAGTCAGATGGGTCTAGGGTAGAAGTGGATTCCCTCTTTGATATGTATATTGATAAGTCTATTTGACCAAGATTTGGGTACCTCAAGACTCTCACTGCTATATAACCCACCTCTCATTTATAAAGTTCATTCTTTCATTAATTAACCAATCAGAGTTGATTATTATCCTCAGGAACACCCACTCCTCCAAGGGTATATCAATTGTAAGTCCACCAACATGAAGGGTCTTTGGCATTCAAGAGTGCCACTGCCCTTTTCATTAATAAAGTGCTAGCATTATTAATAAAATTATTAATTACCCAGAAACTACATCTCTCGAACTTTTTAAATGTCACACTTAGGAGAGGGCAAATTGTTTACAACTATTTGCTGAAAACAGGGAAAGATGGAAAAGAAATGATTTCCAGGTGGAACCCAGGAGTACTGGTACTGGAAAGTTGGGCCTTCTAAGCACCTTTTGGCCAAATCAGTGCAACCATAATGACTTAATTCTGGTCCTCAACCTGCACTGACCTGTATCATCCAGGTTACTGAAACAATACAGATAACTTATAAGTGGATGGCAGGAACTTACCTTTGCCCCTCTTACTTCTGTTGAGGCTTGCCTTGAGATTTTTGAAGAAGCATAGTAAGGTGTTCTGCCCCTTATACATCTTCTCTATGTGACAAGATTTGCCCAGGTATAGAGAAGCTAAAGAGAGAGAGAGCTGGCCTCAGAGTCTAGAAGATATGGGTTCAGGTCTAGCCTCTGATACATATTGGCTGTGTAACCCTGGATGAGTCACTAAACCTCTCAGATACCCCCAGGTAACTCTAAGATTGCAAGTAGCACAACGCTTGGCTAACTGCACTAACAGAGGGAGTCTCTTGACTAGGCATTCCCTATATCAGTGGAATCACAGATCTGAGAGAGATAGATAAACAGAGATGGGAAAAGGGGAGAGAAAGGGAGAGACAGAGGGAGGAAAAAAGAGCAGGGAGAGAAACCCAAAGTTTTTAGTTTTCCAATTAAATACTTTAAAAAAACAAATACCTTTGAAAAAACAATTATAATGAATTAAGTACGCATAAATTTAAATGACTGATAGTGGGTTCTTTTATAAGAGCAAGATTTTATAGCATTGAAACAGGAGAAGATTTGGTCTGAAAGGGAAGGAAGAGGAGGGAAAAGGTCAAAAAATGGACCCTAAGCATGACCTTCCTAGGAAGATACAGAAAAAGGAAGAAAGAACACTTCAGTACCTCCTCATTTCTTAATAATAACTAAAATAACACATGTATATAATACATAATATAGTGCTTTCAAGTTTACAAAGCATTTTACACAATCACTTATTTGATCGTGAGAATAACCCTGTGAAGTTGGTGCTATTTTTATCCCCATCTTACAGATGAGGAAACTGGAGCTAAGAAGTTAACTGATTACCCAGGATCACAAAGCTAGCTAACCTCTGAGGTAGGACTGAGACCCATTCTATCTACTATGCCATATACCTACCTCAGTAGAGGGGTCAGCATTGTAGGAACAATATAAGGGTTGGTTTAGAAAATCGGGTTTAAATGAAAAGGGAAATGGTTCCTAAAGCAGTGATCAGAATTTAGGCAGCTGCTTTGTTCTTATATGACATAAAATCAGGAGTGGATATGACAGGTCCTCTGAAGCGTGAGTGGGTTGTATCAAGAAGGGGAAGAAAAGGAGAAAGAGGTCCTGCTTACTTGGATAAATACACTGTACCTTGTTTTATGCCTAGATTAATTCAATAATCAGAGAATCATCAAATAAAGTTATCTCTTTTGTTACATTTTCCAGACTCTCATTTGATTTTTGACATGTGTGGAGAATACCTTCTGGAAGGAGAGCCTGTAAGAGTGATTTATTCTACTGGATCAATTTTTTGGATGTATGTAATGATGTAAAGACGTAATCTGCTGCAGTAGCGTTTGCAAGAGTCTTCCTGTTCTCTTCTCTAATCTTCATGAAGGATCATCTTGATGTGTATGTGGACTCATACAAATTCTGTAGAGATGAAAAGGTGGGCATATGGATTCATAGTTAATTGCCTCGTTTTTCTAAATATAAAAATCAAGATTTTTCTCTAGTCCTTTGATATCATCCCCTTTTCCAGGTGCCTTAAGAATTGACCCCTTAACACCCTCAAAACTCTATCACTTACAACATGACTTCCTCTATGTATACTTGGTGTAGTGTATTTACTACTCTCCTGTTTGTTTTCTTCAGTGCTATTTCCACTTCCCTATGAAGCACATAAAAGACTATGATTTTAGAGTTCAAATGTAGCGACTGAGTTGTCGTTGATGGTGAAAAGAGGTTGTAAAAATAGTTATAGATTCATTTTTCATCTGTTTTTTGCTCTTCCAGTTTCATCCTCAAACACTCTCAATATGATTTTCCTTAGTTGGGGCTCTTGCCAAGCTTTCTGTAAACATGTTTTCCCTCTACTGATTCTTGTTGTTTTTTGGGGTGATATTGATCATAATCTTCCACTATCCTCTTCTGTAAGATTTTATAAGTGAGTTTACCAGTGTTGCCCTTGGCTGCTATATCCCCTGGCTTGGCAAGAAAAATACATGTTTATTGGCAGAGATAGTTTCTAGGCTTTTTTTTTTGTTAACCTTCCTCAATTTGGAAATTGATTTTGATTGCTTAATAAAAATTGATTGCTTAAACTTCATTATGTAATGGTTATGATCTGTGTCCATATTTATTCTTTTATCTATTTCCCATTTCCTAACAATAGCAATATGTTTAAATAGGTAAGGCTGAAATTGTTTCAATCGTACAGCATATCCTCCCACTTTTATTCTTCTCATTTAGAACTACTTTTGATCTTTGTTCTAACAAGCTGGTTATTGGGTTGCATGCAGAAAGCTGATTCAGGAATGACTCCCAAAACAGTAATTAGATGTTTCCTATCTGTGGAAATATGATATAACCAGTGCTAATATATTTCCTCCTCTTCTGTTTGAATTATGGTTACTTTCCCCTGGGTCCAGAGGACAATAATGATGGTTTAAGAGATTTGATCACAAACTTGAACAACATACAGGGTGAGAAGACAGAGCAATGAGGAGCCCATAACACAGGTGTGCTGCATGAGATATTTTGTTTCTGTACTCTGCCTTTAAGATTAGAACCCTTCTTCCTGTCTCTCCATTCAGTTTGGGACCACGAACTGAGAGGAAGATAGAGAATTGTAGGGACATGAAACCTCTCTGAATGTTAGCTACTATTTGATGACAGCCGCTTAAACCAGGACCAGTGACCAGCACAATTGAGGTCAGTGATGTATTTTATAATTTTCCAATATTTTGAAACACAACTACATTTTTTCATAGTTATAGAATTTAGAAGCCAGACCAGCAAGGGCTTCCTTGTTAGACCGTCTCTTTTTGGCCTGAGACTTGGTGGGTTTGGGGGACTTTCAAAAGGGCATACAGATCTTTTTTTTTTAATGTCTATTTATTTTTAATTTTCAACATTCATTTCCACAAAATTTTGAGTTCCAAATTTTCTCCCCATCTCTCTCCTCCCCCACCTCATGATGCCTTGCATTCTGATTACCCCTTCCCTCAATGTGCCCTCCCTTCTATCCCACTCTTCCCTTCCCTTATCCCCATCTTCTCTCTTTTCTTGTATGGCAAGATAGATTTCTATACTCCATTACCTGTATTTCTTATTTCCTAATTGTATGCAAAAACAATTCTCAACATTCATTCCTAAAACTTTGAGTTCTAACTTCTCTCCCTTCTTCCCTCCCCACCCATCCCAACTGAAAAGGCAAACAATTCAATATAGGTAATATATGTGTAGTTTTGCAAGAGACTTCCATAATAGTCATGTTGTGTAAGACTAACTATATTTCCCTCCATCTTATCCTGCTCCCCATTTATTCTATTCTCTCTTTTGACCTTGTTCCTCCCCATAAGTGTTTACTTCTAATTACTCTCTTCTCCCATTTGCCCTCCCTTCTGTCATCCGCCCCATTTGTCCCCTTCTCCACTACTTTCCTGTAGTGTAAGATAGATTTTCATACCAAATTGAGTGAGAATGTTATTCCCTCCTTAAGCCAAATGTGAAGAGGGTAGGCTTCACTTTTCTCCTCTCACCTCCCCTTTTCTACTCCATTGAAAAAGCTTTTTCTTGCTTCTTTTATGAGAGCTAATTTGCCCCATTCCATTTCTCCCTTTCTCCTCCTATTATATTCCTCTCTCATACCTTAATTTTATTTTTTTAGATATCATCTCTTCTTATTCAACTCACACTGTGCTGTGTGTGTGTGTGTGTGTGTGTGTGTGTGTGTGTGTGTGTATAATCCCTCCACCTACCCAAATACTGAGAAAAATTTCAGGAGTTACAAATGTTATCTTTCCATGTAGGAATGTAAACAGTTCAACTTTTAGAAAGTCCCTTATGATTTCTCTTTCCTGTTTACCTTTTCATGCTTCTCTTCATTCTTGTGTTTGAAAGCCAAATTTTCTATTCAGTTCTAGTCTTTTCATCAAGAGTGCTTGACTGTCCTCTATTTCATTAAATAACCATTCCCCACCTCCCACCAAAGTATTATACTTTGGGTTTTGCTGGGTAGGTGATTCTTCATTTTAATCCTAGTTCCTTTGACTTCTAGAAAATCATATTCCAAATCTTTTGATCCCTTAATGTAGAAGCTGCTAGATCTTGTGTTATTCTGATTGTATTTCCACTATACTCTAATTATTTCTTTCTAGCTACTTGCAATATTTTCTCCTTGACCTGGGAACTCTGAAATTTGACTACAATATTCCTAGGAGTTTCTCTTTTGGGGCCTCTTTAATATTTATTTTGCTTTCTGTTTCTAGAATATCAGGGCAGTTTTCCTTGATAATTTCATGAAAGATGATGTCTAGGATCTTTTTTTGATCATGGCTTTCAGGTAATCCCATAATTTTAAAATGCTCTCTCCTGGATCTGTTTTCCAGGTCAGTTGTTTTTCCAATGAGATACTTCACATTGTCTTCTATTTTTTTCATTCTTTTGGTTTTGTTTTGTAATTTCTTGATTTCTCATAAAGTCATTAACCTCCATCTGCTCCATTCTAATTTTTAAAGAACTATTTTTTTCAGTGACCTTTTGAATCTCCTTTTTCATTTGGCTAACTCTGCTTTTTAAAGCATTCTTCTCCTCACTGGCTTTTTGGACTTCTATTTCCAATTGAGGTAGGCTATTTTTAAAGGTGTTATTTTCTTCAGCATTTTTTTGGGTCTCCTTTAGCAAGTTGTTGAATTGCTTTTCATGATTTTCTTGCTTTGCTCTCATTTCTCTTCCCAATTTTTCCTCCACTTCTCTTACTTGATTTTCAAAATCCTTTTTGAGCTCTTCCATGGCCTGAGGCCATTGGATATTTATTTTGCAAGTTTTGGATGCAGAATCCTTGACTTTGTTCTTCCTCATCCAAAAGGATGGAAAAAAAAAATACTTATTCACCAAGAAAGTAACCTTCTACAGTCTTATTTTTTCCCCCTTTTTGGGCATTTTCCCAGGCAGTTACTTGACTTTTGTGTCCTTTGTGAAGAGGAGGGTATACTCTAGGAATCTATAAGTTCTCAGTTCCTCCAAGGTGGTGCAATCAAGGGAAAGCTGCGCTCTGGTCTGGGATCAATCAAAAACTTTTCTGCCCACAATGTGTGAGTAGAATTCCCTCTCCACAACTATCTCCAACTCCACTGCCAGCGCTCTTCCTCACCCCAGGGCTGGGCTCAGGGCTGAGATTCAGATCAACTGCTCAATTCCCCCAGGGGCTTTAGGCAGAGGGCTCCAAAAATGGACACTGCTGCTGCAGTGGCTGCTGTTGGCAGGCCCAGACAGTGTTCCCTTCTCACCCAGATGAAAAGGCTTTCTCACTGACCTTTGAAGCTGTTTTTGGCATTTGTGGGTTGAGCAACATGGGAACTGCTGCTGCCGGTGGCTCCTTGAAGCCTGTTCTGGGTCCTGTCCCAGCTGCACCAGGTGACCCACACTGGGCTGCCTTCTCCTCTGCTCCACACCCAGTGCAAGACATCTTTCCTGTCAATCTTCCTGGCTGTCTTGGGCTGGAAATCTCTTTCACTCTGTCATTTTGTGGCTTCTACTGCTCTAGAATTTGTTTAGAGTCATTTTTTACAGGTATTTTGCGGGCTATGTGGGGTAGCTTCAACAGGTCCATCTTTCTACTCTGCCATCTTGGCTCTGCCCCCCCGCACTGCTTATCATGTCATCATCTTGATGTCATAGTCCTCTTCGAGAATGAAGGACAAACACAACCTGTGAGTGAGTAGCAGCAGTTCTCCTCCTCCTCCTTCAGTGTTCCACCCTCCAAAACTGCCTTTTTTCCTCTGGGTTTACTGGCTACATTTCTTGCTCAAAGATCAAGCCTTAAACCCAATTCACTCTGGAGCTCATAGACTGCCAGAAGATCTTTATCAATAGTCAGTTAGTTAATATTAAAGTCTATTTACTGTAGGTTTGTAAAAAATAGGAACAAAAGCTAGGAATGAATTATTGCTGTAGCAGTCCTTCAGGTATTGCCTGTGAAAACCCACCAAGTACACATATCAACTACATTATTATGATGATAAATTTCATCTTTGTGATGGTACTTTTGCTCACTACAGCTGATACCTCTTAACTCTTCTGAAAGAAAGTATTCATTAAAAATGTCAATGTTGCATCGGTGAAGAAGAAGAGAATGACATACTGCTATTCCTTTCATTCAACTCTTTACATTCCTTGCTTCTGCTGGTTCCTGCTTTTTTAAGTACTGAGAAATGAGCACCACCCAACCAAAGACAACTTTTTGTTTAGTATAGAAACTAGGAATTTAGCACAGAAAAAGGAGTTATTGCTTTATAACTATAACCCATACTTTGGAGGGGTGTGACTGAAAGAGATTCCAGACCAGAAGCTGTACATTGTCAAATATGTAAAAGGCATATAGATATTTACTGATCATAGTAACAGGACCTTGGAGATCTACCTGTCACTCAATGAGGAATGTAATCTACAGCGTACCTGACAGATTCTACTTAAATACTTCTGGTGATGGTCATCTCCTTACTTACCAGATCAGTATATTGTACTGTTGGGCAATTTTGTTCCTTGGTATAAAGAGTTTATTATGGAAGCCTGACAGACTTTATGAAGTTAGTGGTGCATAAGCTTTTGTTTGGCACTTTGAGTGCATCTTGAGATGGAAGTATGTTAGTCAGTGAGTAAATCATATTAAATGCCTACTATGTGCCAGACACTGTGCCAAATGGGGATACAAATGGGAAAACAAAAGGAGACAAAAGATAGTCCCTGTACTCAAGGACCTTACACTCTAATGCTATGTGGACTGTTTAATGCCTCATTGAGAGAGTTGAGGACATGTTTGAGTACTTGTCTACCCATTCTGATGTCATTGAGGATGTGTTTAACTTTCAATATCAAGAGATGATTTAAATAGCTTGGTCTATTGTGGATCCAAGTCACCTCAGTACTGGACTTACAAAAGGAGACAGGAAATCTTCAATTACAGTCAGAGAGATGGATGAATCTAGGGGAAGGTTGTGTTCTGAATCATGTGGCTAGAGAAATATCAGGGATGGTTAATGATAGAATGTCTCAACTCTGCAGCCACTAGAGAAGATAGAAACACATGATCCTGCTCCCTGGAGAAAAGAGGAAGGAATTTCCCATTCATTTAGAATCTGGGTCAGGTGACTGTAACTTTCAGTATCAAGAGATGATTTAAATAGCTTGGTCTATTGTGGATCCAAGTCACCTCAGTACTGGACTTACAAAAGGAGACAGAAAATCTTCAATTACAGTCAGAGAGATGGATGAATCTAGGGGAAGGTTGTGTTCTGAATCATGTGGCTAGAGAAATATCAGGGATGGTTAATGATAGACTGTCTCAACTCTGCAGCCACTAGAGAAGATAGAAACACATGATCCTGCTCCCTGGAGAAAGGAGGAAGGAATTTCCCATCCATTTAGAATCTGGGTCAGGTGACTGTCTCATACTTTCCAGAGACTCCATGGTCTCTCCATAGTCTCTCACTGTCATCTCACTGGATAGCTGGATGAGAGAACATCCAACTCACAGGTGAACAACAAGAAAATGAATGATAGAGCTAACACTTCTAACGCTTGTATAAGTTCTTCATCAGCCATATTTCAAGGCAAATACAATAACAAACTGGTAAGATCTAATAAGAAGCAGACTTCAAAAAAGTCACTTATTACAGTTATTTGAAATATGGATGTATAGCCACTATCATTAATAATTAATCTCTCACTTTAAGTATATGGTAGGCTTTTGAAACATTAGTTAATGATAATATGAAGTCATCACAACTAATAAAACTTGTAAAAACTAAGCTTTTGTTGCCAACAATAATGCTTGTCATTTCTAAAAAATCATATACTTCAAGAAACCAGAAACAGAATTTTTTAGCATTTCCCATTTGATTCCTCTCTTTTGGCTTCTACATCATGCTCCTCCATGAGTACTTCTTTCCCCCATCTTTTTTCAGCTTTTTGTGTGTGGTCCCTTCCTCCCTATTAGATTTTAAGCTCTTTGTTTTTTTAGGATTGTTTTTTATTTTTCACACTTGTTTCTCCAGTGCTAAGCACAATGTCTGGCATATCGTAAATGCTGAACAGAATTTTATTGATTAATATGTTTTAAGATCATCCAAATAAAGAGCTTGGGTGGGTTTTTAGCCCATTTGTTTCAAATATAAATATGGAACGCCTGATTTATTTGGACTCAGAAAGCAGAATTAGGAGCAATGAGTGACAGATTTCAGTGGAAGAAGAAGGAGGAAGAGGAGGAGGAGGGGAGAGGAGGAAGGGGGGAAGAAGAGGAGAAAAAGGGAAGAGGAAGAGGAAGGGGAGGAAGAGGTGAAGAGAATGGGAGGAGAAAAAAGAGGAGGAAAGGAGAGCAGGAAGGAGAAGCAGAAGCAGGAGGAGGAGAAAGAAGAAACTTTTTTATAATGTATACAAAGTACTCATATAGGTTATCTCATCTGATCCTCTTAACAGTCTTACCAGAAACTTTTTAAGTTTACCTGTATTATTACATTTTCTCCATTACTTTTTTAGGTTTAGACAATCAACTTAACAAAACAAACAAAAAAAATCAAACTGGGATTTGTAGCTGATTTCCAAGGTGTAAATACTAACACCGGAAGTTTAACAATCAGCTCACAGTCAGTTCAGCTGGCTCCGGTATGCCTCTAGTAACATCCATGGATATATACTGTACTAGAAATTAAAATGGAGAAATCTTTTTTAAATTATTAATTTTTTAAAAATAATAAATGCATCACAAACATAAACATATATGTTTGTGAAAACTAATTAGGCTTTTCCAAAACAAAAATATTCGTAAGATTGACCACTGTTTTACATATGTTTGAAAATGTTTTTACTATCTTGCTTAAAAACAGACATCTGGATTTTCATACTTGCTTCTGCATTTAGTCATTTGCTATTTTGGCTAAAATTTATGAAGAAAATCCAGTCTCACACAGATGTATGGTTGGAAATGTAAGAAGTTTTTACAAGGCAAATAATATATTAATATTATTAGAAAAAGAGTTAGCTCTCATGGAACCCCTGAAAGAGTGCCCTTTGGAGGATAGCTGTTTCAAAGTACCTTCTGGCTCTAAAGCCTGTGACCCTGTGAATCCAAATCTATTGCAACTAAAAATGATGGATTCAGTCTGGGATTTGAGTTTGAGGAAATGACTGAAAATCCACATGAAAATGTCCAAAAGGCATTTATAGATACATTACCCCCTTACCCTCCCCCACCCCCTTCCATGGCTCCTTTCTCTCTCTTTCTCTCTCTCTCTCTCTCTCTCTCTCTCTCTCTCTCTCTCTCTCTCTCTCTCTCTCTCTCTCTCTCTCTCCCTCTCTCTCTCTCTCTCCCTCTCTCTCTCTCTTTCCCTCTCTCTCTCTCTCTCTCTCCCTCTCTCTCTCCCTCCCTCTCTCTCTCTCTCCCTCTCTCTCTCCCTCTCTCTCTCTCCCTCTCTCTCTCTCCCTCTCTCTCTCTCCCTCTTTCTCGATCTCTCTCTCTCTCTCCCTCCCTCCCTTCATCCTTCTTTCCCTCCCTTTCTCTCTGTCTCCTTTCCCCTCCCTCCTCCGTGTCTCTGTCTCTCTATGTCTCTGTCTCTGTCTCTCTCCCTCCTCCATCCTTTCTCTTCAGCTTCATC